>CM042164.1:78284802-78382302 GCA_023376005.1 Doryteuthis pealeii | reverse complement strand
TAACTCAGATAGATAGATAGATAGATAGATAGATAGATATGAATTAACTCAGATAGATAGATAGATAGATAGATATGAATGAACTCAGATAGATAGATAGATAGATATTAACTCATAGATAAATAGATAATAGATAGATAGATAGATATGAATTAACTCATAGATAGATAGATAGATAGATAGATAGATAGATAGATAGAATACTCAAATAGATAGATAGATAGATAGATATGAATTAACTCAAATTAGATAGATAGATAGATAGATAGATAGATAGATAGATAGATTAGATAGAATTAACTCAAATAGATAGATAGATAGATATGAATTAACTCAAATAGATAGATAGATATAAGCAGACTGAAACAGATATATAGATCATTAATATGCCAGGACCAAAAACGGTAGTCAAAATTCCATCATCTCTGCTATGACTCCCATCAAATTCACAAACTCTACACAAAATCCTCCTCATCATTGTAATCCCCCCCCCAGTTGCACCTCATCGTGAGAGAAATAAGAAGGAAAAGAAAAAGTAAGAAAGTAAAAATAAAAAATAAGAATTAAAAAAAAAAGGATATGTGTAGCATCAAGTACAAATCAACAAGAAATGAAAAGAGAAACCAAAGAGTTTTTCTTTTCTTTCTTTCTTTCTTTTATAAAAAAACTAATGTTGACTGGTTAGTCTGCAAACTGTGGGTAGTAGAGAAGTGGGGGTGGGGGTGGCATAGAGGAGCACGTGTTGCGGGGGGGGGGGCTTGCAACATTTAACATTCTACAGAACTTTTTCACAGCTGGGGTTGGTATGTAAATGTGCAAAATTTGTCCTTGAAAATATGGCACTGAAAGAATGAGAAATGTAAGAGAAAGGGAAGTGAGAGAGGGAAGTGATAGAGAGAGGGGGGGGTTAAAAGAAAAGAAAAGAGAGAGAAAAAGAGAAAGAAAGAGAAAGAGAAAAGAAAAGAGAGAGAGAGAAAAGAAAAGGAGAAAGAGAGAAAAGAAAAAAAAGAAAGAGAGAAAAAGAAAAGGAGAGAGAGAGAGAGAGAGAGAAAGAGAAGAGAGAAAGAGAAAGGAAAGAGAAAAGAGAAAAGAAAGAGAGAAAGAGAAAAGGAAAAGGAGAGAGAGAGAAGAGAAAAGAAGAAAGGGAAAGAAGAGGGAGAAAAGGAAGAAAGGAAAAAGAAGAGGGAGAAAAGGAAGAAATGGAAAAAGAGGGGGAAAAGGAAGAAAGGGAAAAGAAGTGAGAGAGAGAGGGGGGACTAAAGGAAAAGAAGAAAGAGAGGGTGGATTAAAAGGAAAGAAAAGAGAGAAAGAGAAACAAAGAGAAAGGGAAAAAGAGAGTAAGAGAAAAGGAAAGAAACGGAAAAGAAGGGAGAAAAGAAAGAGAGAGACAAAGAGAAAAGGAAAGAGAGAGAGGTGGAAAGAAAAAAGAGAGTTAGTAAGAAAAGATAAAAAGTTTTTTTTAAAAGAAGGAAAAAAAAAGAAGGAAAAAAAAAGAAAATTTGAAAGAGAGAAAAAGGAAGAAAAAGAGAAATCTGTTAAGAGAGCAAAAAGAGAAGAGAGAGAAGGTTAGAAAGAAAAGAGAAAGTAAAGAAGAAAGAAAGAAAAATATGAGAAAGAAAGAGAAAAGAGAAAAAAATGAAAGAAATAAGAAACTATTTTAATGTTTGCTGCTGATGTAATTGATATCATAAATAGGATTATAGAAATTCATTATTTTACTATAGAAATTTGTGGTAAATTATATACTATCCATTTATGCAACGTGTCTTATGACTGAGAGGATTTATGAAACAAATACCTAAAAACATCCATGATTACATTATAGTGATAGAAAAATAGTAAAAGTATATATAGAAATTCATTGGAAATTGTTCTATCATTGTTATATTATAGAAATGCATTGGAAATTATTTTACTATAGAAATGCATTGGAAAGTGTTTTTGTTATAGAAATGCATTGGAAAGTGTTCTTGTTATAGATATATGCATTGGAAATTATTTTACTATAGAAATGCATTGGAAAGTGTTTTACTATAGAAATGCACTGGAAATTATTTTACTATAGAAATGCATTGGAAAGTGTTTTTGTTATAGAAATGCATTGAAAATTATTTTACTATAGAAATGCATTGGAAAGTGATTTTGTTATAGAAATGTATTGGAAATTATTTTACTATAGAAATGCATTGGAAAGTGTTTTTGTTATAGAAATGCATTGGAAATTACAAGGGTAGGTCAAATAATTATAATGTTTGCCTCTCAAACCCTCTTTCATGGGGCCAAAGAGATGATAGTCTGAGGCAAACATTATTCCAGTGATGAGAGAGTGAAATCTGTAGTGAAGAAGTGGCTCAAAGAACAGTAAACAGAATTTTACAAGGCAGGGATACATGCTCACATTCGAAAGTGGAACATTGCTATTGAGAGAAACGGCAACAATGTGGAGAAGTAGGGATGTGACCCACAGAGGACCAGCTTCATTTTGATGTATGAAACATGTTCCTGTGTTGGTAATTATACCTGTCCTAAACAAAATGGCATTAATTTTTGACTCACCATCGTATTTTACTATAGAAATTCATTGTAAACTATTGACTAACCATTTATGAGGATGGTTCCAAAAGTCCTGAACTTCACCCAGAAAGACGAGTCACTACTTCTAAAACTTGAAAATCTAATTCAGATTTCTGTGCAGGTGAGGCCCATACAAAGGTGAGAGGTGTGTGCCAACAAATCTAAAAAGGGAAAGGCTGGACCAGTCATAAAGTGTCTGGGGAGGATTAGAAATGTTTGAATGACTCTTGTATCTAACCTGTCTTAACACTGATGGAATTTATTAAATGAGACAGTAAATACTAAAATTATATATCCCCCCAAGCAATACTAACCATTTTTTTAATAACCTGCCTTATGACTGAAAAGGATTTAATAAGAGAAGTTAATCAAAACTTTAATTCATTTAATTATTGCCTGCATCTTTGGATATGACACAACTATGAGGTATGTCAGAAAAGTTCCAGAACTAGTTTTGGGGTTTTGGTTTGTTTTGTTTTACGGCATATCAACCCCAATGGGTCATTTAATGCTGATAAAGTTTTGAAATAAATCAATTCTTAATGGATAATACAATTTTGTTTATAAATACATTTTTCTATTTAACCCATAGATGGGACCCTAACAGGTACTACCACTCCAGGTCAGAGTGGACCTGGGATCAATGGTGATGAAGGGGTGCTCCACATTCCCCAAACCTCCAAAACTGGAACCTCACCATCAGATAGAGTTTAACGTCATTCCCAGGACATGTAGACCCGCAGCCACCGCCTTCTAGCACCCATATGATAAAAAGGGGTTGGGGCTTGCCATAAGGGCAATACGGTTGGGAAAATCATATAGGTGCTAGGGCTTGACATGACCAGCCGATTGATCGGAGGGGGCCTCTCTGACAAAACTTTAATTCAATCTACTTATTGCCTGCATCTCTTGGATATGACAACTACGAGGTATGTCTGAAAAGTTCCAGAACTAGTGTCACAAAAAAATGATTTCAAATCCAAACTACAAGTTATCCCCTTCAAAGTAATCCCCCTGGAGTCTAATGAACTTTCCCATCCTTCTCTGCCATGCTTGCATGCACTCCTGGAAGGATTCTTCCAGGATTCTCTGTAGCTCTGTCGTCACAGCTTTTTTGATGTCATGCGCATCCTCAAAACGGGATGCCTTGATGACCCCCTTGAACTTGGGGAAGATAAAAAAATCACATTGTTTATAAAAGCATTTTTGCCCAAGGAATCTGAAACTTAACCAATTTTAAGTTATTGATGATTTCTGATTTTTAGGAGTAGGGAAGCTCTAGAACTCATTTTACAGACAAAAATAGATTACAAAAAGGCGCCATTTTTCTCCAACCCTACCAAATTTGGAAGAGCTAAAAATCGACAAAACTCCCACCCAATTTTGGGAATTGGAAGCTCAAATTTTGGGGAGTGTCTAACCTTAACATAGTCCACACCAGTACAAAATTTCAGAAAAATTGAAGGGGGTAGGTGACATGGCTTGCATGATTTGACATGGAATTATACACACATATATATATATATATATAAGGTGGGGAGCTTAGACCGGAGGTTATTAGTTAAACAGAAGAGACAGAAATGATTTTTGATTGTCGCAACAGGCCTGGGTGTCGAGAAGCTGAGAACCTAGAGGAAAACTTTATAGCTTACCCCTCAGAGCAAATCCCAACTTCTCAATTTGTAGATGAAAAAAAAAAAGAATGGGAGGGTGGAAAAAGTTAGGAATGAAAAGGTTATGTGTAGGTATTGGGTAGGTGTAAGAATCTCTATAGAATTTGGGAAAGGTGAGTAAGGTAAAAGTTTAAGGGTAAGCTGCAAGCACCCAGTTTAGCCACCCCCTACCCTTCCCCCCACATCTTCATCCACCCATTTCTAATTATTCTTGATTCTAAGCCCCAAATAAACAGTCCCTCTTTCTCCACCCCAACCCTATTTTTTTTCTTTTTTTTTATAGACCAGCCATTGCCTTTTCAATATTGTTAGCATCTATGTTTCCCTTGCCCCATTTCAACTTGAGTTCTTTCAATCGCACAAAACTTCATTTTATACCTCATATAAAATTTAAGAAAATGAATGAAAAAAATAAAAATATTTCTCCGAATTTTTGAGATGAGGCTTGATAATAAGTATTTTTTTTTTTTTAATTATTTGGACTATTTTCCTCATCTTCGTTGTTATCTGTACAACGTTTCGGGCCAATGTGCCCTCCGCCCTTCTTCAGGTATTTCTTGTCGGACTCGTGAACCTTCTCGGACTAGTAGGTTACTGATTCTGAGAAGGTTCCCAAGTCCGATAAGAAATACCGGAAATATGCATTGGAAATTATTTTACTATAGAAATGCATTGGAAAGTGTTTTTGTTATAGATATGCATTGGAAATTATTTTACTATAGAAATGCATTGGAAATTATTTTACTATAGAAATGCATTGGAAATTATTTTACTATAGAAATGCATTGGAAAGTGTTTTTGTTATAGATATGCATTGGAAATTATTTTACTATAGAAATGCATTGGAAATTATTTTACTATAGAAATGCATTGGAAAGAGGGCAAATCGGCTGAAACGTTGTACAGATAACAATAAAGATGAGGACAATAGTCCAAATAATACAAATAATACTAAAGAAACAAAATGCTTGATCATGATGGATGGATATACCATCATTCATTGTGGATTATGTTATGGATTAATAATATACTGGCGGGACCTGTGGATATGCCACAGTGTGATAATTCAATTATTACAACATATGATATGTTTACTTAAGAGCTATTGCCAAATAGTTCAATTGATAAAAGTATAATAATCTTGATTTCTCACTCTTTTTTCTTTCTTACCTTTTTCATCTTTTCATTATATTCAATAAAACAGATTAGCATCATCGTTTCCACATGCTCACCCCTCTCTCTCTATCTTTTCCCTACTCTCTTTCATTATTTTTTTCTGTGATCTCACGTCGCGTTAGTCTCAACATTTAANCCACACAATTATACTCACATACACACACATACATTAATATATAACCACTATATATATATAAACACACACATATATACTCACTACACACACCATACAATATATTATATATAATAAACACATCACACAGACATACTCACATACACACACATACAAATATATATATTATATATAAACACACAAACATATACTTCACATACACTACACATTACATATTAATATAATTATAACACCAACATATATACTCACATACACACACATACATACATATATAATCTATATATATATAAAACACAACATATAACTCACATACACACACATACATAAATATATATAATATATATATAATAACACACACACAATATATACTCCATACACACACATACATACATAATATTATATATATATATATATTAAAACACACACATATATACTCACATACACACACATACATACCAATATAATATATTATATTATATATATATAAACACCACACACATTATATACTCACATACAACACAACATAATAATAATATAATATAAATACACACACATTATATACTGCACATTACACACACATACATACATATATATATATATATTATATATTATATAACAACACCACACAATAATACTCAATACACACACTACATACACTATATAATACTAATATATATAAACAGACATTATATATCACATACAACACACACACACATATTATATATATATATAGTAAACCCACACAATATACTCACATATAACAATATTAAATAAATATAAACACACACACATATATACTCACATATATACATATATATATATATATATATAACACACCACATATATATACTCACATATATACATATGTATATAATAGTAATATATATATAACACACCACCAATATATACTCACGATACGACACAGCATATATCAATCGTATATATAAACACACAACATATAGTGACTCAATATGACATATATATATATATTTATATTCTATGAATAACACACATACATGAATATCTCACATACACACACACACATAGTACATATTCTAGAAGTTTTAGATATAATAAAATATAATATATGCAGTTATAGCTAAAGTATAAAAGACTTTGGGAATAAAGATCAGTGCTATCCTAAGAAATATATTTAATAATTTTTGAAACAGTAGGGAAAAGGAGATAGATCCCTCATTTCGGCTCATTACCACAATATCGTCACCCACATACTTTACTTACTATTGTATCCAATGGGAATCCATGTCAAAGTCACCAGAAAAATACAAGTAAAATTGTACTCCACCCACTTCAGTTTTTCTTATTTTTTTCAGGTGTTGGCTATTCTAGAATAGCACTCCCCAAAATTTGAGGTTCAATTCCCAAAATTGGCCGGAGTTATGTCGATTTTTAGTTCCCAAATTTGAGGAGGTGCGTAGGAATCTGCAACTTTTTTTGTAATCTATTTTTATCTGTAAAATGAGTTCTAGAGAGTCCACTCCTAAAAGTTGGTTTATAAAAAGCTTTTAGCCCAAGAATCCAAAAATGCTATCAAAAAAAAGTCTTAAAAGTTAACCAATCTTCTAAATTATTCAAGATTCTAATTTTTTCATTAGTGATATATCCGATTAAGGATATATTCTGAAGTGGTATTTTATATTATCGCAGTAGTCATTGGTGCGTCGATAGCAATAGTTCTGCCGAGTAAGCTTAGGTGTAGGCTTTGTATTAGTTGCATCTACCACAGCAGTTCGACTTTTATAACATTGACACTGTCAATAATTATATGAGAGGTACCAGGTATTTACATATTCATACATTACATAGCAAGAATCACATAGGGGGAAAAATCCCAATGTGGCACTGCATTAAGACAAAAAAATTTTATATTATTTTTTACAATATTGAACATCATTTGTACCAAAAAGATAGTTTAGTTTTTGCTCAGAACCGAGCTACAACACAGTTAAATTTTGCACTTTTATGTTTTAATATTTCCATTCACCATTGAATAGGTTATATGAGTGCCAATAGAAATATTTATTCCAAACTAGCAATATATGCACCGCTCCGGGTGCAAGTATTTAAGTTTTGATAATAATATATATATAAATTAGAAAGGCTAATGAAACTAATAAGAATGCAGATAAAAAGTTGAAACAAAGGGGGTATAATCGAAAAATAGAACAATGAAACTTACTCTTCCATCACCTTCTTGTCTTTCATTGTTATTTTTTCTATTTAATATTTAGTTAAAAGAGGAAGTAAGAGATAAATTACATTTATTTTTCTTTTGTAAAATTTCTTTAAGATTCATTGAGAAATGTGTTATATTCTTATTAAATAAACAAACATAGAAATCAATAATACAAGCACATATTTATTAAAATCACATTTTAATTATCAATATGCAAATTAGCCTTCCCAGTTCACACTGTAAACCGCTTTTTTTGTAATCATAAATATAATTGATTGTATTTAGTACGTAGATATGTTAAAATTATAATTGTAAAACAATTTTTATAATAATAGGTTTAAATAAATAGTATTCATGGGAATTGACGTAATAATAAAGGGAATTGTGACTTGAGTAGTATAGTATTCGGTTACAGACAGAAAACACACAATCTCCATTATAATTAAATATAAGAACCACCAACATAACCCTTATCATTTTCTAGCATAACTGAATACACTCGGTAGCAACTGAAGACACGGTCAAGTGTTCAGTATGACATGGATAAAAATAGTGCATTGGTCTGAATGGTTAGAGTCGAGGAAATGGACCCGAGCCAATCCCTGACAAAGCTGTTTGCCATTCACCATGATGCCCTAATATACCTTTGGGAAAGTTATGAACAATTCTTCCGCCAGCTATGTGTCAATAGAAGCATACTGGCTCTTTAATATATGGCTATTAACCATTCTAGGAGCAAGGAAACTCTAATTAAAACCTTTGTAAATTTCCGCTTTATAGAAAATTGACCCTTGGGTGTCGCATCCTCTCGTTACGAGGTTGACGTAAATATATCATGGATAAAAATATCGCACACTAAAACAACCAAATCAGAATCTTGGAAAAGCTTGGCCAGGCTAATATAGTGTCATAGCTCAACCTGCTATTTAAGCAACTGTAAAATTCAAAGGATTATGACAAAAGTCATAACTCGTATGGAACGCAAACAAACGGACAGGTTATAGACAATAACATTTAAGGTATAACACAGGAATGACAGAGACATAAATAAGGATAAAGTGACAAACATACATACAAAAATGAAGATAATGACACATTCATGAATGAAAATACAAGAATTAAGTATCAAAAGAATACCTAAAAAGTACATAAAAAACGTTAGTTATGATACATGACTAAGGATTTAGGTCATATATCATGATACGAGACAGTAGTCCAGTGTTAAGGGCGAAAGCTCCAACGAGAAAGCTAACCAGGTCAACCCATAGGTCCGTAGTCGAGGTCAGCAGGGAAAGATGAGAGTCAAACGTTAGACCGAGCCCCATACAGGAACCAGCGAAACTAAAACGAGCAGACTAACTCTCCAGGAAATACGAAAATAACCCACACCACCAACCAGTCTGAATTGCTCAAAAGCAGATTCAACTGCGACACATAGAATATGTGTGCTGTAATATTCAACAATGTAATTTCATTACATGCATTAAATTTAAATACTTACATCCCGCGCGAGGTGGCATATTTTTCTAGACGTTAAAAAAAAATCAAGAAGACTAAAGTTACAAAATGTATACTCCGATTATTTTACAAATGTGTGACAATTTTAATGTGCTGACCAGGGGGAGTCCCGACCAAAGATTTAGAAACTGTAATTGAATAAAGAATGAAATCAATGCAAGAAAAGAGAAATCCAATGGGTTTTTTTAAGGGGGGGGTCTATTCTTTATCGTCTCTTAGCCAAGTTGACACTGTGATTTCATCTTTATTACTTTTGTTTGGTGGGATTTTTGGTTTATTTTGTTTTTCTCCTGTAAAGATAAGGCAGGACTTTATTCTAATCAGCTAGAGTAACCTCCCCTGACCTTAAGAGATGTACGTCTGCATGCGGCTAGTAGTTTATCTGAGGATTTTACTTAACTCTGCCAAAATTTAAGTCACTCCTTATTTCTAAAACACAGAGTATCGTATAAACTCATTGTCAGTGATTTTTCAAGATTAGTGCACCTGCAACATAGTTGGTTATATCCTCTCTCTCTCTCTCTCTCTCTCTCTCTCTCTCTCTCTCTCTCTCTCTGTATTTTTCTCTCTCTCTCTCTCTCTCTCTCTTTCCTTTAGCTGTATTTTTCTCTCACTCTCTCTCTTTCCTTTAGCTCTCTCTGTATTTTTCTCTCACTCTCATCAAAATCCTGCAATGTGTCTTATATATCACTAAGAAATAAAGATTTACATAATATATGGTGTGGTTAATTTGCATACTGATTTTAACAAAAACGGGTTTAATAAATAATTACTTGGTAATAACCTCTAATATCATTGTTTTATTCTCCAATGTATTAAAATCAATCCTATGAATCATTTTTTATATAGAAACCAATTAAAATATAATTAAAATGAGTGTAATATTTTCATATGTGTTCTTATTTAATTTTGTTAGTCTTTCTAATTTGATGTTTCATTAGATTAAAACTTACATACTTATGCCAGGAGGGTGCATATTCTTGCTAGTTTCTCTAACCATCCTTGGTTTATGGGATGACAAAGAGACAAAAAAATTTAATGGACATATTTCTCTAACTATCCTTGGTTTATGGGATGACAGAGAGACAAAAAAATTTAATGGACATATTTCTTTAACTATCTTTGGTTTATGGGATGAGAGAGAGACAAAAACAATTTAATGGTCATATTTCTCTAACCAACCTTGGTTTATGGGATGACAGAAAGACAAAAAGATTCAATGGCCATATTTCTCTGATCATTCTTAGTTTATGGGATGACAGAGAGACAAAAAATTTAATGGTCATATTTCTCTAACCATCTTGGTTTATGGATGACAGAGAGACAAAAAAATTTAATGGTCATATTTCTCTAACCGTCCTTGTTTATGGATGACAGAGAGACAAAAAAATTTAATGGTCATATTTCTCTAACCATCCTTGTTTATGGATGACAGAGAGACAAAAAATTTAATGGTCATATTTCTCTAACCATCCTTGGTTTATGGGATGACAGAGAGACAAAAAAATTTAATGGTCATATTTCTCTGATCATTGTTTAGGGATGACAGAGAGACAAAAAAATTTAATGGTCATATTTCTCTGATCATTCTTAGTTTATGTGGGAGGATGACAGAGAGACAAAAAATTTATGGTCATATTTCTCTAACCATCCTTGGTTTATGGAATGACAGAGAGACAAAAAAATTTAGAATATACATCCGGAGAAAAAAAAAGAAGCTGCTAGTTTTACTGTCAGATGACCTGCAATCTTTGGCTACCCAGAAACCGATGATGCCAAGTCACTCTACAAACTCCTCATCTTCTACCTGTTCTTAAATCAATGAACTGACCTTGCAGACACCAGTACTTTGTATAGAATCGGTGTGCAGGAGGCTTGAACCCGAGCCAATAATCTAAGCAACAGTGCAAAAGAATTCACTCATTGGAAGGAACGTTGTTCACAGTCTGAAACATTCCTTTAGAAATATGCTACAATGCTGAAGAGAGAGAGAGAGAGAAAAAGAGTTATTTATTGTCGAGAAGGTCATAGACCTGCAGAAAGAAAGCAAATGATATAATCTACTGGCAAAGTCACTTAGAATAATTAAGATGACTTTTAAAATCAAATGTTTTATTTTACCTACTTTGAAGGGTTAGGAGGCACACATGGTGTAATGGTTATCATTGTAGGAAATGGGCATGGTGACATGGGTTCAAATCCAGGATGAGGCTGATTGCATTTCACATAGCAGTAATACCCTTAGGAGTTACTAACACGTGTTTCGACCAGGAATTTGTCGGTGCTGCTGTATGGCTGCACCACCTGGACCCTAACTAAGCGACTAGAGAATAAACTAGATGGGAGCTGCACAAGAATGCTGCGGGTGATCATGAACAAGACATGGAAACAGCACCCTACAAGAAAAAGCAGCTGTACTGCCACCTGCCACATATCACCCAAACCAACCGAGTAAGACAGACAAAACACGCGGGGACACTGCTGGAGAAGCAAGGACGAACTCATAAGCGACGTCCTCCTGTGGAAGCCAGCACATGGACGGGCCAGTGTGGGCCGACCAGCAAAAATGTTTTGATCAGCTCTGTGCGGATGCAGGATGCTGCATAGAGGACCTCCCGAGAATGATGAGTGATAGGGACGGATGGAGAGAGATTGTCATGGATATCCGTGCTGAAAGCGCGACATCATGATGATGATGACATATGTATTCTATTTATTATTATTTTTAATATGAAATAAAATAATGATGATAGAAAATTATAAAATTTTAAGCAGACAAAGAATAACGGCCTTGATCAGAGTAAAATGTTTGATATTTAAAGTTAAAATGGTCAAAATACAGAGAATACAAAAATTCTCTGTATTTTGACCGTTTAAAATTAAAATGGTAAAACAATCAAAATACAGAGAATACAAAAATACTTACACACACTCTCATAACACATTTACATATCCACAGACCAACAACAAATCCCAGATAGAAACAATAGAAAAAGAAGATTCATATGTTTGATTGTCGTCACAACAACATTTTAAACCCAATGTTCATTTTGAAAAAGGTCATGTGATTGGAGCACGATGTGACACTGCATGTTAAAATATTAATACATTCAAACATTAAAAACAAATACAGAAATATGTTACTATGTTCATGGCTGTTCATATCTTATTATAATGGAGATTGTGTGTTTATCTGTCTGTAACCGAAAATTAATCAATACTCAAGTCACAATTCCCTTAGTTATTGACGTCACATTCACCTTGAATTTATTTTTGTTTAAACCTCAATTATTGATAAAAATTATTATATCTTCTTAATACTGTGGATTAATCTACATACTAATTACATGCAAGTATATTTATATATTCAACAAAATAGCGGTTTACAGTGTGAACGAGAAGGCTAATTTGCATATTGATATTAAGAATTTGATTTTAATAAATATATGCTTAATATTATTGATTTCTAATTGTTTGGTTTTCTCTTAACGAATCTGAGCAAAAATCTCGGGGATAAATATTAAAAGAAATCCATAAACAAGACGAAAGAACTGAACTTTTATTAAATACTTCATAATCTAACTAAATAGATAAATTAAGAAAAATGAATGACGGGTGTGATGAAAAATGATGGAAGAGTTAGATTTAAAGCTGTTCTATTTTTCGATTATACCCCCTCGGTTTATCATTTTCTAAATAGTTTATAATTTGATACAATATTTTATTACATCAAAACCTAAATATTTGCACCCGGAAGGTGCATATATTTGCTAGTAACAATAAAGATGAGGACGACAGTCCGAAAAATCTAAATAATTCAAATCATTAAGCCTCATCTCAAAGATTCAAATAAATAAACTTTTAGTTTTCGGGTTAGCTCAGTCAGTAGAGCGTTCGGCTAAAAACCACAAAGTTCCTGGTTCGATACCGGCCCTCGCCAACTCAGCGTATGAGTAGCACAGGGATCTGTGCGGTAAAGTGAGGAGCTGATGTTAGGTGTGGTGCCCCAACCAAGACGTTAAATAATCTCCTTGGTCTAGCGCTAGTTAACATGGATTAATATGGACAGCCATGAACACTTCTTTATGTGCTCCGATGTCTTCTAAAGATGGGATATTAATCCCGAAATATTAAGGAAACATTAAAAAAAAATACAGGTAAATGAAAATCATACTCATTACCTTTTTCTTCCTTTACATTGTGATAAGTCGTCAAAATCAATCTACGAATCAAAATTTTCTTTTTTTCTTTTTCAATTCATTATTACTTACGTTCAAGTCACATTAAAAGCACCAGTTCCCATAACATCATTGAAGTTAAGCAACGATAAGCCTGTTCAATACTTAGATGGGTGACCAATTAAGCAAAGACAGGTACTGTAAGTAAGCTGATAGAAAATTAAGGATTCGGCATTAAATGACCCGATAAGAGTGGATATGCCGTAAAACAAAACAATCAACGATCTCTTCCTCCCCCTCTCTCTCTCTCTCTCTCGTCTTTGTCTGTCTCTCTATCTATCTATCTATCTTTCTCTTTCCTGTTCAATAATTCGATACTATAATTATTATTATAGTAAAGCTGGGAGAATCAATAATTTTTTGCTAAAGGCTTTTTTTTTTATGGTAGGTGTGGCGCCCCACCTCAGACACTAAAAAACAATCTACTTGGTCTAGCACTAGTGAAAGGGGGATAGACTCCCTCACTGTCTGGTTGATACCAACTTTAGACCACCCCAACAACTTTAGCTTTTACTTTACTTTATGTCATTTTTATTTTGTATAAACAGTTTTGGTTTGGTTTGTTTTGTTTTACAGCATATCAACCTCAGTGGGTCATTTAATGCCAATAAAGTTTTGAAATAAATCAATTCTTAATGGATAATACAACTTTTTTATAAATACATTTCTCTATTTAACCCATAGATGGGACCCTAACAGGTACTACCACTCCGGGTCAGAGTGAACCAGGGAGTAATGGTGATGAAGGGGTGCTCCACATTCCCCAAACCTCCAAAACTGGAACCTCACCATCAGATAGAGTTTAACGTCATTCCCAGGACATGTAGACCCGCAGCCACCGCCTTCTAGCACCCATATGATAAAAAGGGGTTGGGGAGTATAAACAGTAACATGTTCCTTTACCACAGAATTTATGACATATTTATTTAGATTTTGTAAAAAAAAAAGAAGCTCCTAATGCCACCGTATCGTCCCCCCCCCCCACTGTCCCTTTTTGCCTCACAGCCACCGTAGATCTTTCCACTTTGGAACCACTGCTGTAGATGAATGGTGGTTTGTATTTATTAATATTATGAACCTCGTAACTTCAGGCCCTGTAGCTCAGGTGACACAGCTATGTCTAATCAAATCCTAACTTGCATCTCATCAGTTATTAATTTCTTTAATACATCACTTTCAAATTTGACGTCACTATCAACCAATGGGATTCTGTATATAGTGTGTCACATCTGGCTTTCAGCCGAGCAGCAGGAATTATATAATATTTTAAGAATTATTCTTATTAATTTTCCAGGTGTTTATATATATATATATATATATATATATATATATATATATATTTACCAACCCCTCTACATGAGTAGGATATGACACAAGGTCAATTTCTTAAGCAGAGTTTAACAGGTTTGAAGAACTGGAACCTCACCATCAGATAGAGTTTAACGTCATTCCCAGGACATGTAGACCCTCAGTCACTGCCTTCTAGCACCCATATGATAAAAAGGGATTGGGGCTCGCCATAAGGGCAATAGGGTTGGGAAAATCATATAGGTGCTAGGGCTTGACATGACCAGCTGATTGATTGGAGGGGGCCTCTCCGACCGCCCGTCTAGCCCAAGATAGGGCCAAAGTGGAGTATTGCAAGTCAGGAACTGCTCATCCACCTGGGTTCTATCCTTAAGCATCACGGGTCGCTACCCACGGCCAACAGGTGGCCCCATTGGGGGTGTTTACCCCTCTGCAGACGTGCAGTCGGTGCATTCTAACGCTCCAGCCGACAGGGCGGCATGCTGGATGAGGCTGGTTGCAATTCACATAGCACTAATGCTCTTGAAAAAGGTATGAATCCCTCCAACTATGGATAAATAGTAGGGCAGACTGGGCTCTTTAACCTTGGTATGGCAACTGCTCTAGGAGAAGGAAAACTCTGAATTTAAACCTGTTAAAATCTGCTTAAAAATTAACCATGTGTCACATCCTACTTGTCTGGAGGGGTTGGTAAATCTATATATTAATACTAGCGTTCCTTAAAAGTACAACTGTTATCATCTTGTAACAGCCTCTGGTTAAAAATGAGACTGTCCAAATCATCCAAGTGAAATGCAAAACTGTAAATCCTGATTATCTGGTGTTGCTTAACTGCCAAATTCTCATTTTTTATGAGTGTTGTCACTTCGGCTAAATAATGAACCATTCCGTTTTTATTATGAAGAACGGGAAGAAAAAGGACATGCTACACAGAAAAAAATATGAGAAATAATGAAAGAGAGTAGATGAAACAGAGAGAGGGGGGTGAGTGCGTGGAAGTGATAATGCTAATTGTTTCAATCAAACATAATAAAAAGATGAAAAGAAACAACAATAAAAATAGATTGAGAGAGAGTTAAATCAAGATTATTATACTTTTTAGATATTGAACTATTGTGCAATAGCTCTTAAGTAAACATATCAAACATTGTAATAATTAAATTACCATATTGTGGTATATCCATAGGTCCTGATAGTATTTAATAATGCTATATGTGAATTTTGACATGCCGTAATATTTAGCAGCAAGTCATTACTTTGTGTGCTCCTATCTATTGGCCTTGTGCCAGTTAAACTAAATCAATACTTATTATAATGGTATATTTAACACTTTTCATACAGTCCTGGGTAGAAGGGCTCAAAGTTTAGGTACTAGACATGTATGCCGAAAAGGGAGGGTCCCCTTAAGGAAAAATTGTGATATTGTAAAAAGTACCTAGTACCTCTAAAAGAGCTGGGGGGTCATTCCTAAAGTTAAGTAATCAAGTGAGTACCTGTATCAGTATTTTTGTAATTTAACAATTGTAGTTCTTTTTGACAATAACAAAATGAATAAAATTATTCTAATCAATTATTATTCTGATAACTCCATTGCAATCTATTAGATTTTTATATGCCACAGTTAAATGAGTTGTATATCTTTATTAAATTCTAGTATGACTTGATTAGTTAAGTTAAAAGTTAAAGTTAATAGAAACAATGACATCAAGACATGCAATCTTTGTAATTTTCTGCACAAAATGCAAGAACCGGTGATACTTAATGTATATATATATATATTTACTCTGTCGTTAATTGTATTTTCTTAGTTTCATCCAAATATACATACATACACACCAAGTGTCTTTATGTATGTACAGAAACCAAAGTTAAGCAATGATGAGCCTGTTCATTACTTAAATGGGTAACCATTTAAAAATAGCTGGTACCGTTAGCAATATGTCGCCTTTGCACCTGACTAAACAAAGCTTAGCAGAATATTTGAACACCTCGCGTAATAAATGAATAATAATATAAATAAATTATTCTAATCAATTATTATTATAAGTCAATTGCAATCTATCAGATATCCATATACCACAGTTGAATGAGCTGTATATCTTTATTAAATTATAAAATGACTTGATTAGTTAAATTAAAAATTAAAGTTAATAGAAACAATGACATTGTGACATGCATTAAAAATGAAATTTAATTTTAATCTATTGTGAATTATTTTAATTTAATACCTAGATATATAAATTATTTATATCATATCTACATCTAGATAAATGATATGCTTAATTAATAGGTACCAGGTACGTTTTAATATATGACAATTTTTTATTGTGACCCCCCCCCCCCCTCTTTCGGCATATATGCCCAGTATTTAAACTTTGACCCCTGCAACTAGAGTAGGTTGATTTTTTTTTTTTTTTTTCATTTTTTTTAAATATAAAATTCACTCCAACAACAAAAGTTGTGTGTTGGCATAATGAATACAGTAGGTTCCACCAATTTTACCCTGTGAAATTTACCCCCCCCCTCCCCTATATTTAACACAATGAAACTTGCAGAAAAATAAATATTTTCTTGAAAAAAAATTTTCCATTCGAAAGAAAAAACATTAAACAAACTCCTGATGTTCAGCTCACAGGAATAATCAAAATTATGATTGAAAAACAATGTTTTCATTTTTGCACTGTTAAATTAAAAATTAAAGTTAATAGAAATGATGAAAAAAATTGAAATGATTTATGATAAATAATTTTAATTCATTATCTAGATACTGTCAGTATCAGCCAGACAGCAAGGGAGTCTATCCCCTTTTCACTAGTGCTAGACCAAGGAGATTATTTTAGCATCTGAGGTGGAGCGCCACACCTACCATCAGCTCCTCACTTTACCGCATAGATCCCTGTGCTACTCATACGCTTAGTTGGCGAGGGCCAGTATTGAACCAAGAACCTATCTTATTATAATAGAGATTGTCTGTCAGTCTGTAATCGAAACTATATCATTACCCAAGTCACAATTACTTAGTTATTTACGTCACATTCTCCATGATTTTATTTTTATTTAAAAACCTCAATTATTTATAAAATTGTTTTACATTATAAATACTGTTGACTATATCTACATACTGATAACATGCAATTGTATTTATATACAACAAAGTAGCGGTTTACAGTGTGAACAGGAAGGCTAATTACATATTGATATTAAAAATTTGATTTTAATAAATATGTGCTTGTATTGTTGATTTCTAATTGTTTGGTTTTATCTTAATGAATATGAGCAAAAGTCTTGAGGATAAGTCTTAAAAGAAATCCATTAACAAGAAGAAATAACTGTCATTTTATTATTTACTTCCTATTTTAACTAAATAGATAAATTAGGAAAATTTAGCAAAGAAAGACGGAAGTGATGGAAGAGTAAGTTTCACTTGTTCTACTTTTGATTATACACCCCTCTGTTTCAAATCTTTTTATCTGCATTCTTATTTAGTTTCATTAGCCTTTCTAATTAGATATAATATTTTATTACATTAAACCCTAAATAATTTGCTAGTCTAGATAATAAATGTTATGCTTAAGTAATTGGTACGAGGTACTTTTTACAATATCACAATTTTTCTTTAAGGGAACCACTCCCCCTTTTTGACATCCATGTCCAGTACATCCAGGGAAGGCTAAAGCTATGAAATAATGCAACACCCACTGCGTTCTATTGTTTCACTTGTTATTGCAGCACAAGTTTTTAGAAAAAGAATACTCAAATGTTGAGATGACAAGCTGACTTTATGGCCTCAAAATATTCCATCACAAAAAAAAAACGCCCCCCCCCGCTACCATGTAACCAAATCTGATTAATATCAGCATCCCCCCCTCACAAGTACTGTTTTCCTAGGCACATTTTTTTCTCTTTTATGTTTGTTTCCCCTTTCAATCTCTTCTTCATACTCCCCCATCTTCATCACTTCTTCTATGACCCCCCATCCAGTATACCCCTCACCCCCGGTACAATCACCCCTCCCAGTGAACTTTCTATCCCACCCTAGAGAAACTACTTTTACCAAGCTATGGGAAAACAAGGGTTAAGGCTGGGGAAATACTTTCATTGAATAATTATGCAGTATATAAGAAATTATGCTGTTTTTTTTTTGTTTGTTTTTTTGTTTCTATTTCTTTACTGTTTTTTTTTTTTGTTTGTTTTTAATCATCCTGAACCCTACAGAGAGTAGGTCAGATTTTTTTTTTATTGGAGGGGGTCTATAAATCTCTTCCAGCAGCGACCAGATAAGGATCTAAAAAAATTACTTTTCATTTTTTCTATATATTTTATGCAGTAGTGATTGTAAGAGCATGTACTAGACTGCCCAATCTATTACTATGTCAGAATTATTGCTCCAAAAACTCTTTCTAATGTTTGTATTCTAAAACCCTTTCCAATGTATTCCTATAATAAAGGCTTTTCCAATGCATTCCTATAGTAAAACCCTTACCAATGTATTCCTATAGTAAAGGCTTTTCCAATGTATTCCTATAGTAAAGGCTTTTCCAATGTATTCTATAGTAAAGGCTTTTCCAATGTATAGTAAAGGCTTTTCCAATGCAATGCATTCCTATAGTAAAGGCTTTTCCAATGTATTCCTATAGTAAAGTGTATTCCTATAGTAAAGGCTTTTCCAATGCATTCCTATAGTAAAACCCTTACCAATGTATTCCTATAGTAAAGGCTTTTCCAATGCATTCCTATAGTAAAACCCTTTCCAATGCATTGCTATAGTAAAAAAAACTATTCTTATGGTAAAGCACTTGCAAATACATTGGTATATTTAAACCTGTTCCAATGCATTCTTATAATAAAACCCTTTCCAATGCTTTTCTATAGTAAAATCCTTTCCGATGCATTTCTTCATTAAACTCTTTCCAGTGTATTGCTATAGTAAAAGCATATGGTGTTTTTTGACACATGGTATACTTCTGTACTAAACCCACTACTGTCATAAGAATTGGTTGGTTGGTTGGATTTTATGACATATCAACCCCTGTTGGGTTATTTTATGCCGAAGATATTATGTTTCATTCATTCTTGATGGTATTCAAATTTCTTTTCAAAGTCAATTTTTTAAACTCATTTTTTTTATCTAACGCATAGATAGGAATCTAATAGGTATTACCACTCCAGGTCAGATTGGACGAGGGAGTAATGGCAATGAAGGGTACTCCACACTCTTCAGAGCTCCAGAACTGAAATTTCACCATTAGATCATCATAAAAAAAAATTAGTGAAATAGATCACTAATTAGGACTGAGTATTCTAGTAGTGACACCCCAAGCGGAGTTTAACAGGTTTGAATTCAGAGTTTGCTTTCTCCTAGACTGGTTTCCTAACCAAGTTTAAAGAACCAATTCTGCCCTACTATTTACCCATACCTAGAGAGAGAGTAGTTGGATTCATACCTTTCTCAAGGGTATTAGCGCTGTGTGAACAGTAGCTTCGTCCATGATTTGAACTCAGATCGACGAGTCCATTTCCTAGGACTAACCTTTGAACCACACGCGTCCAACACAGGACATTCATAAGTATTGAGATTTTCTCTCACGATATATCTTTAGAGAAAAGTAAATATTTCTCGCATCAAATGAGATTTTATGAAATCAAATAAAGAGTTGGTCAGCTCAGTCGGTAGAGCACTCGGCTAGAAACCACAAGATTCCTAGTTCGATACCCGCCCTCGCCAACTCAGCGTATGAGTAGCACAGGGACCTGTGAGGTAAAGTAAGGAGCTGATGGTAGGTGTGGTGCTCCACCTCAGACGCTGAAATAATCTCCTTGGTCTAGCGCTATTGAAAAGGGGATAGACTCCCTTGCTGCATGGCTGATACCGACATTAGACAGTCGGTAGAGCGCTCGGCTAGAAACACAAGGTTCCTAGTTCGATACCCCCTCGCCAACTCAGCGTATGAGTAGCACAGGGGTCTGTGCGGTAAAGTAAGAAGCTGATGGTAGGTGTGGTGCTCCACCTCAGACGCTGAAATAATCTCCTTGGTCTAGCGCTATTGAAAAGGGGATAGACTCCCTCGCTGCATGGCTGATACCAACATTAGGCCACCCCAACGACTTACTATTTCTACAATATTTCCTCACAAAATTCCCTTTTCATGAATAAAATCGTTCATTCAACAAATTTATACAGAGAAACTTCTCACCACTAAACAAACACAGGATGTGTGCGACTGGAATGTCGACCCCACATGGTCACTTTCCCTATCATCCCGACACCCCCCCCCCCACAGAGCCAGATATAACAAGCTGGAGAGAAGGTATTTACTAAGCCCACCCCCACCCCGCCACTGTAAAGGCAAATTAGGCACAAATAGCTCAGTTCCATCAACATTCCCCTTTTTGGGGATGCCTCAGGGGAGTTCAGGATTGACTCTGACCCTTTCACTTTAGGGTAAATGCTGCCTCTGGTGGACAGACCCTTGAATTCCTAGATGATGATGATGATATGGGAGGGGATAGAGAGGCAGAACAATTACCAAAATATTTAATAAAGGACAGACAATTTATTCTCCCATTAAGATCCATAATTATTTTGTTTTGTTTGGTTTGTTTAATGGCATACCAACTCTCTATGGGTTATTTAATGCTGAAGTTTGATTAATTGGCTTGGTTTATTTGTTTAAAGGCATATCAACCCCTTGTGGGTTATTTCATACCAAAATTTGATTCATTTCTTTGGTTTATTTGTTTAAAAGGCATATCAACCTCTTATGGGTTATTTCATACCAAAATTTGATTATTTCTTTGGTTTATTTGTTTAAAGGCATATCAACCTCTTATGGGTTATTTCATACCAAAATTTGATTCATTTCTTTGGTTTATTTGTTTAAAAGGCATATCAACCTCTTATGGGTTATTTCATACCAAAATTTGATCAATTTCTTTGGTTTATTTGTTTAAAAGGCATATCAACCTCTTATGGGTTATTTCATACCAAAATTTGATTTGTGTTTATGGTTTTGTTTATTTGTTTAATCAACTTCTTTTTTGTTTAATTTGGTTTATGTTTTTATCAATGTTTAGTTTAGTTTGTCAACTTTTTTTGGTTTGGTTTGGTTAATCTATTTAATGTCTATCAACTACTTATGGGTTATATAATGCTGAAATTTCATTCATTGCTAAATTTTTTATTGTAATAATAGATATATTTTCAATGTCCATTGCCTTCCTTCACTATGTCATGGTTTTGTCTGGTTTATTTGTTCAATAGCATATAAACTCCTTATGGGTTATTTAATGCCAAAATAGGGAGTTGTATCAGTGCTACTGTACGGCTGCACCACTTGGACCCTAACAAAGCACCTAGAGAATAAGCTACATGGGAGTTGCACAAGAATACTGTGTGCAATCTTAAACAAATTGTGGAAACAACAACCCACAAAAAAGCAGCTGTACAGCACTTGCCCCATCACGCAAACCATCCGAGTGAGTCATGCTGGACACTGCTGGAGAAGTAAGGATGAACTCATGTGACATTCTCCTGTGGAAACCAACACATGGACATGCCAGTACGGACTGTCCAGCAAAGACCTACATCGACCAGCTCTGCAGGGATACAGGATGCTGCGCAGAGGATCTCCCGAAGGACAATGCATGATAGGGACAGCGGGCAAAAGATTGTTGGGGATATTCATGCTACTAGTGGGACATGATGATGATGATGATGATGATGATGATGATGATGATGATGATGAATGCCAAAATGTGATTCATTTGTAAATGTTTGATTGCAATCATAACTATAGTTTTAATGTTCCATTGAATTTTTTGTGTGTGGCACTCAATACAGTATACTCATACTATATCCCCTTGATCTCATGTTATTTTAGAGATGTTTTAAAATTTATAAATGTAATATAAAATCTCATATTCACTGTCTGACAAAGGCATATTTACTTAATTAAAGAAAAGATTGTATTAAAAATATATAGCTAGAAATAATTAAATTAAATTTTGATAGTCTTTATGAAAAAAAAAAAAATTTAAAAAATAATTTTTCAAGTAGAAATTGATGGATCATTGAAAATGTAATAGTTATGATTATAATCAAACATTTACAAATGCATTAAATTTTGGTATTAAATAACCCATGAGAAGTTGATATGCCATTATAAAAAATAACCAAACCAAATAAGCAAAAACACATTCATTAATTCCTCTTTTTGTTT
Organism: Doryteuthis pealeii; assembly: GCA_023376005.1. NCBI lineage: Eukaryota > Metazoa > Mollusca > Cephalopoda > Myopsida > Loliginidae > Doryteuthis > Doryteuthis pealeii. Next base: position 78,359,266 of record CM042164.1, on the reverse strand, counting down.
TCTTAGTATCCATAGTCTGCTTGTTTTTATCATTCAATTACCAAGAATACTTGTATTATTTAGATTTTTCAGACTGTTGTCCTCATCTTTATTGTTATATACACAATGTTTCAGCTGATGTGCCCATATTTAATTCATTTATAGATGTAACATGGCGGTATATTCACAGTACCAAAACGATATGTGTAATGTTTGAATAGCGATATATATTGTATAACGGGTCTTGTCAACGTGCCTCCAAATTCCCGACACTAAAAAGGTGTTCGGCATGTGGCGGTCATCTTGTTGATAAAAAAAGTATAACGCGAGAAATATATTGTCACAAGCTGCTTAGCTTTTATTTCCAGGGCTAGTCTCGTGGGCTGTGTCGGAGAGGAGGAAAGGCAGAGAGAAAGAGAGAGAGGACACTGTTAAATTACTGTGATCCCACAACAGGGACTAGAGGTCCGGTCCGTACCCTACACGTCTGAAAGCAAAAAGAGGCCGGTATTTTTCTTCGTCGTTCCACATTCCCACGTGACTTCCAGTTCCGGTCAACACCCGAAACTTCCGGTTGACATTCAATTCTCCCTTCGGGGGGGGGTCACGCCCCGGTCAAACTCACGACAACTGTTTTGTGCTCATCACTTTTTTTAAAACCTGTCTCTTATTTCTTCTTCCTCACTTTTCTAATAGTAGTTCTCGCAAAACTCAGGATATTCCCCATCTTGCTACATAGATGTTTGATTGTAATCATAATTATATTTTTAATGTTCAATTGAATTTTTTTTTGTGTGTGTGTGTGGCACTCAATACAATACAGAAAAAGTAAGTAAAGTCGACAGCGTAGCCTAATGTCGGTATCAGCCAGACGGCAAGGGAGTCTATCCCCTTTTCACTAGTGCTAGACCAAGGAGATTGTTTTTAGCATCTGAAGTGGAGTGCCACACCTATCATCAGCTCCTCACTTTACTGTACAGATCCCTGTGCTACTCATACGCTGAGTAGGTGATGGCAGGTATCGAACCAGGAACCTTGTGATTCCTATGCGAATGCTCTACCGACTGAGCTATCCCCTTGATCTCATGTTAAATTTAGGGTAAGAATTACGCATTGGAAAATAAAATAAAGTAATTTATGAGCTGAAATAAAAGAATTCAATTAATCTAAAAAAAAAAAAATTTTTTTAAAAAGTCTGTACCTGGCCAGAGATTTGAACCCAAATCTTGTGGTTTAAAAAATTATAGCTGTAAGAAACATGTTATTTGATACAAGCAATCAAAATCAAATTATACTATGACTGAGTAGATCGGGAGGGGGGGGGTACCATGCAGGGTCTTTCCTGACATTATCTACGCAATGGGGGGTGGGGTTACTTGACAGAGCCCATCTTCCTTTACGAATAACATATGGCAGATTGAAGTTGGTACTTCATCAAAGATTAACCCTTGCGCACACTATCTAATTATCAAAAATGAAAACGAAAAACTAAAAGACAAGCACCAATCTACTTATATATTTTTTTAGATCTATATTTTATTTTTATTTATATTCTATACTGAAATACTTAACATAAAAACTATAATAAAAAAAAAATCAAAACTGATTTGCTTAATATTAAAGCTACTGTAAAAAAAAATACAAATTACAACGAGTAATAAAATAATAGTTAAAATGCTTAACATACGAAACTATAATAAAAAAAAAAAAAACAAAGCAAAATTCATAATCAACTAATATTGAAAATGCTTTATGTAAAAACTATAATGATGAAACTCGTAATAAAATAATATTGAAAATGTTTGATATAAAAATTAGTATAATAAAAAAGTAATAAAATAATATTGAAAATGTTTGATATAAAAATTAGTATAATAAAGTATAGTAATAATAAAGTATAATAAAATAAAGTAAAACTAGTAATAAAATAATATTGAAAATGTTTGATATAAAATTAGTATAATAAAATAAAGTAAACTAGTAATAAAATAATATTGAAAATGTTTGATATAAAAATTAGTATAATAAAATAAAGTAAAACTAGTAATAAATAATATTGAAAATGTTTGATATAAAAATTAGTATAATAAAATAAAGTAAAACTAGTAATAAAATAATATTGAAAATGTTTTATTAAAAATTAGTATAATAAAAAAGTAAAACTAGTAATAAAATATATTGAAAATGTTTGATATAAAATTAGTATAATAAATAAAGTAAAACTAGTAATAAAATAATATTGAAAATGTTTGATATAAAAATTAGTATAATAAAATAAAGTAAAACTAGTAATAAATAATATTGAAAATGTTTGATATAAAAATTAGTATAATAAAATAAAGTAAAACTAGTAATAAAATAATATTGAAAATGTTTGATATAAAAATTAGTATAATAAAATAAAGTAAAACTAGTAATAAAATAATATTGAAATATTGATGATTGATGGATAAGTAGATATCTTTTAAAACCACAAATATTTAAAACTAGAAGTGGCTGCCTGGCATCGCCTGGGTAGAGAGGGGGCAAAAAAGTTAGTCTAGCAGCTCCATCATTACTGAATCCTCACTATAAAATTTCTGTATATTCTGCGTCAGGAGAAAAAAAAGGGCACAGACACTCTAAAAAGAAAGATTAATGTCTCCTATCTAAAATATTAAATGCAAAAAAAAAAAAATTTCCATGCTGTTACTATTTAAATTTTATTTTTTTAATTATCTTCACGGATATAAATCAAATCTTCATTATTTTTGCTCAAAAAATAAGATCTGGTGGTAGAGAATGTATATATATATTTACTTTGTCATCAATTGTTTTATTTTCTGAGTTTCTTCCAGACATACAACTGCCCTTTATACATGTATAGATTACATCCTAACATGAGACATTTGGAGGTGCATGGTGTAATGGTTAGAGTCATAGGAAATGGACTCATCGACCCCAGTTCACATAGCACTAATACCCTTGGGAAAGGTATGAATCCAACTACTCTCTCTCCATCTATGGGTAAATAGTAGCGCAGACTGGGCTCTTTAGCCTTGGTTAGGCAACCAGTCTAGGAGAAGGAAAACTCTGGTGTAATAGTTAGAGTCATAGGAAATGGACTCATCGACCCGAGTTCAAATCCTGTTCACAGTTCACATAGCACTAATACACTTGGGAAAGGTATGAATCCAACTACTCTCCCTCCAGCTATGGGTAAATAGTAGGGCAGACTGGGATCTTTAACCTTGGTTAGGCTAGCAGTCTAGGAGAAGGAAAACTCTGAATTCAAACCTGTTAAATCCACTTGGGGTGGTCACTACTAGAATAGACTCAGTCCTAATTAGTGATCTATTTCACGAATTTAATAAATTTGATTTAATAATTTACTAATTCAACAATTACAAGCAATAAGATTCTTCAGTTTTCTTTGAAACTAATAGTAAGAAACACCTATTAATAATATAACATGAGGCGTATCAAGAATTACAAATAAGATTCTTCAGTTTTCTAAAATCCCAATATTATTATCCTAAAACAACAACACTATATCTTCTTCTTGGTCTTGAAAATTACCAGAAAATGGTTGGAAGCTTGTATACCCTGATATGAAGACTAAGAAGTGTATTGAGATTAAATACTAATAATTTTCAAAGAGGCCTATTTGACTCATAGATGGAACTCTAAAAGGTTCTACCACCCTAAAGTCCACCTTAAAAAAGTACTACCTCCCTAAAGTCCAACCTCTCCTCACCATGGCAGAGTAGTGCCAACATGGTCTAATCAGAGCTATGCCGTCCGGAACTCAAGTTCCTCATAGGGCCTCTCAATTGGTCATCCATTAGGACCAAACCATTATTAGGACCACAACCCAGCTCTAGTGAAAATGCAAAGAGTGTTTCTATTATTGTCGGGAATCAACAGCTTTTGGCAAGCGCCCAACCCTTTTTATTCTATATATGCTAGAAGGCAGTGGCTGAGGGTCTTAATGTCCTGGGTATGATATTAAACTGCATCTAATGGTGAAATTTCAATGCTGGAGCTCTGGGAAGTGTGGAGTACCTTTTCGCCATTATTCCCATGTTCCCCCTAACCCGGAGTGGTATTACCTGTTAGGGTCCCATCTATGGTTTAAATAGAAAAAAATGAGTTTAAAAAAGATGCGTTTGAAAAGAAAATTGAATTCCTATCAAGCATAAATACAACAAAACATCTTTGGCATAAAATAACCCAACAAGTGTGGACATGCCGTAAAATCCACCAAACAAAACCTTGTCACTGCATCTATGGAAACTTTGCAGCAAACAAGGAGGCCATCTCCTTCCTCTGACTGGGATATGCATGTGGGGTTTGGGAACTGTTTGTGAATTTCCTATTCCCTTTGTTGGGTCAGTAAAATGTTTATTCCTCTGTGTGGGGTTAAGTAAGGAAAAGGCTTTCTGTGATTGGATATACCAATCACATGATGAATCCAGAAGTTTTGGCGCAAAATACCAAAACCCTCAGATAGATTCCGGACCAGCTCCCATGTGCACATCAACCTGAAATTCTCTCCAAGAAATCACTAAGATATCAGATATCTTCTCCATCACACCAGTAATCCTCTCCTTCACTTAACCCCACACTCAGGAATAAACATTTTACTGACCCAACACTATGTTACTCTTTTCATGAATTCACTATCTCATTCTTTCGGGATACAATGAATTTATTTTTGCCATCCCGCAAAAGTTCATGAGTAGATTAGTTGATGCAATTCTCAAGCGGCTTGAGAGGCTGGAGGCGAATGCAGGGGCCCATAGAGAATTTTAAATAAAACTTCATGTTATATGTGTTCTGATATTTATTTTTTGTAAAAATAATAATCCAGAAATAAATTATAAGATTTTTAAAATAGGAAAGGGAATTACTTTACAATCACCCTGTATAATAAAAATTTTCTTTTTGTTTTTTTAATCCAACAATAAAAAAGAAAATGAATACATAAAAATATTGAATTATTACATCTGTTATCTTTCATACATATATTTCAGATGTTGAGAACCCCTCCAGGCATTTTGTGTAGCCCAGCTTGAATCTGTGCTGTAAAGTGGTGAGCTGGTGGTAGGTGTGGTATTCCACCTCAAACACAAAAACAATCTAGCTGGTCTAATGCTAGTAAAAAGAAGACACATGGAAGAAATATGGAAGGGAGTTACTTTACAATCACCCTGTATATTTTGGGGGGTGGGGGAGAGGGACACACAAAAAGGAACAGTCTGCAAATATATTAAATTTTCATATTTATTATTTTTTCTTTTACCAAAAATGTTTCCATTGTCAAGAGACTCATTGGGTATTTTTTTTTTTGATCGATCGAGTTGGAGAAAACAGTTCATTATAACTCGCAACATGAAAGGAAAGAACTTAAAAATCATTTTCATCCAATTAAGAGTCTATCTCAACAACAACAACAACAAAATAAAGATGCTATCTAGAAAACCTACAAAAAGTGATGGTTGATAGGGATGGATGATGAGAGAGTCAAGTGAATCCATGTTACTATGTACCAATTCTAATCAATTCTATGTTACTGCTGCCCCTGACCAGGATTGAACCTGTAGTCTAGAGATAACTATCACTTAGAACTGTCTTAACCTAACTCCTTTATCCACTAGGCTATGTGTCCAATTACGACAAGAAGATTCTCGAGTCTGTTCTTTCATGTTAAAAACAAAACAAAAAATCTCTTTTACTATTACTAAATCTTTTCAGATTGTAGTCAGATAATTATCCTTTCAAAAGAGATTCGAGTCCAACTTCCATGTATAAATAAATCTATATATATATATATAAATAAATCTATATATATCTATATATAAATCTTGTCAACAAATCTAAAAGACAATCCAAATTCAAAACTCGATTGCAGCAATTCTTTTCTTTCACTTTTATTGCTGTTTTTCTTATCAATATTAGTATATTTTACAATCTTATGGGCCATCCTGTAGGCCTTAAACCAGAGCGCTTGTCCAGTGGAATTGGATCTTTGGTAAAGAGACCTGAGTATTGGTAATCGTCTGGTAATCCTGAATATTGTAAGTCCCTCCTCAATGAGTGCAATTAGAATTATGCCCAGTGTGGGGGTTTAAGTAGTGTATCAGCCACGCAGTATGGCTAGTGATTGGCGAAGCAATAAACCATGTGACTTAGGCTAGTCTATAAATTCAGGTGGAGCACACCTTATATACCAAAAATATGATGAGATATCTTAAAAAACATTGTAATTAAAAAATATAAAACTGCCCTGTTCACTGGCGCAGTAGAATACGCCAACTACACATCTGTAAAGGGTTAAAATCACCACAATAAGGTTACCTGCTGGATGTAGATGGCAACCTGTGAGGCTTAAGGATGGAATCCTGGTAGCTGAGCAGTCCATGACATTCAACACCCCACTTTGGTCCCTACTTAGGCTAGATGGATTGTCGGAACCCCCCCCCCCAAACAATAGGCTAGTCACATCAAGCCCTAGCATCTATAGGATAGCACTGACCATATTGCCTTTATGGAAAAACCCCAACCCTTTTTATCATACATGTGCTAGAAGACAGTGGCTGAGGGTGTCCTGGGTATGATTTTAAACTGCATCTAATGGTGAAGTTTCAATTCTGGAGGTCTGGGGAGTGTGGAATACGCTTTCATTGCCATTACTCCCAGGTCTACTCTGATCTGGAGTGGTAGTACCTGTTAGGATACCATCTATGGGTTAAATAGAAAAAAGTGTAAAAATAGTATTTTTTGTAAATTGAGTTTAGAAAAAATTTTTCTGAATACCCAACAAGAATGAATCAAACAAAAGGTTGACATACTGTTTGGTTGTTTGTTTTGTTTTATGGCACAATAACCTCGGTGGGTCATTTAATGCTGATAAAGTTTGAAAATAAAGTTATTCTTAATGGATAATACAATTTTTTTTTTATAAATACATTTTTCTATTTAACCTATAGATGGGACCCTAACAGGTACTACCACTCCGGGTCAGAGTGGACCAGGGGGCAATGGTAATGAAGGGGTGCTCCACATTCCCCAAACCTCCAAAACTTGAACCTCACCATCAGATAGAGTTTAACATCATTCCCAGGACATGTAGACCCTCAGCCACCGCCTTCTAGAACCCATATGATAAAAAAGGTTGGGGCTTGCCATAAGGGCAGTAGGGTTGGGGCAATTATATAAGTGCTAGGGCTTGACGTGACCAGTCAATTGATCAGAGGGGGCCTCTCCGGCCGCCCGTCTAGCCTAAGTAAGGGCCCAAGTGTTTTGCAGGTCATGGACTGCTCATCCACCAAGACTCCATCTTTGAGCATGACAGGGCGCCACCCATGGCTAACAGGTCACTTCATTTGGGGGAGTCTTACCCTTCTGCAGAGGTGCAGTCAGTGCATTCTAATGCTCCACCGACAGGGTGGCCCAACAAATGGTTGACATACTGTGAAATCCAACCAACCAACAATAAACATTCAAAGAGTATATATATATATATATATGTGAAATTGGAAATGAATCCGACAATATGAGGAAGAATGAATAAAGAAAAGAAAGAATAGAATAGAACCCCTAGAAAAATCGAATATCCAAATTCTAATGGTTATTTCAGTGTTCCAAATGTGATTTCAAAAAAATTATCTTCGAATATTTCCAAAAATTCTCCGTTTTTCCCCAACAAATTTTTTCATTCAAAATAAAATTTCACTCTGATGAAGGTCGAATCTTCTGTGTGTGGAATATTTTCACACAGATGAACTGACCGAAACACATGTGTAAGTGATATTGATTAAATTCATCTTTTATTATCCATTCTATTCTTTCTTTTCTTTATTCATTCTTCCTCATATATATATATATATATATATATATATATATATATTTTTTTTTTTTTATGGGGGTGGACACACTATATATTCAACAAGGAAAAGCGTACAATCATATTAAATTTTTCTATTTATTATTTTTTTTCTTTTACCGTCAAGAGACTCGTTGGTTATTTTTTTTGTTTTTTGATTGATCAGGTTGGAGAAAACAGTTCATTAGAATTGCACAACATGAAAAGAAAGAATCTAAAAATCATTTGTATCCAATTAAGAGTCTATCCAAACAAAAACTTCCATAAACGCCTGGAGAGGATCTCAATAGTTGAAATATAAGTAGAAAAACAAAAGATAATCAGATTTAATCTATACATATATAAAGGGCAGTTTGTGTAAATGTATTTCCGGAGGAAACTATGAAAAATAAAACAATTAATGACAAAGTAAATATATATACACATTCACTATCACAAGATCTAGGTTTTTGAGCAAAAATAACAACGGTTTGATTTATATTAGTGAAGATAATCAAAAAATGAAATTTAAATGATAGCAGCATAGGATTTTTTTAAAATTTAATATTTTGGACATTAATTTTTCTAATTTTGTGTAAATGTATGTCTGGAGGAAACTATGAAAATAAAACAATTAAAGACAAAGTAAATATATATACACATTTGTGACGGAGAACAAGAAAGGAAAGGGTGCAAGACATTGTCTTGCCTACCGGGATCGAGCTCGCGTCCTCCCGCATGTGGGGGCAGGTGCGATTTGGGCACTGGATGGATGCGAGGTTCAACTGATGTGCCCGGATGTTTGGGTAAATATGTCCATAAATGACAAGTGAGTCGTGCGCTGGGAGTCAGCAGCAGCAGAAGCAGTCGACGACGACGAAGTGCTTTGCGAACGCCCCAGTAAAGAAATGGATTTTAGTCCAACAGAAACAAAACTAAATAGGAATTGCGATTTTGAACTGTTAAAGATTATTTCGACTACGACGACGGATTTTCCAGCTGCTAGACGAAGACGAAGAATGTGTTGACCAAAAGAAAGTCTGGCTTGTAAGAAGATGGAGAACTCGCTTGTTTTTGGTCCCCCCTCAGCAGGAACTTCTTGATTCGAATATCTATTTCCCCCCATATATTTTCCCCCCTTCTATAACATTCACTATCACAAGATCTTGGTTTTTGAGCAAAAATAACAAAGGTTTGATTTATATTAGTGAAGATAATCAAAAAATGAAATTTAAATGATAGCAGCATAGGATTTTTTTAAATTTAATATTTTGGACATTAATTTTTCTTTTCAGAGTAGCTGGATCAACACAAGGTCTTTTTTTACACAGGGATTTTAATGGGGCATCCTGCGAGGATTCAACTTGTGATTCAATAATAATGGATCTGCAAGACTAATTTTTTTTTACCTCCCCACTACCCAGGCAATGCAGGGTAGCCGCTTCTAGTGTAACATAATGGGTGGGAGGAGAGTCATGAGTGTAACACTGACCTGTAAATTAGCATGGAAAAGTTTTTTAGCAAGAATTATGTGTTAGATGATAATGGATGAATATATTTGTCTCATACCCCACTTGTATAGACTGGGCACAAGGCCTCGTTTTAACAAGGCCTCGTTTTAACCTCGTTTTTTAGCAAGAATTATGTGTTAGATGATAATGGAAAAGTCTAAGGATGAATATATTTGTTTCATACCCCACTTGTATAGACTGGGCACAAGGCCTCGTTTTAACCTCGTTTTTTAGCAAGAATTATGTGTTAGATGATAATGGAAAAGTCTAAGGATGAATATATTTGTTTCATACCCCACTTGTATAGACTGGGCACAAGGCCTCGTTTAACCTCGTTTTTTAGCAAGAATTATGTGTTAGATGATAATGGAAAAGTCTAAGGATGAATATATTTGTCTCATACCCCACTTGTATAGACTGGGCACAAGGCCTCATTTTAACGTGGGCCCACCCACAAGCCGAAGCTCATGGGTGGGAAAGAACAAAAATTGCGTTGATCCCTTCAGCATTCTCCCTTAAGGAGGCGCCTCAGGTACTGGGCAATAAACCCAGCCCTGCCCCTTTAAGTCAAGGGGGCAGGTGTTGCCTGGGGGGATAGCCCCCTGGGATCGACGCTATTATTAAACTCTTGACAAGTCCAGCAGCCGAAGCTTGCTGGACCCCCGGCGTTAACCGGAAAACCGAGTGTGCAATGAGTTTATAAAAAAAAAAATTTTTTAAAAGATCTAAGGATGAATCAACATTGGCCACATGGCATTGTTTCTATTGGACAAGCTGTGAGATATGGTAAAGTGGGAGAAAGGAGGAGTGAGAGGTCAGAGTGTGGAGTAAGTCAGGGACAATGCGTTGAGAGAGTAAGACATGAGCCCTTGCTCTTAGCAGTTGTGACTTTGGGGTGAAAATAACAGTCTCATGAGAAAAAGAAGTGGCCTTGTGTTATTACTAAAAACTCTAAATGACACGAGGTAAGATATCCCCCAGCAGCCCAAGTTGGTTTCCAGACTCCAAACATCCAGAAATTGTGAGCCAACTCCAGCATTGACTCAGCAACCAAGATTTGGGCCTCTCCAATATAGTACCAGTCCAGAGATGTTTTACTATGGACTCCTAGACATGGACACACCAGTGTTGGCCAACCAGCAAAAACATCTCTGTGTGGCAACTAGGTGCTGTCTAGAGGACTTGCCAAGAATGATGGACAATAGGGACGGATGGTAAGAGAAAGTCAAAGGAATCTGTGGTGTCAGCACGCCTTGATGATGATATGAAGGGCTCACTGCCAGCAATTAAGTGATTATAAAAATAGTCTCAAGTATAAGCGTAATTCTCTTTTTAAAGGACTAAACATAAAAGTTGATGCAGCATGACATATATGTATTTTTATAAGTGATAAATATCTTCTTTAAATTTTCCAATGAAATAAAAAAAATAGGAGGATATCAAAATGACCTGAATAATTTTTACTATCAACACATCATCACTTCATTACGTATCTCATAAAAATTAATAAAAATTCTTTTTTTCTATATACTAGCAAGAAAATGCGCCATCCGGGTGTAAGTATTTAAGTTTTAATGTAAAGAAATATATTAAATCAGAAAAACTAACAAAATTAAATAAGAATGCATATAAAAAGATTAATACATTTTAATGGAATTATTTGTGCAGATTTTTCAGTCCAAAAGTGAAGGGTGCATATTAAACACAAGAATTATATTATTAACTTTTTTTCCAACCATGACTCACGATATTCAGGATGAGATGACCAAAACTAAGGTTTGGTCTGTTGGATTTTATGGCTTGTCAACTCTTATTAGGTTATTTTATGCCTAAGATGTTTTATACTCTTTATGTTTGATGGGTATTCAAAAAAATTTTTTAATGCATTTTTTTCTATTTAACGCATAGATGGGACCCAAACAAGTACTACCACTCCGGGTCAGAGTGAACGTGGAAGTAATGGTGATGAAAGAATACTCCACACTCTCAAGAGCTCCAAAATTGAAACTTCACCATTAGAGGCAGTTTAACATCCTACCCAGGACATTAAGACCCTCAGCCACCACCTTCTAGCACATATGTGATAAAAAGGGTTAGGGGTTTTCCATAAGGGCAATAGGGTTGGAACATTAATATAGGTGCTATGACTTGACATGACCAGCCAATTGATCAGAGAGGGCCTTTCTGACTGCTTGTCTAGCTTAAGTAAAGGCCAAAGTGGACTACTGCATGTCATGGACTGCTCAGCTAGCATGATTCCATCCTTAAGCATCATGAGCACTGCAAATGTGTAGTCAGTGTATTCTACTGCCCCAGCCAAAAGGCAATCACAAGTAAGTTATATCACTTAAGAAATTGACCTTGTGTCACATCCTACTTGTGCGGAGGGGTTGGTAAATATCTATAGTCCAAACTAATGTGTTTTAAACATTACAGAAAAATATCTACTGGAATGTTAGATTAGTATTATTTGGATTATTCAGACTATTGTCCTCATCTTTATTGTCCAAATGGACACATAGCATAGTGGATAAAGGCATTGGTTTAGACAGTTCAATCCTGGTCAGGGGCAGCAGTAACATAGAATAATAATTAACACAGCTTAACACCTGTATCCCAGCTATGGTTAGCGGAATGAGAACAGGATACCCTGTGGATTGAATAAAGGGTTGGGTTCAAAGTTCCGTGATGGCTCCTGATTATGACAAGAAGGTTCCTGAGTTTGAAAAAAAGGCTCTGAGTTCGAGAAGGGTCCCGAGTCCAATAAAAAATACCTAAAGATGGCCAGAGGGCACATCAGCCAAAACATTGTATAGATAATAATAAAGATGAGGATAATAATCCAAATAATACTAATTATCAAGCCTCATTTCAAAAATTCAGAGAAATAGAATGTTAGATTGCTTATAATTTTGTTTCTTCTAAAGTGAGCTTATTTATACCACAAGCTTGTTGCATCATTGCATGAACATTTCTGTGAGTTTGCTCTAAATATTATGTAAATTTTGTGTTTTAACACATAATGTAATTAAAGTTGGCAGAGTTGCCTATCACCTGTATCAGTCTTACAGTGAGGGACAGTGTCTTCTTTTCACCAGCACTAGACCAGGTAGATTGTTTTGTGTTTGAGGTGGAGTGCCACACCTACATCAGCTCCCCACTTTACAGCACAGATCCAAGCTGTGCTACACAAAATGCTGGGAAAGGCTCTTGACAGCTGAAATATGTGTAGTAAAACAAAAGATAATAGATATAAAAATTCAATACATTTAAAAATATTAAAATAGCGAAGGGAGTTACTTTAAAATCACCCTGTCTAAATAGAGTGATTGTGAAGTAACTCCCTTCCCTATTTTAAAAATCTTATAATTCATTTTTGAATTATTATTGTTACAAAAAATGAATATGAGAACACAAATAACATGGTGTTTCATTTAATATTCTATATGGGCGGCGAGAATTCGCCCCCAGCCTCTCATGCTGCTCAGGAATTGCATCAACTGATTTTCCCAGGAACTCTTGTGGAGTGACAGAAATAAATTCTTGTATTTATCCTTCAAGTTCTTCCAAAGTCATTGGTTTGGTAGAGTAGATTTGCTTCTTCAACCAACCCCAAAGAAAAAAGCTGTAAGATGTTAAATCAGGACTTCTAGCCGGCCACTCATGCGGACTATGTCTACCCATCCATCTTCCAGGAAAATGGTTATTCAACCATTCATGAATAACACTAGCAAAATCTGGAAGAGCATCATCTTGAATAAAAATCATTTTTTTAGTATTCTCTCAAGTATTGACAATATAACTGCATATAAAAACAATTATCCAAACACATATAGTACATAAAAGACTGTGAAAATTTATTAAGGAAATGGTGATCCTCTTTCACCGGTCACCAGCAGCACCCTTAGGGTCACATGATGCCCACCATAAAATAGGGGTCCCTGAAGAATTCGGCCTCTTTTTACCTCTAGCATTGGCTAGCTTCACTGCTCTGTATCGTCAGAAGCCCCCAGACGGTGACGACTTGGAACCCTCGACACGTTGGAAGCAGGAGTGGCAAACGCAATTCTTCAGGGCCCAACCAGTTACGAGGAACAGAACTATCAAGGATAAACAACTAAGTTCCACAGACATTTTTATCTGCAACTTTAACCCCTTTGATACATTCAATTCTCTAGAAATACTTTTACCAACCAAACTCATTGAACTCTATGAACATTCCATAAAACTCGTTTGGTTGTTTCATTCTATGCATTTTGTATACCCATGTTTGATATTTGTTTGTGTTTTTCATGTAGAGTAAACATTTTGTTCTACAAAAGTCATTTGTCTCCTTTCTTCAAAAGCAGCACCCATCTCCTCACTACATCGAAGTACGGTTTATTCTCTTACAAAATGTAGGGTATAAGCAGTGCTTTTCCGGGGATAAAAAATTCCCACAAGACACAACGGGTAAAATTCCTATAATAAAATAAGAAATTATCAAAACAGCACAAGCATACGAAGGTGGCCAATACAACAGTAGACTATGCATAGAAGAAAATTGTGTATTCTCCAAATACAAATGTAAATTTACTGAACAAAAAAACTGAACTAGTTTCCAAATGTAGACATTTAAACAAATTTCTCTTATGTCATTTACTACCTGACCCTAATTAATCCCATATTTTATACCCCTCTATTAATTTCATTTTTTTTTACATCTGGACACCGTGTGCATTAAGACGTAAGCATGTTTATGTTTTTAAATATAAATCTTGTGTTTTATTCTATCGCGTGAGAATACGTCACATTGTATAAATGCTGAACTAGCCACTTTTTCAATATTTAACCATCTGAGGATTTCATAACATGCATCAAACTATAGTAACAGTAAATTAGTACCATAATATTTTATTTTAAATTTTAAATCTGCTCTGTTAATTTAGCATTGAGCACTTTTGTATACAAACACTTTTCATTTCTCTGAATTTTTTTAGATGAGGCTTGATAATTAGTATTATTTGGATTATTCAGACTAATACTAAAAATACAAAATACTAGACAATTAAAAAGGGTTTTTTACCATTGGTTTCAAAAGCAGTGTATTACCCCTTATCTTTATGACAAATCTTCATTGTTATCTGTACAATGTTTTGCTTAATGTGCCTTCCGGCCTTCTTCAGGTATTTCTTGTCAGATTCAGGAACCTTCCCAATTATAACAAGAAGGTTCCTGAGTTTGAAAAGAAGGTTCCCGGGTCTGACAAGAAATACATCAAGAAGGAGTTGATATGTCGTTAAATAAACCAAACCAAATCAGGCCATATTATATCTTAGAGTTTTGAAAGAAAGAAAAAGAATAAAGTTCAACATTTCCCAATTCTAATTTTAAATTATTTGGGGGCACCTCAGTAAAAGTAAAGTAGGCGGAGTGGCTTATTGTCGACATCAGCCGGAAAGCGAGGGAGTCTATCCCCTTTTCACTTAGTGTTAGACCAGAGAGATTGTTTTTGTGTATGAGGTGGAGTGCCACACCTACTTTCCGCTACCCACTTTACCACACAGATCCAAGCCATACTACATAGACTGAAACATTGTGCAGATATCAATCAGGATGAGGACAATAGTCCGAATAATCCAAATAATACTACACACTTTTTAATATTTTCTATTCTCCATTATATTATAAAAAAATTATAAATTGTTTAAAATTGGAAGTTACTTTTAAATCACCCGATATATAGTTTACCTTTTAAACCCTATAAACATGGTATGGTATATTGGTGGTACATTTATTCCTTCCCCCCCACCCCAAACCAACTCACTGTAGCATTGCTCAAATGGCAGAGGGTAAATTTAGATTCAGTAGCTCAGGGCTTAAAGGGTTAAGATTGTAAACTAGGGGTTCTGTTTGTGTTTTCACAGATACTCTTAATGCAGGAAACAATGTATGCCCTGATTATATGATATGTAAGTTATCTGGGGACCTTGAATGTCATCTTGCTACCCACCCAAGCCTCTTGCATGCGTATTCTGCAAAAGAGCTTTTGAAAATCTCTCAGGCAAGTGCAGATAGTTTCTCTTTTCAAGAAGTGGTCTTGTTCATTTAGGAGTTGACTATATATATATATATATATATATATATTGTTTTGGAGAAAGGAAAATAAATTTTCATTAAAGTTGCAAAGGTTATATTTCTTATGAAATACTAGGCAATTAAAAAGTGTTTTTTACCATTGGTTTCAAAAGCAGTGTATTACCCCTTATCTTTATGACAAATCACTTTGAATCTGTTTTGAAGATAAGCAGTTAATACACTGCTTTGAAACCAATTTCATTATGCTCCCCAATCCCACATACTCAGTCAGCACTTTTTCTTTTTCTTTCCTATTATATTGTCCTGATGAAGTTTA
The DNA here is from genome assembly GCA_023376005.1 of Doryteuthis pealeii. Classification (NCBI taxonomy): domain Eukaryota; kingdom Metazoa; phylum Mollusca; class Cephalopoda; order Myopsida; family Loliginidae; genus Doryteuthis; species Doryteuthis pealeii. Next base: position 78,343,536 of record CM042164.1, on the reverse strand, counting down.
ACCTAAACATTCAACATTATAATGAATGTTTAACCTAAACATTCAAACATTGACGTCAACATCAAAATAAATTCATCTTTGTGGAACACTTTGTTTTTCTAATTTCTAACATATATTGTTGGATTCATTTCCATTTTTACTCATATATATATATATATATATATATATACACATATATTCTTTCTCCAATGCAATATATATATATATATGAACAGAACAGTCACATCCGAGCTTATACATAACATATACATATTGTTGGGTAAATAATGACTTTTAAGTGTCAATATCCTCTCTTGAAAGGCAGTCATTTATTTTAGTCCTCACACCCGATGTCCCAGTATCTTTTTTTTGCTGGAACAGTTTGGTGTCTGTTGACACAGAATGTCTGCAATGCAATATCTGAAAATAAAAAAAAGAAGAGCAAGAAAGTTCCTTGCCCAATATATCTAAATGTCCTCCCCCAACATGTTCCTACGCCTCACCCTCTTACTGCTTACTTACCACCCTCCACCCCATTGACATTATTCTCACTTGTCATTCCATGGTGCAGAGCATCATGGGATGGGTACAAAAAAAAATGGCATTTCTTTTTTTATTTTTTTTTTTATGTGTTTCATATTTCAGGACTTTTTGGGTGGGAGTAATTGTTTTTTTTTTTTGTAGCCTTGAACTCGTAGAGATTGACAATGCCTAATGGTAACATCTGCATTTTTTGTTTCTTTATTGCACAAGTCTTGTATACTATTAAGTATGAATTCCAATTGAAGTTTTAACCTAAACCGAAAAATTCAAACTTTGACATCAACATCAAAATAGATTCATCTTTGTGGAACACTTTGTTTTTCTAATTTCTAACATATATTGTTGGATTCATTTCCATATTTTACTCATATATATATATTCTTTCCCCAATGCAATATATATATGTTGAACAGAACAGGCGCATCCGACCTTATACGTAATATATACGTGCATGGTGTAATGGTTAAAGTCATGGGAAATGGACTCGGTGTAATGGTTAAAGTCATGGAAAATGGACTCGTCACCCAGAGTTCAAATCCTGGACGTGGTAAGTCTTGTGTACTATTAAGTATGAATTCCAATTGCCAAACAGATTGTTTATAAAAAAGTTTTTTTAAACTAGTAACAAATTGATTAAATTTACAATTCAGCTTGTTTTTGGCTCTCCAAGAAATTTCTTATTTCATTTTATCTTTTTAAGAAAATCATAGTTATCCATGACAGCTTATCAATACTTATATCCATGCATATAATGCAATGTATATATATATATATATATATATATATATATATATATATATAAGTGTATTTTGGCAGCATTTTTTCTTTTATACAAGTTTTGTTGAACTGTACAGACAATTCTTGTCGGATGAGACACGAAACCATTCAATCGTTTCCTACCTGATGATGGCAAACTGTATTGCCGAAAGCACTCGTATCGGAACCTTTGGTGGACTGTTACACCAGTTCCACCCTGACACCAAAAAGATGGCCCGAAAATTAGAAAGGATATATACTGTCCCATATGATACGTTTAATGCCAAATTTATTTTTTAAAAACCCACCTTATCATATAACGTAAATAACTAAGGGAATTGTGTCGTTAGAGGTGATGTAATTTCAGTTACAGACAGACAGTTACATAATCTCTTTTATAATAATAATAATATATATATTTATATATATATATATAGTATAAAATGCAATATGCAATCATCACTTTGTATTGAGTACTGTCTCATATGATAACAGTCTAATGCCAAATTTTATTTTTTAAAAAAACAAAAAACACCTCATCATTTTAACGGTTATTTTTCTTCTTTTTCCTTTTATCTTCTTCCATCTTTTATTAGACACATTAATAAATCCTGGCGAGAGGTTTTGCCAAGAGAAAAAAAAAAAAAATTAAAATATCCGCCAGCCACAAAAATTGGATGGCCACTCATAAGAAATAAATTATCAATGCAAGATGAACCAGCCAAGTAAAAAAATCTTTTCCATTTATAAGCCGGGTTTTATAGGGGGTGAGCAAAGCTTTATGTGGCTATTATGGTATTTGATGGCATATAAGATCCCTCCCCTCACCATTTTTTATTTTTTTTTTTTTTTTACAAAATAAATCTCTAAGATGCAGTTGGATGCTTCATCAGTGATTTTCTATAAGTTGCTGATTTGAGAGGTTGGCTTTCATTGGACATGAAAGTGTAGCATAATTATTATGATCTACTGGGAATTTGGGGATTGAAACGAAAACAGTAATCGGATTTCTGGAGAAAGAGAAGAAAAAGAAATAAAAACAAAGGTTAAAGTTTGGAAGGGTAAACACTTAACGGGGGACCAGCAATTGATCAATGAATGACCCTGGAACTAGATTTAAAAATAAAAATGGAAGTTCCGGGTTATGAACGGAAACGGATGTGACATTTCCCCACCCCCGGGGGCAAAAACGGAAGAAGAGAAAAATTGGTCTTTTTTTCGGCTGGGCCTTCGTCAGGGGCATACAGGGCTTTCCGGATTCCCCCAATGAGGTGTTGTGCATAGTAGTACCAAATATGATTTACAATAGAATAATTTGACCATACCCTCTCTCTCTCTCCCTTATCTCTGAAAAAGAACCCACGGCCTAGAAATAAATAAACAGCCTCCTTGTGACTATATGGCTTGCGTATGTTGTTTCTGAACTAACGACGACTACTACTACTGACGACTACCACTACAACTCTAATTTGGCCATATGCAACAGAAAGTCACATAATTAAATGGAACAAGTAGCATATATATATATAGGCATTGCAGTCTCGGAAGACTATATAATTCTTGTGACTGTGAAGTCCAATGTTCAAAAAACAGCCTCGACCACAGATACTCATTCAACATAATGATTTTTGAAAATCCTTTTTAAGATTCCTTTTTAAATTTACCAACATTTGAAAATTATTAGCAAACCAACCAATCAAATAGCCAATATATATATATAATATATATATATATATATATATACATCAAACCCTTCTGCACGTATATAAATGGGGAGAGAGATGATAGATGATTAGATTAGATGATAGAGATGATGCCTCTTACTTGCTACATTTTGCTTATTTTGTCTACCTCGGCCACCATGTTCTTCGTCAATCTAGTGGACTTCTTGTTTTCTGCATCAATTGAATAAAAAGAGGGCTTTTAAAACGTCAAACCAATCCTACACAATACCTACTGTAGAAATCCAACTATCAAAACTTAAATTTTCTTATTGATGACTTAAATAGAACATAACCTCTAAACAATCCTACACAATACCTACTGTAGAAATCCAACTATCAAAACTTAAATTTTCTTATTGATGACTTAAATAGAACATAACTCTAAACAATCCTACACAATACCTACTGTAGAAATCCAACTATCAAAACTTGAATTTTCTTATTGATGACTTAAATAGAACATAACCTCTAAACAATCCTACACAATACCTACTGTAGAAATCCAACTATCAAAACTTAAATTTTCTTATTGATGACTTAAATAGAACATAACCTCTAAACAATCCTACACAATACCTACTGTAGAAATCCAACTATCAAAACTTAAATTTTCTTATTGATGACTTAAATAGAACATAACCTCTAAACAATCCTACACAATACCTACTGTAGAAATCCAACTATCAAAACTTGAATTTTCTTATTGATGACTTAAATAGAACATAACCTCTAAACAATCCTACACAATACCTACTGTAGAAATCCAACTATCAAAACTTAAATTTTCTTATTGATGACTTAAATAGAACATAACCTCTAAACAATCCTACACAATACCTACTGTAGAAATCCAACTATCAAAACTTAAATTTTCTTATTGATGACTTAAATAGAACATCACCTCTAAACAATCCTACACAATACCTACTGTAGAAATCCAACTATCAAAACTTGAATTTTCTTATTGATGACTTAAATAGAACATAACCTCTAAACAATCCTACACAATACCTACTGTAGAAATCCAACTATCAAAACTTAAATTTTCTTATTGATGACTTAAATAGAACATAACCTCTAAACAATCCTACACAATACCTACTGTAGAAATCCAACTATCAAAACTTAAATTTTCTTATTGATGACTTAAATAGAACATCACTCTAAACAATCCTACACAATACCTACTGTAGAAATCCAACTATCAAAACTTAAATTTTCTTATTGATGACTTAAATAGAACATAACCTCTAAACATATGTCTATCAAAAACCTCTATACATTTGTTTATAGGGTTAGTGGTTGGTAGTGATTACCTAACAATTTACGTTTTTTTTTAAATTACCGCCATATTTTGAGGTCGATCTTAAAAAAGAATTACATGAATGTCTGCCTTTTTCTAAGTTGTTGATCCTCTTTTAATTTTCTTATACAGATTTACAATGGACGACAACAACATTGGCTACTTTATGCCGATTGTGTATTACTGGGCACGTTTGGCATCGTCTACTTACACACCTGTGAATTATACCCCACCTGCGTGAGAAATGGTGCGCTGGGTGCCTTGTCTACCTTTGCCAGATTCAATGGTGTCATATCTCCCTATGTTAAGATGGTGGTAGGTATTTATGTTAATTCTTTTGTTGATTCCTTTGGGCTGCCATCTCTTGTTTTTAATATTCAATTAACAATAGGGTGATATACGTATATATATAATAGGGTGATATACGTGTATTTAATGGAAACATTCTGGTGTTTTTTATTTTGTTTTTGTTTCTTTATTTATCTTGTGCTTTAGTTGGTACAATCATAGAAAGAAACAAAAAGTCTTTCCGTTGAAAGTTGTAATATAAAATCAATACATCTTCAATAGCGGTACGGTTATCGACCTCATGTCACATTAGCTTCATCTAACGTTTTGTTTTGCAATTAAATGAGAACATGCAGTTCATTCAGAAAAATGACTGTCCAACAAAGTGGCCACAAAGCAGTTAGACTAACGGTTATCGTCGTAGGAAATGGAACTGACAACTCGAGGTAAAAGACTGGACGTGGCTGATTGCGTTTCACTCACTCTGAATAAATAGTACGGGTAAACTAAGTTATTTAGCCTTTGATTATATATACCAATTAATATTCGATGGTTGTTTTCTAGATAAAGCTTTTATTTCACAACTGTGCTCATGATGGACCCCCGAGGGCTGACAACAACATCCACACTCCTCGAAAGTCTGGTCACATCTGAACTAAACTAATTCTCACGTGTCTAATCCGTCTACCGGAAGGTCAATTGAAATGTCATCATTGTCACTCATCGACCTCGGTAACTTTCCATGGACCCCATCATTTTTAATCTAATGGACCTTATTTAAAATATTCTAACTACAGGTACGTACATAAATCATAAGCTGATTATGGTTATGTAACCCCATGGCTTGAACTACTTCAGTCATGTGATATACATGCTGCAAACTAACATATACCAAAATATTGCAAAACTTTTGACACAAATATTATGGACTACAAGCAAGTTGTAGTCCTTATAGCATCTAGGCTATCAGCTAAAACAGAAGAATAAATAGATTTTCTAGTCTTGGTGGCAACTAGTTTAAGAGAAGGTTAATTCTGAATTTCAAAGTTTTAAATTTTTAAATTTTGTTTCGTTTGCTTTTTTCAGAGGTTTAATTTCAACATGTATACATTTACCAACCTCTCCACATGAGCAGGATATGACAGAAGGTCAATTTCTTAAGCAGAATTTAACAGGTTTGAATTCAGAGTTTTCCTTCTCCTAGACTGGTTACTTACCCACTGTTAAAGAGCCCAGTCTGCCCTACTATTTACCTATAGCTGGAGGGAGAATAATTGGATGCATACCTTTCCCAAGGGTATTAGTGCTATGTGAAATGCAAATAGCCTCGTACAGGATTTGAACTCGAGTGGATGAGTCCATTTCCTACCACTCTAACCATTACACCATCCATAGATTTTTGACGTGTAGGAAGAAGGAAAAAAAAAAGAATTGACAGAGAAAGAAGGAAGAAGACAAAAAGGAAAAGTAAGTAAACAGGAGAAATACATACACAAACAGACACACGCATACATACATACATATATATACCTACATATACACATGCATATATACATACATACATATACCTACATATACACATGCATATACATACATATAAACACACATACACATAGCAATAGCATAATCTTTACAGATCATTGCTGTCCCTCACAATCCTATAACTCTACTACCAGAACCCTTCCTTGCATGAGCCCTCAAATGACTCTGCAGATCCACAAAGTTTGTAAGACATGGGGAGTAATCAACCTTATCCTACCATACTGACCCATGGCATGTTGGTAGAAGGCCATCTCCAAAGTCCATAAGATATGGGTAGTAATCAGCCTTATCCTACCATGCTGACCCATGGCATGTTGATAAAAAGCAATCTCAAATGCAGTTTTGGCCAGAATTTTAACTCTGCTTGCCAATCTTTTAACCACTATACCACCAATACCAACCCTGGGATGGGGCAGAGGATTAGTAAATGTTACATCTATTACTACAGCCAGCCAAGTTACAATGGTGCCTGCTTTGACATCAAAGCCAAACCCAAGTAGTCAGGTAATCAGAAATACAGGTGATAATTCCTAAACAGAGCAACAACAACAACAAACCCCAGTTTCTGAATCGTGAAGAATTAAATTCTTAATTGTGAGTTTATCTATTCAGGCGGTTACACTTATCTCGTGTCCCAAATCCAAAAGATTTATTCGCATATAGGAGCAAATAATAGTGGTTATGTTTCCATATTATGTTTACACTTAACAAATTGAAAACTATGTAACATTAGCCATTCTAAAAAAATTTTAACCACCAATACCAACACTGGGATGGGGCAGAGGATTAGTAAATGTGATGATTTTAATTAATTTGGGAAATAACAGAAAACAACGTAAACAAAGCATCTAGAGAAGATCATAAGAGACAATTTATTTCCATTAGCAAAAGAAATCGGATGAAAAACAAGGAGGAGGAGTTTGCAATTCACTCTATCACGTGTCATAGATTGATGGCGTCCACATGAGTTGCAATAAAAGCAGAAATTAAAAAGCAAGATGAAAGAAAATACTAATTAAAATTGATTGTTGTTGATTATGCTTCATCTAAAAATTAAAAGATGGAAGATTTCTTGTTGGTTGGTTGGTTGGTTGGTGTTTAATATGTGAGGTCAGGTCTTCTTTCTTACCTGGTACTAGTACCATGTAACCTAGTACTACCGTTTCCATGATTGCAATAAAAGCAGAAATTAAAAAGCAAGATGAAAGAAAATACTAATTAAAATTGATTGTTGTTGATTATGCTTCATCTAAAAATTAAAAGATGGAAGATTTCTTGTTGGTTGGTTGGTTGGTTGGTTGGTGTTTAATATGTAAGATCAGGTCTTCTTTCTTACCTGCTACTGGTACCATGTAACCTAGTACTACCGTTTCCATAATAGGTCTGCTGGCGACTAAACTGGCACCCCCATCAAGCATGCCTTGGCTTGTCTGGTGAGGAGGGTGTGTGTGTGTGTGTGTGTGTGTGTGTGTGTGTGTGTGGACATCCAGCATCATTAAAAACAAGAGTTGTCAAAGGATGGATGAGCTCCTGGGGAGCCAACAGCCATCCACATCGATCGATAGTAGTAGGATTGGGGTACTTACTACTCACATAAATCCCCAACACAACCTGGCACTTGTGTGCAAGCGCTGGGGCTTCTGGGGAGGCTTGCCTCTAATGAAGTGACTCAATACTACCTGAGACAACACCCTGCAGCAGCTCAGTCATTTCGGACTTTCTCCTGCCACTGGACCAACTGTGGGACAACCAAGATAGTGGACTGGGGTCTATACAGCTTCTTCCCATTTAAAATATCTCACACACAAGTTTAACTGCATTTAATACAATAACATTCCTTGTGGATTACTGAAGGAAGAACAGTTTTCAGTTTTTGGTCTTCTAACTGTGACTTCAGAATGATTTCTTTCTTTCTTATATTTTTGTGTAGCATGTCCTTTTTCATCCCTTTCTTTCTTTATAATAAAAAACCAAATAATCCATTATTTAGCTGAGGTGATGACACCCATAAGAAAAAGGAATTTATAGCTTCGTTTCTGAGCAAATATCAAACTATCTTTTTGGTACAAATAATGCTCAATATATGTGAAATGATAATAGAAAAAATTGTTGTCATAGATGAAGTGCTACATCGGGATATTGATTTTATCAGAAATCATCAATAATTTAAAACTGGTTGACTTTAAGATTTTTTCATGGCATTTTTGGATTCCTTGCGCAAAAATGCTTTTATAAACCAATTTTTAGGAATAGGGAAGCTCTAGAACTCATTTTACAGACAAAAATAAATTACAAAGTGTCGCCATTTTTCGTGACCCCTTCAAATTTGGAGAGCTAAAAATCAACATAACTCTGCCAATTTCTGGAATTGGAAGCTCAAATTTTGGGGATTGGCTAACTTTACCATAATCCACACTTGGCCAAAATTTCAGAAAAATTGAAAAGGATGGGTGACATGGAATTACCCTTTATCTTTTATTTTTTTACCCAAAATTATTCCTTCAACAATCAAACAAAAAGCATTAATATCAAATTGCTTCTTTATATATATATATATATATATATATATGTGTGCAATATAGTGAAAAATTGAACAAACACAAGTTCATAAAACGAGTGTTTTCACTATATTACATATTGTCAGATTCACTTCCATTTTTGCTTCACATACACACACACACACATATATATATATATATATATATTTCAACCGTAAAATGTTTGTTTACAAATAAATTAGAGGCATGAAATAAGCATCCTGAAGAAGGCAAAAGCTAGAAACCTTAGGTAAATGCTCCCTAAAACCTCTGTATAAACAGTTATATTTAATCATATATATATATATATATATATATATATATATATGTTATTTTGGAAAAGGTGACTTACCAGTGAAGATGGTCACAATGGTTAGTTGATGCAAAATTCAGAAAGGTAAGACAGTGATATAACAAATAAAAAGTGCTCAATGCATTAGTAGAGCAAATTTATTGAAATACAGGTACAAGTAATAACCTACTCGAGTTTCACCATAAGGATCTTCAGGGTTAAATCCACTGGATTAATCAAGATCCTTATGGTGAAACTCGAGTAGGTTATTACTTGTACCTGTATTACAATATATATATATATATATATATATATATATTGTTCACTCAACATCCCCGTACCTCATATGGTAGAGGTGTATCAGTATCCTTGACAGGTTAATTTCGCAAGGATTGTCCGGTGCGTATCGTGGCTGAAGCAGTATAGTCTCTGACTATGCCTGACGAAGTCCAGGTTTCGATTTCTGTCAGAGGGAAATCGTTAGTATACATTGCTGATGAGACTTAATAAAGTTGAAACAGTCTGTACGATGTTCTACACACTGATTCACTTGTCATGATTATTTACTATAATTATCGAATTTTATGCGATATACGCATTGTAATTGCCTTCAAGCAAAATATAAATAATAATATATATATATATATATTATATATATATATATTCCTGTTCTGTTCTCTTTCTTTTTTTTCCTTTTCCTTTTCCTTTCTTATTTTCTCTTTTGTCCCATATTCTGCCTCTTTATCTCTCTTTTATGCTCTCTTTCCACTTCCTCCTCCTCTCTCTGTTAGGTTCTCTTTCCCCTCTACCCCTCTCTCTTTTTCCTCCTCCCTCTTTCCCTCTCTCTCCTCCTCCTCCTCAATATTTTTCTTTAACTTCTCCACCCCCACCCCAAATTAAGGAATGCAGTCTACTTTACAATCACAAAAACTCGTTCCTCTCTCTTCTTTTCATTTGACAGCATCTTCGTAAACAACAAAAATTTAGTGAAAAACCCGAGTTATTGGCCACTGGGTAATTCGTTTATTCATCTTTAAGTCTTACTTTTCATCATGGATTCGGATGATGTCAGCAAGGAAAGACAAATGTGCACTCATCTTATTAAGTAGCTTGCTTCTTCTGCTTACGATCTACGTATCTACGAAGGTTGCATGTGTTTCCACTACAATCTATTTATCTACCAGAATAATGCCTGTCAAAAATGCCAAGGATCAGTGTAGTATCTGCGCACTTTACTGCTTCTTCTGCTTGCCAATCTATGTACCTACCAAGGTTGCATGTGTTTCCACTACAATCTATTTATCTACCAGAATAATGCCTGTCAAAAATGCCAAGGATCAGTGTAGTATCTGCGCACTTTACTGCTTCTTCTGCTTGCCAATCTATGTACCTACCAAGGTTGCATGTGTTTCCACTAAATCTATTTATCTACCAGAATAATGTCTGTCAAAAATGCCAAGGATCAGTGTAGTATCTGCGCACTTTACTGCTTCTTCTGCTTGCCAATCTATGTACCTACCAAGGTTGCATGTGTTTCCACTAAAATCTATTTATCTACCAGAATAATGTCTGTCAAAAATGCCAAGGATCAGTGTAGTATCTGCGCACTTTACTGCTTCTTCTGCTTGCCAATCTATGTACCTACCAAGGTTGCATGTGTTTCCACTAAAATCTATTTATCTACCAGAATAATGTCTGTCAAAAATGCCAAGGATCAGTGTAGTATCTGCGCACTTTACTGCTTCTTCTGCTTGCCAATCTATGTACCTACCAAGGTTGCATGTGTTTCCACTAAAATCTATTTATCTACCAGAATAATGTCTGTCAAAAATGCCAAGGATCAGTGTAGTATCTGCGCACTCTACTGTTTACTCAGCTTGCCAATCTATGTACCTACCAAGGTTGCATGTGTTTCCACTAAAATCTATTTATCTACCAGAATAATGCCTGTCAAAAATGCCAAGGATCAGTGTAGTATCTGCGCACTTTACTGCTTCTTCTGCTTGCCAAGCTATGTACCTACCAAGGTTGCATGTGTTTCCACTAAAATCTATTTATCTTCTAGAATAATGCCAGTCAAAAATGACAGGATTATTTAGGCATGGATTAGATTTTTTGCCCAGGATCAGTTTTCATAAAATCAAAAGGTTGTTCTCTAGCTGCCTGACAAGGATCAGTGTAGTATCTGCGCATTCTATCTCAGTTCAAAGCGATGCTTTTCAGCACTCTACCAAGAATGAAAGTGTCATGTCCAAGTGCCCTGCTAAAGATCAGTGTAGTATCTGTGCACCTCAATTCAAGATAATACTCTTCAGCACTTTGCCTAGAATAAAATGAAAGAAAGAAAGAAAGAAAGCGAGAAAGGAAAAGATAGAGAGAGTGGGTTAGAGCACCGAAGCAATATTGTTAATCTTTTTCAATCAAACATAATGAAAAGAAAGAAAGAAAGAAAAAAGTGAGAGTGTAAAATCAAGATTATTATATTTTTTACATATTGAACTATTTAGCAATAGCTCTTAAGTAAACACATCAAATGTTGCATTAATTAAATTATCATACTTTGGTATATCCACAGGTCGTACTAGTAATGAATATTACTCCTAAAACATCCTAAGGATAAAAGTGTTGATTAGAATGTATCTAGTTACTTGGCAGTCATGAGTTCAATTCCTGGTTCAGGTAGTATATAAAAAGACAAATCAACACAGGCATTAAAATTCTGTGAAGGTTACTAACTATGAATACAGAAAGAAGTAGACTACAACAGTTATCTATATGTCAAGGTTGCATATGTTTTCACTAGAGTCTATTCAATTACTAGCATACTACCTGTCAAAAATAATAGGCTTATTTATGTATGGAGCAGAACTTTCACCGCAAGAGTTGTTTATTATCTCTACCCTCAGCAGAGAATCAAAAGATTGCTCCCAAAATCTTTGCAAAGGATCAGTGTAGTATCTGCACATTCTGCCTAAGTTCAAAGTGACACACAGGCTCTATAATGCAAATCAAAGTGTTCCACCTGCTCTCTCTGCAAATGATCAGTGTAGTATCTGTGCACTCTGTCTAAGTTCAAAGTAACATACTGGCTCTATACTGCAAATCAAAGTGTCCCACCTGAACTATTTGCAAAGGATCAGTGTAGTATCTGTGCACTCTGCCTAAGTTCAAAGTGACACTCTGGCTCTATACCGCAAATCAAAGAGTCCCACCTGAGCTCTCTGCAAAGGATCAGATAGATAGATATGAAGAGACTGAGATGATGAGATGAGTGATAGATATGAAGAGACTGAGATAGATAGATAGATAGATATGAAAGATTGATAGATATGAACAGACAGATAGAGATAGATAGATAGACAGATATGAACAGACTGAGATAGATAGATAGATATAAACAGATAGAGAGAAATGGATAGATAGATATGAACAGACTGAGATAGATAGATATAAACAGACTGAGATAGATAGATATAAACAGATAGAGAGAAATAGATAGATATAAACAGATAGAGAGAAATAGATAGATATGAACAGACTGAGATAGATAGATATAAACAGAGAGAGAGAGAGAGAGATATGAACAGACTAAAATAGATAGATAGATATAAACAGATAGTGATAGATATGAACGGACTGACACAGATGATAAAATTAGGTATATAACAGCCCTTTAGATAGAAAACCAGAAGTTATCACTTCAAAATTCCAAATCATACAACAATAAAATCAGCCAGTTTATTTTTATAGTTCAAATCATTTTCCAGCTCAAAAATAAAAAAGGTTAATAAAAAGTAAATTAGTGCCAGTTCATCACACACATTCATCATTCAGACTCCCAACACCTTAGTCATTCATCGTTCACACATTATTCAACCAATCACTATTAAATGAAAATTATTTTTAAACCAATAAAAAGCCATAAAACAAGAGAAAGAAAGATTAGCTTCTCATAAGCCAATTTTAGATTTCATCAAGCTATAACCCCCCACCCCCTTTTTTTAAACACATCTCTTTTGGCTCAGATATCCAAACATTCAGAATCTTACAGTCTACAGTATTAGACAAAAAAGAAAGCAATGTTTTTTATTGTTGTCACAAATTTCAATAAAAAATTCAATGGCTCAGACACACATAGGAAGTTATTATTTTCCTTGATTAAGGCATTGGCTTCTATTGTTGTATACCCTTTACATTACTTCTTTACTTACTTCTATTCCTTGTCATCTTCTATTCTTCTTCTGACGTCTTTTCTATCTTACGTCTCTTCTATCCTCTTGGTCTTCGTCTTGGTGATCGGTCGCACTTGGCTCATTTCTTCTTCCAATCAGTCCTGTTACCAATCACAAGACCATGTTATTTTTCTTAAGCTTTTATTTCCTTAACTATACATTTCATGTAACTAATTATCTGACTAACATAGCGCGCGTATGCAGTGAGCTTCAGCTAAGGCAGAAAGACCTTATCTGCCTGACGTCTAACTGAAAACTGAGGACCAAACCAGGTCCCACATGACTTCACATAATTTCACGGGCTTTCTGTACTATTCCATGGAAAGTCCTGCCCGTGGATGAAAAGGGCCATCCCTTTAGAAATACAGGGGATTGACAATAATCTTATGCAACTGCATAGATTATGTAACACTATGTGAGCTCAGATAAAACGTATTTCATGTTTTATACAAGAGGCATGTCCTCACTGGTTGGTTGGTTGGATGGATTTTATGGCATGTCAAACCTTGCTGGCTTATTTTATGCCAAAGACATTGTTTTATTCATTCAAGATGGTTACTGAAAATGTTTTATTTAAACTCAATTATTCTTTTACATATTTTTCTATTTAACCCATAAATGAGACCCTAACAGGTACTACCATACCGGTTCAAGTTGGACCTAGGATTAATGGTGATGAAAGGGTACTCCACATTCCCCAGAGCTCCAGAACTGGAACCTCACCATCAGATTGAGTTTAACATCATACCCTGGACATTAAGATCCTCAGCCACTGCCTTCTAGCACATATATGATAAAAAGGGTTAGGGGCTTGCCATAAGGCAATAGGGTTGGGACAATCATAAAGGTGATAGGGCTTGATGTGACCAGACGATTAATGGAGGGGCTCTCTAACTGCCTGTCTAGCCTAAGTAAGGGCCAAAGTGGAGTGTTGTATGTCATGGACTGATTAGCCACCAGGATTCCGTCCTTAAGAATCACAGGTAACTACACACTTCCAATGTGCAGCTGAGGCTTGAAGAATAATCAAGCTAAGTTCCAATTACCGTCGAATTGGTAAACACGGCAACAAGCGGTTGTAACTTAATACAACCCTGTCCTGTGGCAATTCTACTGCAGAATGACAGGGTATTTATAAAACTCCACAATATCATAGAAACCAAGCAGCCAATCAGAACTCAGGGAATGGAATCACCCAAATGCATGAATGGACTATTCTTGATTTCTATAAATACCAACTGTTTTGAACACTACTTCAGTTGGGCTTAGCTAGTTGCTGTTATTCAAACCAACAGTAGACTAACTGACCTCAATAGGGCTAAGTTAAATAGATATGAATAACCTATGATAGCTAGAAATTGTTTCATGTTTTCATAGAAGATATGAAGTTGAAAGACAAGAGTCAGATACTGTTTTTTTTTTCATTCCATATTCTTTTTAAAGAATTATTTAACAAGAAAAAAATAAAATAAAATGAATCAGATGGGCCTAGAAAGCACACACACACACACAAATAAACAAACAGCTGCTTAATAATAAAAAATAAAAAAGGTAGGCCAAACCTGGAATGATAATAAGACATTGTTGAACATGTTAAGTTTTTAAGGGCTATTGCTTGGCCTTATAGCAGAAGTGCTTATCTGGTGGAATCCTTGATAAAGAGTTGGTCGACAATGTGAATCCTTTGGTTACTAAAGTGTCCTGAGTTACTGGTAATTGTATAAGTCCTTTGTGAGTATTGGTAAAGATCTCAACAATCCTATATGCATCCGTCGTCAAAGAGTGTATTTGATGTGTGACCATTATGAGGGGTTTAAGTATCTTATCAAGTCACTAGTACTGCCAGTGATTGGTTAGAAGAGTCAATCACGTGACCTTGGCAGTCTATAAGCGAGGATCTAGCACACACCTTATATCAGAAAATACAACAGAATATACACACACACACACATATATAAATAGACTCACACATACACACACGCAAAGAATTCAGAAGATATAAGACTCAAAGCAGAATGAGCAATTAATAGCAGTAACTCCAGACTTTCAGAAATTATTCGACAAAGAGATCTTTATCTCAAAATATTAAGAATAAATCAAAGGTTAACAAACAACACCCAGTTACCTTATTTTTCTTTACACTTGCATTGTGATAGTCTTCAAAACTAACCACCAAACCAATAAATAAGAATGGACATCTTCTATGATTCCTAATGAAGATGATTAAATTCTAGACAATCTGATTTTTGTTGCATAGGAATGCGCTTTTTCTATCACCTAACAAAATGCAACATTATTTTTCAAACAACCTAATATCTGACTTCACTTGTACACAGACGTCATTCATTGCCATTCCTTACTCCTAGAAAAAAATATCAGTCAACAGTTTCTCTTTTGTTTCAATAAATGAAGAATTTAGGCCAAAAATTTATAATAAAAATGATAAATTATTTCTCTGAATGTTTGGGATGAGGCTTGATGTTTAGTATTATCTATGTTATTCGGACTATTGTCCAATTGGACACATGGCCTAGCGGATAAGGTAGTTAGGTTAAGACAGTTCTAAGTGACAGTTATCTCTGGATTCCGGGTTCCATCCTGAGCAGCGGCAGTAACATAGAAAAATAATTAACACAACTCATACCCCAGCTATGGTTAGCAGAATGAAAACAGGATACCCCCGTGGACTGAATAAAGGGTTAGATTCAAAGTTCCCGATTACGACAAGAAAGTTCCCGAGTTCAAAAAGAAGGTTCCCGAGTCCAACAAGAAATACCTGAAGAAGGCCAGAGAGCATATCAGCCGAAACGTTGTACAAATATCAATAAAGATGGGGACAGTAGTCCAAATAACGCAGATAATACTAAAATAATAAATCTCAAAATTCGAACAATTTCCGACTATTTCAGAATTCTTGAGACCAGCCTTGATGTGTATCATTTTGATTTTTCCGTTGGACTTTTTCAGGTGTTTCCTGTGTATCCATCCGGTGGATCTTGGTGGTGACTCATGATTTTTAAGGATGGAATCCTGGTTGGCCCTTACTTAGGCTAGACAGGCTGTTGTTGAAGTCCTTTTCGATCAATCAGCTGGTCACATCAAGCCCTAGCACCTATATGATTGTCCCAACCCTAGTGCCCCTATGGCAATCCCCAATCCTTTTTATCACATCTAGCACAAGGCAGTGGCTGAGGGTCTTTAATTCCTGGGTATGTCATTAAACTATATGATGGTGAAGTTCCAATTCTAGAACTCTAGTGAATATGGAGTACCCCTTCATCACCATTGCTCCCAGGTACACCTCGAACCGGTATGGTAGTATCTGTTAGGGTTCCATCTATAGGTTAAATAGAATAAAAAAGAGTTTTCAAAAATGTGTTTAAAAAAATGAGTTTAGAAAAACTGGGTACCTATGATTAATAAATAAAACAAATGTCTGCAGCATAAAATAACCCAAATGGGTTGACATGCCGTAAAACTCAACTAACCGAACATAGCAATAATTCAACCTTCAACATTATTTTGAATAGTTTGGCTGTTGATCAAATTAGGTGTTGAAGAATGGAATCATAGGTATGCGAAAACAATGACGTCATTATTTGAATAAGATCTTCAAAAGTTCTTCAACGCCTAAAACAAATATATAGGAAAAAGATTTATTATTAATCTATATATAAATATAGATTTTTCAAAAATGTTAAATTTCATACTGTCGGATTAATTTCCATCTATTTTTCATATTTGTTTAATGAAAAAATAATATATCTGGATTTTTACACCTCTGAAGGCTTTTATCTACAACACTACGGATTTATGAACACCACAAGTGATTTGAAACTTTATATCTTTCTTCAATTACGCTGTGGACTTGTAAATTACTTTTTTAATAGCTGGAATATATCATGAACAATTTTGATACTCATTATACACTTTTATATAATTTTACATCAAACTCTTTTGAGTTTTACTATGAACTATAATGCTTCTGATTTTTAAAAATAAAATTTATTTTATTTTTAACACAGAACACGGATTTAAAAAAAAAAATTCCAGCATTAAATATAGCGTTTGTTTGTACCCTGTCTTCTAACGGTTATTTTTTCCCCGTCTTTCTCTCATATGCTGCTCTTGATGATGACCGATCTATCGAGCTGGTCGAAACAGATTTCTGTCAGCAATTATATTACATCATTTGTTTTTTCAAAAATGTTAAATTTCATATAAATATAGATAAAAGATTCATTTCTAACTTTCTAAATCCCGGGCAACACTGGTTTTTTTTTTTTTGATGAAGGTTAGTTTGTTGTTTTGTTTTACGGCATATCAACCTCAGTGGGTCATTTAATGCCGATAAAGTTTGGAAATAAATCAATTCTTAATGGATAATACAATTTTTTTTAAATAAGGTTTATAAGGAGCAATGGTGATGAAGGGGTGCTCCACATTCCCCAAACCTCCAAAACTGGAACCTCACCATCAGATAGAGTTTAACGTAATTCCCAGGACATGTAGACCCTCAGTCACCGCCTCTAGCACCCATATGATAAAAAGGGTTGGGCTTGCCATAAGGGCAATAGGGTTGGGAATATCATATAGGTGCTAGGGCTTGACGTGACCAGCCGATTGATCGAGGGGCCTCTCCAACCGCCCGTAGCCCAAGATAGGCCAAAGTGAGTATTGCAAGTCATGAACTGCTCATCCACCTGGCTCCATTCTTAAGCATCACGGGTCGCCACCCACGGCCAACAGGTGGCCCCATTGGGGTCTTACCCCTCTGCAGAGGTGCAGTCGGTGCATTCTAATGCCCCAGCCGATAGGGCCGTGGCAACACTGGGTAGCTCTGCAACATATAAATATCAATCAAAGTAATAGCGTCTTATTTATGGTTATTCATTTTGACATATACCGAACAACTTTTAATTTATCTCAAGGTCTGCATAATCGAACAATGGGCAAATAGATCTTTCTGTCACGTTCAAATGCCATAAAATCTAATAATATACCTTCAGCTACAAACAGCCATTAATTTTGCAATTATACAACTAAATAGATTGTGCAAACGATTCAAATACTCAAAGAAAATTATCAGAAAATAATACTTTCCTTATTAATTGATTCAAAAAGAAGAAGTCAGCCCATTCTATGAACTCATCAAAATGAAAATCTACAAATCCTCGACAAGGCTGTTTGAATTTCACATAGCACTAATACCCTTGGGAAAGGTATGAATACAATTATACTCCCTCCGGCTATGGGTAAATAGTAGGGCAGACAGAGCTCTTCAACCTTGGTTAGGCAACCTGTCTAGGAGAAGGAAAATTTGAATTCAAACCTGTTAAACTCTGCTTAAGAAATTGACCTTGTGTCACATCCTGCTCGTGCTGAGGGGTTGGTAAATATATATATATATATATATATATATATATATTATCATCATCATCATGTCGCACTAGCAGCATGGATATCCATGACAATCTCTCGTCAACCATCCCTATCGTTCATTGCTCCTGGGAGGGCCTCTGTGCAGCATCCATTATCCGCGCAGTGTTGGTTTATGCATGTCTTTGTTGGACAGCCTACTCTGGTGTGCCCATGTGATGGTTTCTATACAGCATATATATATATTTTTTGCAGTCATTTGCAGTTATAGATCTATTTCTACCCACAGGTATCAGTGTATACCTATGAGTATCATCAGACCACTGACTTTATTGGAAAACCGGTCTGATGATACTCATAGGTATACACTGATACCTGTGGGTAGAAATAGATCTATAACCGCAAAATGACCCATTTTTAAGCTTTTTCTTTATCATTTATATTGTTCTGTTCAATAATATTGCACATCGAGCTCTCAATTGGATCTAAACAACTCTAACATTCTACTGTTGGATGAAAGGTCCAACTTAGAATCATCCTAATATTGGTAACCCATCTACAGATATATATATATATTAAAATATACACTATATATATATGTTGTTGGCATCCTTCCATCTACTAAAGATGATGGCATAGTGTCCACTTTTCTTTTCTTTTTTTTTTTTTTTAAATCTGCAACTGTGCGAGTGGCTTAACAGTCCAATTTTTGAATGGCAATCTCTGGTGCAGTGACTGCAAACAAACGGTGATACTTGCTGGAGATGCTGTTGTCTCTCCTTCCTTATGGCTCTCTTGTCTGCGGCAGCTTCTTTCCTCTCTTTTTCACTCCTTTTTGTTCCTTGTTTGACAAGGCGGCACCAGGTCGCATGATCTTCTGCCCATGTGTTGGCGTTGATGTGGCATGTCTTCATGTCCCTCTTGCAGACATCTTTAAAGCGCAGGCATGGTCTCCCTACTGGTCGGGTGTCCTCTACTAATTCGCCATACGAGTATTACATATTCGTATTATTTATATTATTCGGACTATTGTTCACATCTTTATTGTTATCTGTACAACGTTTCAGCCTATGTGCCCTCTGGCCTTCTTCATGTATTACTTGTCGGACCTGGGAACCATCTCGGACATCGGCCGAAACGTTGTACAGATAACAATGAAGATGAGGACAATAGTCCGAATAATACATATTGTTATATCCCAAGATGTAGAAAATATCAAAATGATAATAAAAACAGTGAATATGTTTAACAAATAACAATATTTTATTTTATTTATTCTCACTGACAGGGAATACATTCGGATGGTTTTGGATAGACATCAACTCTGTGTGTATCATGTGTGTGTTCATCACATGGGCTGTACTTTGTGTTATCATATGTGTGTTCACACATGTCACCAGTGGCCTTGTCTGCTGACTCTCTGCTTATCAGTCTTTAACACAGTGTAGAAAATGCTTCCACCCTAAAAATGACTTTGGATGCGGCATAAGTTATCATTTATGCAGTTTTGGTTGAAAATCAAGGAATATTTCTTAATGATTTTCAATTGCTTATTTTCAAGCCCTTGTGTAATTTTTATTATATCGGGGTCTAGATGTTAGAGAATACACCCTGTTTTTATTTTCTTGTTCTTGGTCTCCAGCTTCAGCAAGATCCTTGTTCTACTCATGCGCTGAGTTTGTGAGGGTCGATATCGAACCAAGAACCTTGTGGTTTCTAGTTGGACACTCTACCGACTGATGCATATATGTATCTATCTATACTTACCTGGTCCAGCCGGGGGTCCAGAGAGCTTCGGCCGCTGAACCGATAAAGTAATTAACAGCTTTGATCCAATACTTGCCCCCTTGATTTAAAGGGGCAGGGCTGGGTTTATTGCCCAGCGCCTGAGGCGCCTCCAGAAAGGGGAATGCTGATGGGATCAACGCACCCACCACCCATGAGCTTCGGTTCGTGGGTGGTCCAACATTAATAGGGCCTTGTGCCTAACCCGTACACATGTTAAATACCTATATGTATCTATCTATCTATCTATCTCTGTCTGACAGTGAGATATATCGACTGTTTTAGTCTTTAAAAAAAATGGATGACGACTGACTGGTGACTAAAAGTCACAGTACAATTAAGAGGACCGGGGTGTGATGGTGGTGGAGAGGGGAGCTAAAGTTGGGTTTACAACAAGGAGAGACACCTAAAATTATGTCTCTTTTCGTGGTTCATCTAATAAAAGAAGAAGAAGAAAAAAAAGAAAGAAAAACCTCCTCGGAATTTAAACGATGTGCTTGTAGATCTGTGTGCATGTGTGAATGAAAGTGCACACTTGTTTTTATGTACCTTTTTTCTGAATGCGGTCAGTCAACACTTTACTACACTGATCCTCTCTGTTTACGTCTACAATTTCTTTCTTTCCGTCTTCCTCACTTCCTGCCTTTCTTCAAGGAGTATTTATGAGTAAATTGCTGTGGTATATATAAGTTCCTTGAAGGCCAGTAGAAGAATTAAAAGAATGTGGGCTCGGTAATTATTTGGAGGGGGGGTATTTATTCATTCTTTTTTTTTTTGTAGGGGGTGTTGTGATCTCTTTCATTGATGTACTTTTATTTCTAATTTACTGTATTGTTGTAGCTTTATATATATTATATATATGAGGCAGTGATGCTGATAGCTTTTTGATTTAGTGCATCCTGAGATGCACATATTTGCCTTGAATGAGTCCCAGGTAAAATTTTTGGGTCCCAACTAAAGCCGTCTAACTGCTACTTTGTAACCTATCCTGTATAATTTGTTTGGCTTGGTTTGGTTTGTTTTATGGCATATCAACCTCAGTGGGTCATTTAATGCCGATAAAGTTTTGAAATAAATTCATTTTTAATGGATACTCAAATTTTTTTATAAACACATTTTCCTATTTAACCCACAGATGGGACCCTAACAGGTACTACCACTCCATTGTGTAATTTGTTTCTAGGAAACTATGTTGCCATTTGATCCTAATGGTAAAATTGGACCCAAGCGTCCATTGCCTGATCAAGAAATACCTGAAGAAGGCCGGAGGCACATCGCCAAAAACATTGTACAGATAACAATGAAGAGGAAATAATACTAATTATCAGGCCTCATCTAAAAAATTTAGAGAAATACAATTAGAATGTTTTTTTTTAGAATAAACCTGAGTAGACCTGGGAAAAATGACCACAAAGAAGTGACTCCCCACTTTCCAGATCTCCAGAACTGGAGATTCAGCATCATATGCAAAACCAAAAAGACATTTTTTCCAATTTAATCCATAGATGGGACCAGGGCTTGACATTAACGTCGTCCTGTCCCCAGGAACGATAAAAATTACATCCAGGACGATCAATACATCATCCAGGACAGTTTGCGAAAAAAACATTTTGTAAAAATTTTTCCTAAAAGTTAGTACTACATTCCAATAATGGCCGTTTAGTGATTGCCCGAATGCTGACCTCAAAATGAGGCTACGGCACCGCAGGTCTATTCTCAAAGCCATGTAATGAATAATGGTGGAGGGAGATAGTTTAAAAGGACGAATTATGTACTACTAACCCTACTCAGGGTAACTTAAAGTAAAAAAGTATTTTTTTTAGCTCAAAACACAGGAAATGGATTTTTTGTCCAAATATCCAGAATTATCATTGCTTCAGCTTTTCTTAATGTTTTATTACATATTATTATGCTACTGATGACTGACAAGTATAGATGATGCTAATGAATTAAACAAAAATATTTTGATATCGGGACGGTCCAAACCCCATTCAGGACGGTTGATAATTTTTGTTTGGGACGGTCATGAAAAAAAGTTAGTGTCGGGGCCTGGATGGTGTTAAGTATCTGGTCGGCATCCTTAGTTCCAGATGTAATAAGTAAGTAAGCAAGCCAATAAGAATCCGGTGTTAGGGTATTCTTTGTAAGTCCGTCGTCCAAGATAATCCAAGTATCAATGACATAAGCTCAGAATATTGCCTCTATTAATACAGCAGAAGCAGCAGCAGCAGTGCCTGTGATTGGACAATAGAAATCTACCCCAGGTCACGTGGTAGTCAACGAGTCTATATTTAGGAGTGACCATTTACCTCATGCCTTATATCAACAAAATCCAACAGATGGGACCCTAAAATGTATTACCAGTTGGGGACAAAGTAGACCTGGAAGCTCCAAAATTGGAATTTCACCATTAGATGCAGTTTAACGTCATACCCTGGACACTAAAACCCTCAGCCAACACCTTCTAGTATATATAATAAAAAGGGTTGGATCTTACCATTAGGGCAATAGTATTGGCATGTATGTGTTAGGGCTTGGCATGACCAGCCCGTCTAGCCTAAGTAAGGACCAAAGTAGAGTGCCATGTCAGGGATTGCTCAGCCACCAGGGTTCCATCCAACACGTGACCGCATTGGGAGCATTTACCCATCTGCAGAGGTGCAGTTGATGGATTCTTCTAGCCCAGCTGACAAGGTGGTTGTGTGTGGTAAATGGAAATATTTGTGCTCAGAAAAACCCAGCCAATAGTCCACTCCCATAAAATGTAAAAAAAATAAAAAAATCTTAGATGAATAAACTCGTAATTTTTTAATCACTCCGTCTAGACATTTATCTGTCTTTATTAAACATCCAATTGTTTTATCGAATCTTATAGAGATGAAGAAGAAGACAGCCATTTTTGTAATAATTGAAATAACATTTTTATATGACCTTTCAATCAATAAATTATGTACTAAAATGTGTAAAATTAATGATATTAAATTAATACAACTAGCAGTATTCATGGGTTGTAAAATGGTCATTATTAAAAATAAAGGATGTAGTTGCTTTTATTAAAGTTGATGATAAATAAAACCTGTTTATCATCATATCATGCTGACAGCATGGATTCCTATAACTCTGTCTCTCTCTTTTGCCACTTGACCCTATCAATTATCCCTCCTGTTAGGGTCCCAATAATGGGTTAAATAGAAAAATGAGTTTTAAAGAAATTGAGTTATAATACACAATTTTGAATACCCATCAAGCCTGAATAGAACAGAATGTCTTTGGCATAAAATAACCCATCAAGTGTTGACATGTCGTAAATTCCAACCAAACCAAACAAGATAATAAATCTATCTGCAAAATTGAAAAACACAGATCAGCAAATAAAAATCAGCATGCAGATCAGCAAAATGAAAATCAGCATGCAGATCAGCACAATGAAAATCAGTAAAACAGATCAGGATAATGAAGATCAGCAAAACAGATCAGCTTAATAAAAATCAGCATATTGAAAATCAGTAAAACTGATCAGCATAATGAAAATCAGCAAAACAGATCAGCATAATGAAAATCAGCAAAACAGATCAGCATAATGAAAATCAGTAAAACAGATCAGCAAATGAAAATCAGCATAATGAAAATCAGCAAAACAGATCAGCATAATGAAAATCAGCAAAACAGATCAGCATAATAAAAATCAGCAAAACAGATCAGCATAATAAAAATCAGTAAAACAGATCAGCATAATAAAAATCAGCAAAACAGATCAGCAAAACATATCAGCATAATGAAACCTGCCACAAGTAACTCCAGTAACTCCATTTACACATGATACAGACAGCATTAGGAATGCAACTATTGTCACAAACAGCAAGTGAAAGGGTTAAATACAATATTTCCATCTCAGACTGTCAGTACTGACAACGGACTTTTGAAATCCATGGATTTACTCATACAGATCACATTCTCTCTATTCATATGCAGATTGATACCAATCATCAGACCCACACACACAATGATTGAAAAGTCTCTATTCACCAAGCAATTCCTCAACCCATACATGACTCAACCTTAGTATTACTTCCATGCCTGAGAAATTTTCAAAGCCAATTTTACCGAGAACTCTTTGAAACTATTATGAACTTCCCGATTGTTCTCTTCTTCGATCCAACACATTATAACTAATAATAAATCTTTTGTTATTGATATTATTATTCCTTGGCAGGTATTCTCATTTTCTTATTTCTTTTTTTTTTTTTTCAAAGTTTCTTCACAAGTTGCAACACAAAGATTGTTTAGTGTTGCTAAGTGCATAGTGTAATGGTTAGAGTTGTAGGAAATGGGCTCGTTGATCCGAATTCAAATCCTTGACAAGGCTGTTTGCATTTTACATTGATACTGATACCCTGGCAAAGGTATGAATCAATATATTCTCCTTCCAGCTATGGGTAAAATAAACTCAAGAGGTTACTGCAGCTTCTTTGAGACATCTTTTCCAAAAAAAACCAACAGTCCAAAAAATCAAAATTATACACCTCAAGCCTCATCTCAAAAATTCAGACAAGTAATGTCATCATCATCATTTTCATGTCGCGCAATCAGCACGGATATATCCATGACAATCTTTTGCCAACCTTCTCTACCATTCATTGTCCCAGGGAGGTCCTCTGCACAGCATTCAGTATCCACGCAGAACTGGTTAATGTAGGTCCTTGCTGGGCGGCCCACATTAGCATGTCCACGTGTTGGCTTCCACAGGAAAACGTCGCTTATAAGTTTGTCTTTGCTTCTCCAGCAGTGTCCAGCATGTCTTGTCTGTCTCACTCGGATGGTTTGTGAGATGGGAGGCAGGTGGCCATACAGCTGCTTCCTTGTGGGGTGCTGTTTCCATGACATGGAGATTAAAACCTGTTAAACTCCACTTAAAAATTGACCTTGTGTCATGCAGAAGGATTGGGTAAATATCTATATAATAATACGTCTGTTCCTTAATCTTCCAATTGTTATGATCTTGCAACACCCATTGGGTTAAAAAGCAGACCTTCCAAATCATCCAAGATGAAATGTAAAAATGTAAATCCCGATTATCTGGTGTTGCTTATCTGCAGAATTCTTATTACTTATGAGTGTCGTCACCTCAGCTAAATAATGGACCATTCCCTTTTTACTATAAAGAAAGGGAAGAAAAGGACATGCTACACAGAAGAAAGAAAGAAGAGTAGGGGAAAGATAGAGAGAGGGGGTGATGTTAATCTGTTTCAAATGATCAAAAGAAGGAAGGAAAGAAAAAAAGAGTGAGAGAGTTAAATCAAGATTATTATACTTTTTACATATTGACCTAGCAATAGCTCTTAAGTAAACATATCAAACATTGTAATAATCAAATTATCATATGTGGTGTATTCATAGGTCCTGCTAGTTTATATAAATAAATTAGTTGGCTATGTAATCAAAACAACAAAGATCAGGATATTGGTGTGACTAATTCAGAGAATAACGATAATGCTTCACCCCAGATCTTTAAAAAAAAAAAAATTTTCCTGACCTTTTTTTGTTTTGTTTTTTCAATGGGGCATCCAGTGGGAATTAAATTTGCTTTCAGTAATAATGGCTGGTTGGATTTTATGTCATGTCAGCACTTGTTGGGTTAATTTATGCTGAAGACATTTTGTTTCATTTATTCTTTGTGGGTACTTATTTTTTTTAAACTCATTTTTTCTATTTAACCTATAGATAGGACCCTAACAGGTACTACCACTCCTGGCAGATCAGTGGAATAATGGTAATGAAAGGGTACTCCACACTCCCCAGAGTTCCAGAATTGGAACTTCACGCTTAGATGTAGCTTAATGTTATGCCCAAGACACCAGTAATAATGGATCAGTTATTTCCGATAACTCCATCCTAAAAAGGGGAACCACTCTGACTGATAAATTATTTATTTTTATTTATTGATCCACTAGGAAAAAAGAAGTTAGGGATTAGGGTTAGGGTTTAGGGGTAGATTAATTAACAGATAAAATTCATTCAGAGTGGTTCTCCTTTTTTAGGGTGGAGTTATAGGAAATAACCAATGGATCTGCAAGACTAGCTTGCTAACCATTATGCCACTGATGGGACATTCTACAAATAGGCAATCCACTATCTGACTGCAAATGAACTTGAACCCGAAATGTTTTGTCTCTCTCAGAAATCTGAAAGATGTCCCTGCCCCCACCCCCACTCACTTCCTTTATTAATGCCATCCCACAACTTCAAAGGGAGAGGTTGAGTTTTCAGGGGTGAAAACAGTGTCAATAGAATGCAAGATATTTTCATGATGGGTGGGGTACCCTGGTTGTCAATTGGTGGGGTGCCAGGGTACCCTAAAGGTCAAAGGTCTTTAGAGTGATTTTTTTCTACCTTTACAAATATTCTGTCTAAATACAAGGTCAAAATATTAAATGTCTTCAGTTTAGTAGATAGATTCAGTCTGCTCTACTATTTTCTCATAGCTGGGAAAGGGAGAGATAGATTCATGCCTTTTTCCAGAGTTTAGTTATGCTTTTGAGTAAGATGACTGCCCACTGATTATCATCCATTGAAGACAAAAACAGGGAAAGTAGACGAAAAAGAAAAAGAAAAACAAAGCCAACAATATATATATATATATATATATATATATATACTTAATGTATTGAGCACTTTTTACATATAAAACTTAGAAAACTCCCCCAGTGTTTTACATATGATACTGATGATTATTTTCAGAAAGTACGGATGTGCCGGTCTTTCTTTCTAAAAAAAATTTTTTCCCAAATGTCAGTTTGAAAATTTTTTTTATTTTGAAAAAATGAATTACCTGGGTTTTTTCCACGCCGGTAGAGTTTAGAAGTAAAAAATAATATATATATATATATATATATATAAGTAAAGAAAAAACAAAAGACTTAGAGGATTAGCATTATAGTATTTTTTTTGTTTTTTTGTTATTTCTTTACTTTGCTCTGTGACTCTAACATTAAGAGCACACATTGAGCTCTCAAACTGCGACAGGTTTTTTTAAAAATAAAACTCTTGTGTCGTAAGGAAGATTTCTTCTCTGGATTATATATATATATATATATATATATATATAAAGATAATCTAATGAGTCAGACGAACCTACTATTAGTTTCGCATAAAGCTCTTCAGGGCTAAAATCTGACTCTCCGCAAGGATCTACCAACACGCTTGGTATATTATATATATATAGAGAGAGAGAGAAAGAAAGAAAGAAAATGAAAGAAAATAAGGTGACCAAATAAAGAAAATCAAGCAAGTAAAGCTAACAAAATAAAAATAAAAAGAACAAATGAATGAAAGAAGAGAAAGAAAGAAACAACAAAAGAAAGCAAGGTTACTAAAGGATGAAAGAAACGGTTATATGATATCAAGTGTTCCTTTCACACTAATCATTTTAAAATAGATCTATTTGACCCATAGATGAGACCCCAACAGGTACTACCACTCTGGACCTTCACCATCAGATGCAATTTATAGTTATACCAAGGATATCTTTTTTTCGGCTGGAGGAGGTTCCCTCTCAGCAAAGGATAGTCAATGTAATATAAGCCCTGTCAACAAGGCATTATGGTTTATTGGTTGGATTTTATGGCATGTCAACCCTTTTTGGGTTATTTTATGCAAAAGATGTTTTTGTTTTATTCATTCTTGTTGGTTATTTTTTTTTAACTCATCTTTTAATCTATTTAAACCATAGATGGGACCCTAACAGGTACTACCACTTTGGGTCAAAGAAAATCTGGGCATAATGGCAATGAAAGAGTACCCCACACTCCCGACTTCTTCAGAACGGGACCCTCATCATCAGATGCAATTTAGTCATACCAAGGACACGTTAGCTCAGTCGGTAGAGCATTTGGCTAGAAACCACAAGGTTCCTAGTTCGATACTGGCCCTCGCCAACTCAGCGTATGAGTAGCACAGGGATCTGTGCGGTAAAGTAAGGAGCTGATGGTAGGTGTGGCGCTCCATCTCAGACAGCAAAAACAATCTTCTTGGTCTAGCACTAATGAAAAAGGGATAGACTCCCTCACTGTCTGGCTGATACTGACTTTAGGCCATCCAACGCTTTTACTTTACTTATATACATACAAAAAAAAAAATTAACCAGCTTAAAACTCGTCACAATTTAAGAATTATCCAATTTTGGTTATTTCCTATAAGTCTAACATGATCAAAGGGAAACCACTCTTGACTGATAAATTATTTATTGATTTTCCCAATAAACCAACCCTAAACCCTAACCCTAACCCCGTCTTCTTTTTTCCTAGTAGATCAATAAATAAATAAACAATTTATCAGTCAAGGGTGGTTCCCCTTTGGTCATGTTAGACTCATAGGAAATGACCCCAATTTCTTTTTAGTTAAAATATTACTAAATCACTTAGCAGTTCTCCTCAGTAAATAATTTTCAGCATACAAACCATCTTCAGCTGATTGGCTGATACCGACTTTAGGCCACAGCGATGACTTTTTTATTCTAACCCCTGACAAAAATACATCTTTTGCTTTTCTTATAAATTTTGCACCTATCCCTTCCTTTATTTTCTTTTTTCCTTCTTTCTTTCCTTGTTTCTTTTATTCTTTTCTTTTTCTTCTTCCTGACTTTTTTTCCCTCCCTTCTTATGTTCTTTGTTTCATTCTTTCTTTCCTTAGACCCTACCCCCCCCTTTGAACTTTTAATTTTGCCCATACTCATTCCTTTTTTTCCCTACTTTATTTCTTTATTTTCTTCTTCCTTTTCTTTCATTACTTCCTTTCTTTATTTCTTTTGTCTCCTACCTTCTTCCTTTCTTTTTTTCCTTCCTTTTCTTTCTTTCTTTGCTTTTTTCTTTCATTCTTTCTTTTTTCTTGTTATTTCCTTTCTTTCTCCCCCCTTCTTTCTTTCTTTTATTCTTGTTTCCTTCTTTTTTCTTTTGTCTCCAACCTTCTTCCTTTCTTCCTTCCTTTTTCTTTCTTTGCTTCTTTCTTTCATTCTTTCTATTTTTCTTTTTGTTATTTCCTTTCTTTCCCCCCCCTTCTTTCTTTCTTTCTTTTATTCTTGTTTCCTTCTTTTTTCTTTCTTTCCTCAAATTCAACCCACCCTTTGCTTTTCTATCAAATTTTGTCCCTCCCCATTCCTTTTTTCCTTCCTTATTTCATTCTTTCCTTTCTTCATTGCCAATTTTCTTTCTTTCTTTCTTTCTTTCATTCTTTATTTTTTTGTCCTCAACTTTCTTTCTTTTGTTCCTCTTTTCCTCTCTTCTTTCTTTCTTTCTTTCCTCAGGCCCCACCCACCCTTGACCCTGATCTCTTATAAATTGCCCTCAAATAGGTCAAAATCTTCACCCCCTCAGTTTTGCATAAACAAATCTTGACTGCATATTTTGATTGCTTTGGCCATTCTTTCAATGCACGCTTACAAACTACCACCCACCCCCACTCACTGCCTCAATCAAATAACTTCCTTCACCCCCCACACCAACAAAGTACTCAACCCCAAACCATGACCCTCATGTCAATCAGCCCAGCCATTCACACTTTCAGAATATTTTGACTTAGCTAAATGCTTTGCCAAAATCTTTCCTCAGACAAGTTATATATATATATATATATATATATATATATATATATATATATACACATATATATATATGAAACATACAAATATATACATTCATATTTATAAGTGCATGTAAGCATATAGATATTTATAAATGTATATATATATATATACATACATTTACACACACACACATATATATATATACATACGTTTACACATGTATAAATACATATATATATATATATATATATATATATATATATATATATATACATATGTTTACAGATGTATATATATATATATATATACATGTTTACAGATGTATAAATACATATATATATATATATATATATACATATGTTTACAGATGTATATATATATATATATATATATATACATGTTTACAGATGTATAAATACATATATATATATATACATATATACATATGTATGGATACACACATACATATATATATATACACACACACATACATACATATATATGCACACACACATGCACATACATATGTATGTACACACACACACATATATATGTATGTTCTATTTACTTGAATCTTAAAACAATACCTAATTCTAAGTCATCATTTGATGAAGACTGCAGATGTAATTCCACAATGTTTATTAGAAGTCATTGAAGCCTGACAATAAAAAAGCCATTTATTGTGCATAACAAATATTTATTGTTCAACAGAAACGACTTTCCTTGTCAACACGTTTAATTGTGTTGAATGTTAATCACATAGATCAAATGGTTACACATATTTCAAATCAAAATTCAGTGAATAACAATCTGTCTAGGCCACATACTTGTTGATCCGCTCTATCAGGTGTGTGTACGTGTGTATGTGCATACATCTTGGAAAGCAAAAGAGAGAACGAGAGACCGAGTGTGTGTGTGTGTATACTACAGCATTTGTGACAGAGAACACAAGGTGAGTGGCGGGCATGAAGGCTTGCCGTATTCTCGAAGGAAGCGGGCTAGGCTTTGCCTAGCGTGTAGGACCGATCTAGAATCGAACCCGCGTCCTTCAGAATGCGAAAGGGTGACACATTGGTGCTGGCACCAGAGTCGAGATGCCACAGTCCCGTATGTGAGCACAGACGACCAGATTATAGGGGGAAATGGTGTATAAGTAGAAGTGGGGTGACGGCAGAAATGAATGTTGCGACATTAGCTGCTAAGGATTGTATCGACAACGACGAAGTCAGTGTTTTTGCCTGTGAGAAGGCGTTTGACTCATTTCTTTTCGCCCCACCCCTCAACAAAGACCTGTTGATTTAAATATTAATTTATTCCCCTCTATTTTTTTTTTTTTTCCTTCTAGAGCGTTCATTGCATTTTTTTTGGTCTATTAATTGCAAAAATATTGGAGGCAAATTATAACATTTTCCTAATGATGTTCTTTGAATGGGAATCAATCTAGTCACCAGATTTGAAGAATTCTCCTTCATTTTCAATGAAAAAAATCAATGCAATCAGTTGACCAGTTCTATTACTTACAAACAAACAATGCAATTTTGCTAATTTTGGGGGTAAGTTGTAGAGAAAAAAACTTGACGTGATAGAAGAAAACTGACTGCAGTTTTGAAATCAGCATGCCAATATTAGTCTAAATCAAATGAAAAATCAAAGTCAACAGAAATTATGTCCAAAATTGTTCCCCAGTGTTATGTATGAAATGGACTGTGACCAAAGTTCAAATCCTGGGGATGTTTGCATTTGACATAGCACTTCTGACTATATAATAATATGTTGGAGGTACATGATGTAATGGTTATCATCACAGGAAATGAACTTGGTGATATTTGACAGCATATAACTCTACAAAGGTATTTAGGGGTACTACCACTCACTGCAACCCCTTCAAGTTTTTACTTTGTTGACAGCAAACAATACAATTACTTTCCAGTCATGTGCTTTCTGCATTCTCTTTCTTTCTATATATTTTTCATTTTCCTTTTTATTTCTTCCTATCTTTCCTTCTTTTATATATAGTTTCTTCGTTTGTAGTTATACATATGGACATAAATGCTAATGTTATGTGATTAGAGGAGCCTAGATAATTATGGTTTTAAAAAAAGGATCAGTTTTAGTAAAAATAAAATATGAAGAAGAAGGAAAGAAATATTATGAAAAAATAAAGATTTTATTTGGAATGCGTTTGTTTAAAATGTTTGTTGAAATTCCGTCAGAGAATTACTGGGGTTGAATATTTTCGGGAGAATTGTAAACATGTTAGGTCAGAGGAATGTCGGATTGTTTGGCTAAAATTCCATTGTATACAAAATGACAATACAATGGAATTAAAACATGATGTAAGACAATGATCAGCTGATTATTTTGTAATTATAAAAGATGGGGTGAATATTTGATAGTGGAAAAAAAAGAACATAAGGAGAATGAGCTTAGACCACAAAGTGTCTATTAAGGCAGACACCATGACGCAGACTATCAAAAATAGAACAGCCTTTCTTTCTTTCTTTCTTTCTTCTTTCTTTCTCTCCATGCTGACAGCCAAATGTCACAAGCTTTGTGTATCTAATTTAAGCAACTCTGTTATTGTAACCTTTTTTCTATCTCTCTCTGTGTCAATGACTGTTACTAGAATTTGTCACGGCCAAAATAAATATTTGTTGACAAGAAGTTGCAGAGTTGTTTTTAATCGACACAGATTGCCGCAGACTGAGTTGAAGGGACATTTTTATTTACATAATATTTTTTATGTTTATTTAAATAAAAGGATGTTGGGACTTCAGATTAAGATCCTTATGGTGAAACGGAGTAGGTTATTTCTGTACACACTATAATAATTTATATATATATATATATATATATATATAATAGATAAAAGGATATGAAAACACACAATATGCTGTTAAAGTGAAAATATTTTATATCATATTCACTTTAACAGCATATTGTGTGTTTTCATATCCTTTTATCTATATTTATACCGTTGGATTCATTTCCTTTCTCTTAACATATATATATATATATATATATATATGTTTGTTTTATCTTTTGTTAAACTATCTACAGAAGATGGAGACAACCCAAAATATGGGATATAATAAAAGAAGATTAAAAGCCCTTATTTAACACCCTGCGACTTTCTTCTCTGGGGTTGGTTGCAGGATTCTATGAAACCAATGCCTTTATAAGAACTTTAAGGAAAAATACGATAATTTATTTCAGCTATTCCACAAGAGTTCCTGGGAAGATCAGTTGATACGATTCCCGAATGGCTTAAGAGCCTGGAAGTGAGTGCTGATGCCCATACAGAATTTTAGATAAAACTCCATGTTATGTGCATTCTTCTCATATTCATTTTTCATAAAAATAATGAGTCAGAAATAGATTATTAGATTTTTAGAATAGGGAGTCACTTTACTATCACCCTGTATAATGTTAGTGTAAATTGTTTTGTAAGAAGTTCTTTTTTTCAAATTGAAAACAGATCACTAAGTAGGCTTGAGCCTATTCTAGTAGTAACCACCCCAAGAAGAGATTTAAGAGGTTTGAATTCAGAGTTTTGCTTCCCCTAGACTGGTTGCCTAACCAATGTTAAAGAGCCCAGTCTGCCCTACAATTTACCCATAGGTGGAGGGAGAATCGTTGGATTCATACCTTTACCAAGGGTATTAGCGCTATGTGAACTGTGGCTTCGTCCAGGAATTGAACTCTGGTCAAAGAGTCCATTTCCCACGACTCTAAACAGTACACCATCGCGTTTCCAAGTGAAAGCATTTTTGCTCTTGACGGTTAATAAAAACATAAAGGGGACAAATTCTGTGACTTTGAAATGAGTCATGATTATTCCAAGGTTTGTTCCAACTGTTAATCTTTTCTTTTTTTTCTTTTAACTGCTGAATTCTGCCTGGGGAAAAAGAAAGAAGTAGAAAAGAAACCCCTTCTTTCCATTCACATTTGAGAAAGTCCTAAGAAGGGATTGCCAAAAACATTGTAATAACAAAACAAAACAAAAAACAAACAAACAAACAAAAAAAAGAATGAAATCAATAGTCTGAACAATTCTTGGAACAGAAAAATACTTCTTCCATTTTTATTTTTTTTTGTTTGTTTTTGTTTTTACAATATATGAGAGACTTTAAAAACAAAATAGACACTTGATACATTATTTCCTTTTAAAAGGTTTCTTGAGATTAACTGGATTATTACAATGTTTGATATGTTTAGCTAAATAGTTCGGACCAAGTATCCAATAGGCACCCCAAATCATCAACTTAATGAAAGGTTCATATTTTAACTTGTCACCGGTAACTTCCGCTTCCAAATTTGCTACTACAATATTTTGGCAGAACTCATCTTTGGCCTTCCTTGGGTAAACAAAATAATACAAACACAACCTGTAAAAGGGAATGCTGATTATAGACCTTAGAAAAAAAAAAAAAAAAAAAAAAAAAAAATCGCTGAAGAATGAACTTCCCCTCCTCAAAAAAAAAAAAACCAACAGAAAAGAGTTCTCCCATACCCCTCCTCCTGTAACAAAAAGTGGGAAAAAACAAAAATCGAAGAAGTTATGTGTAGATAATAGTGGAAAGATATTTGGGGGGATGAGTCAGCACAACGCCAGCTGTCAATTTCTTATTGATTGATAGATGTCACCTGGCGAAGTGTTGAAGAAAGTTGGTGAGAGGTGAGGATGAAAGATTACCTGGAACTAAGCATTTGGGGGAAAGAGATCTAAAATGCATGTCCATCTCCCAAGGCATTTTGACTTGGGGATATAACAAAAACAAGATTGTCTTGGGATTTAAAGACTATGAACGGCACAAGGCAAGATAACCTCAAGCGAATCCCAAGTTGTTCCAGACTCAAAACAGCAAGAATGCCATCCAACCCAACAACCAGATACCAGTAACTCAGATCCAGGCTCGAAAAGTAAAACAGAAGAAAATAAGTATATTAAGATTACTATTAACACATCATCAGTCCTTTCAAATGCTAAACCAAATTTTTTGGTATTTTGCATCAAAACTTCTGGGTTCATCACGTGATTGGTATATCCAATCACAGAATGCCTCTCCCTCACTTAACCCCACACACAGGAATAAACATTTTACTGACATAACACTATTATTATAGAAACAATAATAAATAGATAATTTGAAGTCAAAGATGTACATACAAACTTAAATGAATTGCATATGCATAAAACTCAGTTGTGATTGATGTTAATTGTTATATATTATATTTGAAATATAACTTTATTCTTGTGCATAGAATATTAGCTTACTGTCAAGGCACGTTGAAACACCAGTTAAGCAGCATTGAGCCCATTCAATACTTAAATGGATGAAAGCAACAGCAGGTACTGTTATAAACTCATACTATGCTAAACCTCCAACTGCCAGTATTTGATAACAATGAAGATGAGGACAATAGTCTGAATAATACAAATAATACTCCAACCGCCAGTATTTGCAAGATTTTAAAACAAGTCAACATGTGATACTTTATTCCCAACTAAATGTATGTATAATTGTTGGTTTTAATTTACTTGAGAAAATTTCTTCTTAAACTTTTTTTTGTTTATCATGATTTTTATCCTCCAAAAGCGAAGAAACATTTCTTAAATAAAATGTCAAAATATTTTCTAACCTTAAAATTAACATTTCTAGGAATCTGCATTTTAAATCTTGAATCATTAAAATAATATTTACTTGTCAAAATCTGAGATAAGTATGCATAAGAACAAGATACCAAACAAAAAAAAACAAAAAAAGAATCTATTTTTTAAAAATGGATGCTCTGCAATGTTTTAATAGTCTTTCAAAAGATTTGTTTGTCAGTTAACTAGCATATATACAGTGGTACCACAAAACTATATTTCCAAACTATTTAGTAGATGAACAAATCAAATTATTAACAATAAGAATAAAATAAATGATAAAAGTTATGTAAAGCATTCATCATCATCATCATCATCATCATGTCGCGCTTTCAGCGCGGATATCCATGACAATCTCTCTCCATCTGTACCTATCGCTCATCATTCTCAGGAGCTGATCAATGTACGTTTTTGCAGGTCGGCCCACAGCTTCCATAGGAGACGTCGCTTATGAGTTCGTCCTTGCTTCTCCAGCAGTGTCTCACGTGTCTTGCCCGTCTCACTCGGATGGTTTGGGTGATATGTGGTAGGTGGCTGTACAGCTGCTTTCTCGTAGGGTGCTGTTTCCACGTCTTGTTCATGATCACCCACAGCATTCTTGTGCAGCTCCCATCTAGTTTATTCTCTAGTCGCTTAGTTAGGGTCCAGGTGGTGGCAAACTCCTAAACTCTGTAGAACAATTAGATACTTAGGCAGTAACATCTCCTCCACAGAAAACGACGTTAATGCACGCATAGGAAAAGCATGGGCCGCTATAAATAAATTATCGATCATATGGAGGTCCAATCTCACAGACAAGTTAAAGAGACAGTTCTTCCAGGCCGTTGTCGTGTCAGTACTGCTGTATGGCTGCACCCCCTGGACCCTATGTAGAGCAAAATAATTATAACTATCAATTTTAAACCCTAAAAAACAAATATAGTAAGACACAAGTTACTACCTCCAATATTTTTGGCAATTGTTTTAAAATTAAGAAATTTATTAAAAAAAATTTTTTTTTTTTTTTTTTACGAATTTGTACAAATTTCAATTGAATTTCTACAAATCACAATTCCCAACACCACCCACCATTGAGGTATAAAATGCTTCAGTCTTTTTCAATATTTTTATTTTTAAAATAATCTACTTTAAAAAAAAACATTTGATTTAGCCTTTTTAATGATTGGTTCCCACATTCATCTCTATACATGTCTACTCAATAGGTCACTACAGCCCAACATATAAGCTGCTTCTTTAAGACATCGTGTTTTCCATGTCATTCCCTATCTATCATTTCAAGTTGAAAATCATTCATCATTGGCAATTCAGTCTCGAAAGACTATGATAAAAGTTTTTGTGTGCCCTGAAGTTGCAGCGCCTCCTGTGACTATGAAGTCCTATGTTTGAGAAACATTCTCGACCACAGATTTTGCATTTGTAGGTTGTCCCTGTAGATGATGATGTTCCGATGCTTTGTTGCTGTTGCAACTAGTTGAAAATATAACTTTAATATATAGGGATGTTCATAGGTTGCAAAGGGAGATAATTTTTTTTAAAATTTCTTAATTTTAAAACAATTGCCAAAAATACTATGGATTAATACAGACAGCCATAAACATCCCTTTATGGGTTTGTGGGGATTAAAATAAAATTCAAATAAAAAAAATAACAAACTCCCATGAGCCTTCATCAGAAAAATCCTTCGAGCATGCGCAGGAAAAAAGACCCACTTCCGACTCCCAAGATAATCTCTTGGCCATTCTGACTTAGGCCTTAACTCTGACAAGACACTACTCCTGGCCAGGAAGCAATTTCCTTGCCCCATGGTGGCTATAACCCATGAATAAAGCCTAAATCATAAAACTACCTTTTTGTCTTTGTCTCTTTCTTTTTCTTCTGTTGAATTCCTTTTTCAGCATGACTATCAAATAAGATGGGATTAAAAACAAACCCTCGGAATAGACACCAAGAATAACCAGTTACCTTTTTAACCAAAAATATTAAACCGCTTGTAACCCCACAGGCTCCAAGGTCTTCTGAAAATGGGATATTAATCAGGAAATGTTGAGGAAACATTTTTTAAAATACAGGAAAAGGAACAACATACTCGTTACCTTCTCTTCCTTTGCATTGTGTTAAACCTTCAAAATCAATCTACAAACCAAGGTGT
This sequence comes from Doryteuthis pealeii, assembly GCA_023376005.1. Classification (NCBI taxonomy): domain Eukaryota; kingdom Metazoa; phylum Mollusca; class Cephalopoda; order Myopsida; family Loliginidae; genus Doryteuthis; species Doryteuthis pealeii. The sequence continues at coordinate 78,305,797 of CM042164.1, read as the reverse complement.
GTCATAAAAGTATTGAGATTGAAGCCACTTACCTAGATAGAAATGAACAATGAATGGATTTGTTGGCATTGTCTGCCCTTTGCCTGGAAGAGTTATCTTCCTGCTGGGTTTCCATTTTTGACACACCTTGTATATATTTGATGAAAATGACATGGCTTATATATTAAAAGAAAATTAATAACTGAAAATATTGAAAAAGATAATGTACTTACCATTAAAGTCATTGGAATTGAAGGATCCAAAAATGAATTAAAGATTTTGCAATATTTCAGGGAATCCCTTCATCTGGAAATAAAAACAAAAATCAAACTGAAATAGAGGTGTTGATATTTGTTCATTTCTGGTCTGTAGTTAAAATATATGTAGTTCTATATATGCAATAATAATAATAATAATACCTAGCAGGATCTGTGGATATACCACAGAATGATGACTTAAGAGCTATTGCTAAATAGTTCAATATGTAAAAAGTATGATAATTTGGATTTAACTCTCTCTCACTCTTTCTTAAAAAGGGGTCTGTAAAATATTTACATTGATTTGCCAATAAAAATCTGTAGGGAGGCGTTTAAAATATCTACATTAATTTGCCAACAGAAAAGTGACAACTCGAAAAATATCTAATTTAGGCCAGAAACTCACCTGACGCTGGTTCACTAAAACGGCAGGTGTCCAGTTTGACATGAGATCAAAATTACCAAAATATCTTCCGTAATTCACAATTTCAATATTACAAATAAAACAAACATGTAACTTTTTTTTTTTCGAGTCATTTTAATTTTACATTAGGCATTTAAGCAACACAAGGCCATTTGGAACGTTTCATTTTTAAAATTGGATGAAATCAAATAGGACAAATAAGAAATCTGCGATTAAGCAACACCAGATAATCTGGATTTACATTATTACATTGCATCTTGAACAATTTGGACTGTCTCATTTTTAACCAGAGGGTATTGCAGGATGATGATGTATGAAAGATTTAGGAACACCATAGTATTGATTTATAGCTAATAATAATATTTTGCTCATGGTTATATGGTTTCAAGTATTCCTATCTAAGACTAATAATTTTTTTTTGGCCTATAGATGCTTACTATTTCTACGATTTCATTTCAGGCAGGAGACTTCTTGATCGACTCTCAGATAAAGATGAGTCTGTTGGAAGAAAACAGAGTAAGGGATTTCAAGTATTCCTACCTATTGAAGTCAGTCAGTATACTGTTGGTGTGAACAACAGCAACTGGCTAAGCACAACTGAAGCAGTGCCCAAGACAGTTGGTACTTATAGAAATCAAGAATAGTCCATTCATGTATTTGGGTGATTCCATTCCATGAGTCCTGATTGGCTGCTTGGTTTCTATGATGTTGTGGGGCTTCATAAATACCCTGTCATTCTGGAGTCGTATTGCAGCAAGATAGATTCGTATTCAATTACGATTACTTGTTGCATTGTCTTACCAATTCGATGGTAATTGGAACTTAGTTTGATTTTCTACACTACCTAATACTAATACATCATACCCAGGACATTAAGACTCTCAGACACATTGCCTTCTAGTACATATGATAAAAAGGGTTGGGGGTTGCCATAAGGGCAATAGGGTTGAGACAATCATATAGGTGCTAGCTTGACGTGACCAACCTGATTGATCAGAGGTGCCTCACCGACCACTGTCTAGCCTAAATAAACCAAAGTGGAGTGTTGCATGTTATAGACTGCTCAGCTACTAGGGTTCCATTCTTAAGCATCACAGGTCACTACCCATGGCTAACAGATGACCCATTGGGGGTGGGGTCGGGTCTTACCCCTCTGTAGAGGTGCAGTCGTTGTCTTCTAAAGCCCCAGCCAACAGGCTACCTTTTTTAAGGAAACTGTTAACAACTATGATTTAAGCATCTGGTTGGGTTATGGTAAAGATAAAGAAGAAGTCGTGTATTGTTCAGAGGAAAATATTTTCTACCTTTCAGATTCGTAAATGAGTGGAGAACATTTTGAAAAACATGCGTAATATAATGAGATAAAAAAATCCAAAAATTTAAGTTACATGTAGATGACAGTGGAAAGTTACTAGGATTTTGGGGATGATCTATGAAAGGCTACTTGTCATTCTGTGATTGGTAAGCTCAAGATGAGAGAGAAAGAGAGAGTGATGAGTTGGGAGTCTAGAACTGAGTAGTTGAAGAGAAACTGACATCATATGAGTGTCTGTTCTCCATGGCATTTTTACTTGGAGGTAAAATAAAATATGAGCTCAGAAAAAACCTCTTGTGTAGACATCCTCAAGAGATTCTCAAGTTGTTTCAAACTCAAAGAACAGCGGAATGCCCCCCAGCCCATCAACATTCTGACAACAGACACAGACAGATCCAACTGGATCCAGCCAAGAGAATAAATGAACTGTAAGAAGATAAGTATAGAATTATTACTATTACCATTCCAACCAACTCCTTTCAAATCAAAACTGAAACGTTACACACATACCTGATATCAATTTTTCGGACCAAGTCACCAATAAGGCACCCTAGCTGAGGTCAGTTTTGAAAGGAACTGAATTTAGCTTTTCACTGGTTGTTAGTAAACAAAATCAACAGCTGATACAAACAAAGAATACGTTTTATACTATAGTTTTTATTTAATAAAAAAAATTATGTGAAAAAATTAATTTTGCTTTAAAGATAAACTAATATTGTTTTTTTTTTTTTTTAAATAAAACTTTAAATGAAAGATGCGTTTTTATATTAAAATAGTTTTTATTTAATCAGAATAGGAATCCAAGGAAATCAGAAGTTTTGCTTATTAATCAGAATTGATGAATATTTTTCAACACTTACAATAATTTTTTTTTAAATTATGAAAAAATATTAATTTTTAATTTGATTAAATACATGAAATCAAATTAAAATTTGATAGCAAAATCTTTTTTTTAAATAAATACTTTTAATTTTAAACTAATATTGTTATTATTGTTTTGGGTTTTTTTTAATTATAACTTTAAATTTTAATTTTTTCGGCATATGCTAACAAAAACGACATAAATAACTAATTTTTTGATTAAAATCAAAAACTATTTTAGTATAAAACATGTCATTGGTTTGTATGAAATTATAATGTCAAAAAATCATGTTGTTTGATTTTGTTTACTAACAACCGGTGAAAAGCAAAATTTAGTTCCTTTCAAAACTGATCTGAGCTAGGGTGGCCTATTGGTGACTTTGTCCAATGAATGTCCTCTTTTTGTTGAGAGAGGAAAGAAGGATAATACTGATACAGCAAACACAAGACAGAGGAAAGACTCACTCCCTTTCATGACTGAGTTAGCCTCCTCCTTCCACAACTAAAGGAAGAGGTAGAGACAATGTGTTGATAACAGATTCTGTTCCTTGACAGCACATTGCCTAATGAAATAAACGACCGTTTTCATGCAAGAAATTTTTGGAAAAATATTTTTTTAAAACCTGGGGTTGTAAAAGCGCTGTATGAGAGCACAGTATGTGTAAGGGCCGCCTGACCTGTATTGCTAAGGGCCAATGTGGACCATAGGCTGTATGTTTGACATGCCTGTTTAGAGAAAATATTTGCTACCTTTCGATTTGGAAATTCATGGAATATTTTGTAAGCACATAGGGAGGAAGGAGGTAATTGGCCTTTGCTAAGGGCCACATGTGGCCCATGGGCTGTATGTTTGACAGGCCTGGTTTAGAGAAAAATATTTGCTACTGTTCGATTTGGAAATTCATGGAGATATTTTGTAACACATAGTGAGGGGAGGAGGGTAATTGGCCTTGCTAAAGCACATGTGGCCCATGCTGTAGTTGAAAGGCCTGGTTAGAGAAAAATTTTGCTACCTTTTTGATTTGGAAAATGCATGGAGATATTTTGTAACACATAGGGACATAAGTTGTTCTAAAAATTGTCGTCTAAATTGAGAATGTCCTGTTTTGTTGAGAGAGGAGAAGAAAGGACAGTATTGAAAACGCAAAAACAAATAGTGGGAGAAGGGATGAGTGAGAGGGGAGGGGAAAGAGGGTAATTGGCCTTTTGCAGACTGTGCAGACATGATGAGGAGGACTTTTATCTGTTTATCTATTTGCTGGAGAATTATTAATAGATAAGTATAGCAATATGAGTGACATGGGGGTGGGGAGATGAGTCTTAAATTGTTTTTTACATCTGCAACATAGAAAATTAACAAAATGAACAAGTATGATTTATACTATGTTATATATGTTTCTCTAAAGGGCAATTGATATTGTATATACATATGAATGGACACAGATATGTAGATAGATATGAGTGGACAGAGATAGATATGAGTGGACAGAGATAGATAGATTAGATAGATATGAATGAACATATGATTGATGAATAATATTAGTGGACAGAGATAGATAGATAGATATATAGATAGATAAGATGGACAGAGATAGATAGATAGATAAGAGTGACAGAGATAGATAGATAGATAGATGATAGAGTGGACAGAGATAGAATAGATAGATAGATATGAGTGGACTGAGATAGATAGATAGATGAATATGAGTGGACTGAGATAGATAGATAGATAGATATGAGTGGACTGAGATAGATAGATAGATGGATAGATGATATGAGTGGACTGAGATAGATAGATAGATAGATAGATAGATATGAGTGGACGAGATAGATAGATAGATATAGAGTGGACTGAGATAGATAGATATGTGACTGCGATAGATAGATTAGAGTGGACTGAGATAGATAGATATAGTAGATAGTAGACTGAGATAGATAGATACAAACGAGGTAGATAGACATCTTAATAATTTTATAGCATGACTGTATGAGTGTGAAGAAATTGACCTATTAAAAAATATATAGGTCAAAGTTAGTTTTAGGAGTGTTTTCGATTGTCTGACCCAAATATTAGTTGCCTAAAATGGTGGTTCTGTTTTTATTGTTAGATGGCATTAGTAGCATTTAGTTTTCAGTAACTTTATTTAAAATGTTACATCTGTTTATGGAGAAAGTATTACGAATTTGGAGCCCAGTTTAGTTCAGTCTGTAGAGCACCCACCTAGGAATCACAAGGTTATAGGTTCAATACTGGTCCCCGCCAACTCAGCGCATGAGTAGCACAGCTTGGGTAATCTGATTTGGTGCTGCAAGTAAGTGGGGAGCTGAGGCAGCTTCTCCCTGCATCTATAGGTAAATAGTAGAGTAAGACTGGGTTCTTTAACCTTGGTAAGGCAACTAGTTTAAAATCCTGAATGAGGCTGTGTTGCATTTACCAAAGCTCTAAAAACCCTAGTGAAAGCAGCCCTGTCGGTGTGGCGTTAGAATGCACCTCTGCAGATGGATAAGACTCCCCCAATGGGGCCACCTGTTGGCCGTGGGTGGCGACCCGTGATGCTTAAGGATAGAGCCTAGGTGGATGAGCAGTCCATGACTTGCATACTCCACTTTGGCCCTTTCTTGGTCTAGACGGGTGGTCGGTAGAGGCCCCCTCTGATCAATCGGCTGGTCACGTCAAGCCCTAGCACCTATATGATTTGCTTTGTTTTATGGCATATCAACCCAGTGCTTTAATGCTGTTAAAGTTTTGAAATAAATTCATTCTTAATGGATAATAAAATTTTGTTTATCAACTCATGTTTTTTATTTAACCCATAGATGGGACCCTAACAGGTTACTACCACTCCGGGTCAGAGTGGACAAGGGAGCAATGGTGATGAAGGGTGCCCCACATTCCCAAACCTCCAAAACTGGAACCTCACCATCAGATAGAGTTTAACATCATTCCCAGGACATGTAGACCTCAGCCACCACCTTCTAGCACCATATGATAAAAAGGGTTAGGGCTTGCCATAAAGGAAATAGGGTTGGGGAAATCATATAGGTGCTAGGACTTGACGTGACCAGCCGATTGATCGGATGGGGGCCTCTTCGACGCCCGTCTAGCCTAAGAAAGGGCCAAAGTGGAGTATTGCAAGTCATGACTGCTCACCCACCTGGTTTCTATCCTTAAGTATCACGGGTCACCACTCACAGCCAACAGGTGGCCCCATTGGGGGAGTCTTACCCCTCTGCAGAGGTGCTGTCTAATGCCCAGCCGACAGGGCGGTCAGTCACCAGGGTCCTGCTTATGTGGAGGGCTTGGGTTAATCAATAACTATTACACTAAGCTTCGCAAACCATTGTTAGGGAGTTCACTGGATGCAGTTTAGTCTCTTACCAGGACCCCCCCCCCTTTAGAAAGGGAGGAGTACTGCAGAGGATATAGTTAGTGCATTCTCTGTTACCACATAACTTAGATTGCTAGATGTTAAACAGTACATAGTGGTGAAATTCCAGTTCTTTGAGCTCTCTGGAGTGTTGAGAACCCCTTCATTGTCATTACCCTAGCTCTACTCTGACTGGAGGGGTAGTACTTGTAGGATCATCTATTGGTTAAATAGATAAAAATGAGTGGAAAGCTACGGAGATTGAACTCACAACTTCCAGGTTGTCAACAGGGCAGAAAAAATACTAGTTTTGTTATGAATAATTCTTTTCAATGAATTCAGCTTTCAATCTTACATTTATTTAGATATAGATAGATAGATAGATAGCTTAGCTTTTCTTGCACCAGTCAGCAGTATTAATTATGAAATAAAAATTTATAGAGCATTTTTGGAAATGTTTATGTTGAAGAATACAAAAGTTCCAATTACCGTCGAATTGGGAAGACATGGCAACAAACGGTTGTAACCAATACAAACCCGAATAGTTGCAAAGTCTACTGCAGAATGACAGGGTATTTATAAAACTCCATAATATCATTCAAATCAAGTAGCCAATCAGAACTCAAGGAATGGAATCACCCAAATTCATGAATGGATCATTCTTGATTTCTATAAATACCAACTGTCTTGGACACTGCTTCAGTTGTACTTAGCTAGCTGCTGTTATTCAAACCAACAGTAGACTAACTGACTTCAATATATGTTTGATTTTTTTTTAAATATCTAAAAAAATAATATCAAACACAGTTACAACATATCACATTGCGTCTGTCATTCAACTTTTCAAAACGACGCAGCAGCGTTCATTAGCTGTGAAACTGTTTTCAGCGGTCATTGTTACAAAATTAACTCCTGCAGTTAGCTGTGATTAATCAATATCTTGATTTATTCAGTGGATTTAACCCTGACGATCCTTATGGTGAAACTCGAGTAGGTTATTTCTGTACACACTATAATAATAAATCCACTCTACTCACATATTGAGCACTTTATTATTTGTTATAACGCCGGACTTATCCGGGTAAAACTTGTACCCAACCAAAATATTGAGACCAACCAAATATTTTTACTGGTAAGTCATTCGTTATAGATATAGATATATAATATATAGCAATAAAAATGTATTCCAGATTGTGCCTGTGAGTGAAAGCCGCCCCAGACAAGACTGTTAGCCCTCTTAGTTTTCTCAAAGCTCCACCCATATCCTTCTCAAGTGATGAGAGGGGCTAACAACATGTGGGTAGGGGTTAAGTTTCTGGGTCAAGTATGAGGACACCACACACATACACCGGGTTCAGAGTGGAGAGAGGTATATGCAATTTAAAATTAGACACACACATTTAGATAAACACAGAAGAAATTTATGACTATAGGGTCTGTGTCCGATTATACATGTATATATACATATAAATACAAGAATTTATTATGCAGTAATGTCACATATATGAAGAGCTGTACTCTCTCACTTACAAACACACACACACATATATGATGTGTATATCTTGTTATAATGGAGAATCAGTGTCTGTCTGTATGAAGAGCTGTACTCTCTCACTTACAAACACACACACACATATATATATAATATATATATATATATATATAATGTATGTATATCTTGTTATAATGGAGAATCGGTGTCTGTCTATATGAAGAGCTGTACTCTCTCACTTACAAACACACACACACACACACATATATATTATATATATATATGTATGTATATCTTGTTATAATGGAGAATCAGTGTCTGTCTGTATGAAGAACTGTACTCTCTCACTTACAAACACACACACACATATTATGTATGTATATCTTGTTATAATGGAGAATCAGTGTCTGTCTATATGAAGAGCTGTACTCTCTCACTTACAAACAAACCACGTATGTATATCTTGTTATATGGAGAATCAGTGTGTCTGTATGAAGAACTGTACTCTCTCACTTACAAACAACACACACATATTGTATGTATATCTTGTTATAATGGAGAATCAGTGTCTGTCTATATGAAGAGCTGTCCTCTCTCACTTACAAACACACACACACACACATATATATAATATATATAATATGTATATCTTGTTATAATGGAGAATCGGTGTCTGTCTGTATGAAGAGCTGTACTCTCTCACTTACAAACCAACACAATATATGTATGTATATCTTGTTATAATGGAGAATCAGTGTCTGTCTATATGAAAGAGCTGTACTCTCTCACTTACAAACACACACCCACACACACACACATATGTATGTATATCTTGTTATAATGGAGAATCAGTGTCTGTCTGTATGAAGAACTGTACTCTCTCACTTACAAACACACATACACATATATGTATATCTTGTTATAATGGAATCGGTGTCTGTCTATATGAAGAGCTGTACTCTCTCACTTACAAACACACACACACATGTATGTATATCTTGTTATAATGGAGAATCAGTGTCTGTATGAAGAGCTGTACTCTCTCACTTACAACACAACACGCACATATATGTATGTATATCTTGTTATAATGGAGAATCGGTGTTTGTCTGTATAAAGAGCTTTACTCTCTCACTTACAAACACACACACACATATATATTATATGTATATGTATGTATGTATATCTTATTATAATGGAGAATCGGTGTCTGTCTGTAACAGTCACAATACCATCAGAAATTTATCAATGAGTATTTAAGTTATAGTCAAAATCATTAATACATAGAATAGAATAAATTTTATTATCAACGATGTCTCTATGAAAATCTGAGTTAGATTTGGCTCAAACAATCCATGTTATTAGTGTTTAAAATCATGAAAAGGTCTTATATACCACTAAGTAAAATTGACATAATATTTGGTGTGGTTATTTGCATACTGGTTTTAACAAAACCAGGTTTGATAAATAATTACTTGGTGTATTGATCTCTAATATCATTGCTTTATTCTCCAACATTAAAATCAGTCCTATGAATGATTTTCATATAGAAACCAATTAAAATATAATCAGAATATGTGTAATCTTTTTATATGCATTCTTTATCTAATTTTGTTAGTTTTTCTAATTTAACTCTTAATGTCCTATACACCTGATTTCATTTTCCTAATCTACCCCAAATGATAGCTTTTGTTTAAATATAATATTAAACATATTTGAAGTCTTTGATTTAAGGAAATAACAGGTAACTTTAAATGAAGAGGCCATTTTTAATCATTTTTTGATAAATCTTATAAGAAAAGGGCTCTGGACTTAGAAAATTCTCAACAGGATGTTAAGAGTTGATAGTTTCCTTACATTAAAACTTAAATACTTACATACGGAGGGTGCATATTTTGCTAGTACAAAAAATTCTGAACATAAATTTCATTAACTTTAGTCTCTATCTATGTTAAAAAAACAATATGGCCAATTGAATGAAAAATTGACAAAATATTATTATTATTTCATATATTTTGTCAATATATATATATATATATATATATATATATATATGGGAGAATATGTGCTTAATTGAAGTCGTACCTAATTTTGAAAATTAATTAATTGATAATTAATGAATTAGGCGGGCATACCTATTCAAATGTAAAGCTAAACAAATTGAGAAAAATCAATCTCTGTATGTACATTTCAGCCTATTAGGCCTCATCAGCAGAGCTATTGACAGGAAGACTGCTTTGTCTGATGAGGCCTAATAGGCTGAAATGTACATACAGAGATTGATTTTTCTCAATTTGTTTAGCTTTACATTTGAATAGATATGCCCGCCTAATTCATTAATTATCAATTAATTGATTTTCAAAATTAGATACGACTTCAATTAAAAACATATTCTCCCAAAAATTGTCGGCTAAAAAAAGCCATATCAAACACATTGTTGTTTACTTCTCATATATATATATAAAAGTAAAAGTCGGGGTGGCCTAATGTCGGTGTCAGCCAGACAGCGAGGGAGTCTATCCCTTTTTCACTAGTGCTAGACCAAAGAGATTATTTTAGCGCCACCTCCTACCGTCCACTTTACCGCACAGATCCCTGTGCTACTCATACACTGAGTAGGCGAGGGATGGTATCGAACCAGGAACCTTGTGATTCCTAGCCGAATGCTCTACCCACTGAGCTAACTCGCCATATATATATATATATATATATATATATATATATATTGTACGCTAGTATAAGAGCACAATATATATAATTACCAAACCTCCTCCTGAGTAGGATGTGAAATATGGATTAGATTCTTAAATGGAGTTTAACAAATTTCATCACAGAGTTTTCTTCTACTAGACCAATGGATATACCAAGGTCTAAAGAGCCCAGTCTGCCCTACTATTTACCTATAGCTGGAAGGAGACTAGTTGGTTGCATACCTTTCCCAAGGGTATTAGTGCTCTGTGAAATGCAAACACCCTCCTCCAGGATTTGAACTCAGATCCCCATGTCCATTTCCTACAATGATAACCATTACGCCACAACCACCTCCATAATTCCATTTCTTAAAGTATCGTTGAAACTGGTCTAAAAAGGACAGAGCCTTAGAAGTATAGACAGGTGGACATTTATTGAATTAATATACATATATATATATATGAAGATAGGATGGATGGGTTTAGAATCCGACAATATGAGGTAGATAAAAGGATAAGTGAGCAAGAAATGAATAACTCAAAACAAATCAAGGGTTGAAATTCGACTGACGATGTCCAGGTAACACGGACAAAATCATTTCAACCCTTGATTTGTTTTGAGTTATTCATTTCTTGCTCACTTATCCTTTTATCTACCACATATATATATATATATATATATATATATATATATATAGGATGATGCTAAAGTAACCCCCTTCTCTATTTCAAAAATCTTATAATTTATTTCCAAAAATTTTTACAAAAAATGAATATGAGATTACACATAACATGGAGTTTATTTCAAATTCTATATGGCACCAGCATATAGAAGCGCGTGTGTAATGGTTAAAGTCATGGGAAATGGACCGTCGCCCAGAGTTCAAATCCTGGACTTGCTAACTGCATTTCACTTAGCTCTAATACCCTTGGGAAAGGTATGAATCCTACTCTCCCTCCAGCTATGGATAAATAGTAGGTCAGGCTGGGCTCTTTAACCTTGGTTAGACAACTGGTCTAGGAGAAGGAAAACTCTCAATTCAAACCTGTTTAACTCCGCTTAAGAAATTGACCTTGTGTCACATCCTGCTTGTGCGGAGGGGTTGGTAAATATATATGTGGACACCAGCATTCAGTTCCAGCCTCTCAAGCTGCTCGGAAATCGCATCAACTGATCTTCCCAAACTGCATATAAAAAAATTATCTTCTGAGGAACTCTTGTAGAATGCCAGAAATTAATTCTTGAATTTGTCCTTCAAGCTCTTCCAAAGTTTTTTGCTTTCGTAGAGTAGACTTGCTTCTTCAACCAACCCCAAAGAAAAAAGTCACTGGGTGTTAAATCAAAGCTTCTGGATGCCCACTCATGCATACCACGTCTACCCAACCATCACCTAGGAAAAAATAGTGATTCAGCCATTCACAAAAGAAGTGAGAAAAATGTAACTGCATACAAAAAAAATTATCTGATCTTCTCAGGAACTCTTGTAGAATGCCAGAAATGAATTCTTGTATTCGTCTTCAAGTTCTTCCAAAGTTTTTTGCTTTCGAAGAGTATACTTGCTACTTCAACCAACCCAAAGAAAAAAATGCAGGTGTTAAAATCCAGCGTTTCTGGCCAGCTACTCATGTGTACCAAATCTACCCATCCATCTCCTAGGAAAATGAGGATTCAGCCATTCATGAACAACAATAGAAAAATGTGAAGGAGCACCCTACAATCTATTAAGTGACTTTAGTTGAGACTCATTAATTTTCCAGGGGACTCATTCAAAGCAAACATGTGCATCCCAGGATGCACTAAATCAAAAAGCTATCAGCATCAATGCCACTGTATATACATACATACATAATGAGTATTTTAGTAATATACAGTGCTATTTTTTTTTTTTAATTAAAAATGGACTAGAATATATTTATGCCATTTTAGTGTATTTCAATAGGGGAAATAAATTTGATATACAAGGAAATTAGGTTACAAGCAAATTGTAAGTCCAGGTACCACTGTATATACAGAGTGATTGTAAAATAACTCCCTTTCCTATTTTAAAAATCTTATAATTTATTTCTGAATCATTATTCTTACAAAAAATAAATATGAGAACACCTAACATGGAGTTTGATTTAAGATCTTATATGGGCCCCAGCATTGACCTCCAGCCTCTCAAACCGCTTGAGAATCGCATCAACTAATCTATCCAGGAACTCTTGTGGGATGGCAGAAATGAATTCTTGTGTTCAAGTTTTTTCAAAGTCATTGGTTTTGTAGAGTAGACTTACTCCTTCAACCAACCCCAAAGAAAAAAGTTGCAGGGTGTTAAAATCCAGCGTTTCTGGTCAGCTACTCATGTGTACCAAATCTACCCATCCATCTCCTAGGAAAATGAGGATTCAGCCATTCATGAACAACAATAGAAAAATGTGTTGTATACTGGTGTAAGATTTAAAGTGATATTATGCTTGAAGATACAAACTCCGACAAAGGTTGATAGACAAACATTTAATATGGTACAGCACATGGATAAACAAGGTACATAGACGTATAGGTGTACATAAACATACATACATACGTAATACAAACTTACATGTAGAAAGATATACATAAAAGCCACAGACATGAGACTAGGAATAGTCCATGCTGTGTGAATAACTTACAGTAATGTAAGGGGGACCGAATCCCCAACAAGAGGGGGTAGACAGGAGTCTAACCCATAGTGGTGCCTCGTGGGTCGAGCAACCAGAAAAGAGAGAGAGACGTTCAAACCAGCTGCTTTAAATATAACAGCCCCTAGCGGGAACCAGCAAACTAAACAGGCAGACAACTCTCCAGGCAAAATACGAAAGTAACGCTACACTGGCATCAAATGTCTATATGTTATATAGTGGTCTATATGTTATATAGCAGCTTCAAATTCACGCTGCTAAATCGTGTAAGTAAGTAGTTGTTGTGGGTATGTATGGTCACATAGCGAAGTATATGTAGTAGTCAGCTACTACCGACTACTGGACTTCAATAAACAACAGATATGTATGTACAAAGAGAAGACCCTTCTTTATTTTCTTCGGTGTGTGGGTGGTGAAGGTGCAGAGCTTACAATGAGTGCCCGAGGGGTGGTTGCTGACGGGAGACGTGAAGTGTCATTTTTGGCTGCTGGCTGGCGTCTCTGTCTGACTGTTGTTGGCTCAAACCCTCAGGCCTTTTATATTGATTGGTACTCCTATGCATCTTTATCTTTTGATCTGATAATGGGCATTTATTATATATTTCTTTATCTTCTCCCTGCTTCTTTGACCGGAAAGCCTCACTTCCGTTTTTTAACTTCTTTGTTTGCTTTTACCGGGAAAAAAGTCCTTTGTCATTTTTGTCATAGAATCCATACAGGAAATGTGTTAGAATTTGAATACCATTCTTAATCTTCTAGAGTTACACCGACAAAAATTCTGTTATCTAGATAATTCTAACCCTGACATTAGTTTCAGTTTTTTTTTTTTATCATGAAGATGGAAAGCAGAGATTATAAAAAGAACAGGAAGAAAGGGGGAGACTTATCTCCAGGATGAGCAACCATTTACAATTGTTTAAGAGGTTTTTTCTGTTAAAAGTCACTTAATCTTTTGTCGTCCTTTCTTTGTTTAATTTAACCGGAAATTCCTATTCAGCTGTCTGACTGCCCATCGGCTCAAACCGTCTGGCCTTTATAGCGATAGATACTCCTACGCATCTTTATCTTTTGATCTGATAACGGGCATTTGTTATATATTTCTTTATCTTCTCCCTGCTTCTTTGACCGGAAAGCCTCGCTTCCGTTTTTTAACTTCTTTGTTCACTTTTACTGGGAAAAAAGTCCTTTGTCATTTTTTATTATCTTTTCTTTGTTTAATTTAACCGGAAATTCCTATTTCCGTTTGTACAATATACAACAAATGTAGAGGAGCAGTATATAAATCAAATCTTCAATATTATCCCAAGTATTGACAACGGGCCAGATTATAAATTATGAATAGTTTAGAATAGGAAGTTACTTTTCAATCGCACTGTATATATACAAGGTGTGTCAAAAAAAGTATTGAGATTTTTTGTACTTTTTCACAAACATTGTATTCTGAAAAAAATTAATGTTCCATTCATTGTTCATTTCTATCTTGGTAAATACAGCTTCAATCTTGATACTTTTATGACATACTATATATATATTGAAAATTCACAAAAAATGAATGTTCCATTCATTGTTCATTTCTATCTTGGTAAATACAGCTTCAATCTCGATACTTTTATGACATACTATATATATATATACATATATATATATATATATATATATATTGAAAATTTACAACATAACTCATATTCTAATTGTAACAACAGTCCATGATGCTATTGATGCTTCTATTTAGAAAAGAGTGAAAGGTTCTAATAAGCATTCTTTAGTTATCTGTATTATATCAAGAATTTGTATGATTTAAAAATCAAATTTTGGATAATTGAAATAATGATGTTCAACACAAAGGAAGTCCTAACAATGATATTTTAAATGTAAACAAAAAGAAAAATATTTCCTAAAATAAACAAATGTTGTACTATTATTGGCGATTTTAAAATTTGATTAATCATTTCCTTCTTTTTTTAAAAATCTGATAAATCATATTCTCTCTCTTACTCCCGTTTTCTCTTTCTCATTCCCTCTCTGTTGTTCCTAATTTTTTTTATAGTCTGGTAATGGACCAGGTACTTTTGCTAGTATATATATATATATATATATATATATATAATAAAGATAATCTAATGAGTCAGATTTTAGCCCTGAAGAGCTTTATGCGAAACTAATAGTAGGTTCGTCTGACTCATTAGATTATCTTTATTATTGGCTCTACTTAGGTATCAAGCACTTTTTACTTATTAGCTTTCTCCTAGCGGTTATATGAATATATATATATCTTATATACATATATATACATATAAATTGTTTTTTCTTTTGGCCAAATACTGTACCAATAGATTAATTTTTGTTGGTATGAATATCTTGGTCTTTTCTTTTTTTCAAGAATTTTTTTCTCCCTGGTTTGGTAGTATATTTTTACAATCAAACTATTCGCTGGGTTTTTTCTCACCGCAAGGATTTACCACACGCTTGGTATATTAAATTATATATATATATATATATATATATATATATATATATATAATATGCATAAGACGAACTGAAGTGATAAGACAAAGATATCTCCAAACAGTTAGAAATCAATTCAGTCCATTTAACAGTACAGTGAAATTGCATTATTCTCTAAATTACTTTTCAGTCACCCTGTATGATAATAATTATTATAATATTTTCTTTCATCTTTTAAGTTGAGTTGCTTCTTTTTCTCTCGGGTTGTCATTTCAAGATGACAGTGATGAATGGATTTCATGAAACTCATAAATTGATGAATTTTTAAAAATATCTAAAAATAACTAAAAGTCTCATTGGTCACATGGGATATCAATTCACATCTGGTGAGGACAGCAGCTAAAAAACACAATCAGCCCAAATTCTTTTTTTAAAAATAATTTTTTTTTAATTTTAAATTTGAGGGTCCAATTTCAAATTTTAAAAATCCCATATTTCACAGAAATGCAAACAAATGCGCAAGCGACTTTTTTTTTACCAAGTGATTTTTTTCTTTTGTTTATTGTTTTAAAAACACTTTCATTGCCTGATGACTGCTACACAGCAAGAAAACCAAGGGTAGCAAAATTGTTCCAATGTAAATAAATATAAACTAAAACATTTATTTATTTATATATATATATATATATATATATATATATATATATAATATAAAGATTTTGAAGGCAATTTACAATGCAATATGTGTTGAATTTATTTAACTTTCTTTTTTTTTTTTTCAAAACTAAATATTTTCGGAAGTAAAATTCCATCCTCAGAGTTATTGAAAGTACTAGGTGATTTTTTTATAGTACTTATTCCCACAGCGATATTGTAATCATCTGATGATTACAATATCGCTGTGGGATAAGTACTATAAAAAAATCACCTAGTACTTTCAATAACTCTGAGGATGGAATTTTACTTCCGAAAATATTTAGTTTTGAAAAAAAAAGAAAAAAAAGTTAAATAAATTCAACACATATTGCATTGTAAATTGCCTTCAAAATCTTTATTTTACACATACACACAATGCTTCAAAGATACTATAAAGAAACAAACTTTATATATATATATATATATGTGTGTGTGTGTGTGTGTGTTAGCAGAGGGCCAATTTCGGTATCAACTGGACTGTATTGAGTTAGAGAGCCAAATGGGGAGTGGGGGGTAGGGGCATCTTGAATAAGTTGCCCCACCCCCACTCCCCAGTTAAAGAATCAGAATTCTGCATCATGCTGTTTGGCTTTCTACAGAGGAGGGTGAGAAAAATAAATTCTTCTTGATTATTAATATGGATCTTCTAAGTTTTCCTTTGAAGAAAGATAACCTTTTACTTTGAACTAAGGAAATGCCAGTAAAAATCCCAGGAAAATCTAATTTTACATTTCACTGCTGAATCCCAGTAATTATTTTTACGGCAACCTTTGAGTGATTAATTAAATCCTCAATTAAATGACTTCATAAGTTAATTAAGTTAATTAATTGCTCAATGAAATACAAACTGACATTAAAACATCGGCAGGTTGGCCTACCAGTTGGTAGCACAAATCTATGCTTACTTTTGGATAGTGGTCTTGAGAAAGGCATGAACTCTCTGCTCCCTGTCCCATCACCAATGTAGGTAGCACAAATCAAGCCATCTATGCTTACTTTGGGATAATAGTCTTGAGAAAGGCATGAACTCTCCGCTCCCTGTCCCATCACCAATGTCTCTTTACTTGTATGCTACAATGGCCAATGTAGGTAGCACAAATCAGCCCATCTATGCTCACTTTGCGATGATATGGGCGGAATTAAATAGAACTAACCACACACATGGTTAACAAATTATCATGTTTTCTTTGTTTGTTTTTTACATATATGATTAATTGACTTGTTTGAACATACCCTTTATTTTGAAAATTTTCTGAAAATGATTTGCCTACTCTACAACGATTAAAAAAAGGATTATCTGCCAGAAAAAGGGTTAATAATGATTGTTCCAATTGTTTATTGGTCATATTTATCATGTGGATCAGGATAAGGTTTAAGGAAACTAGTTTATTTATAAAAACACAACATTTCGGACATTGTACCCTGAAGAAGGCCAGAGGGTACAAAAACCGAAATGTCATTGGCCAATTCAATGTTAATATATAAAATATCACTCAGTGGAGCAAATTGTGTAAGGTTGTTTCACAAAATATCAGAATTAAAAGTGAGTGATTTATCATTTTCATGCTATTGTACAATAATACATAATTGCTCATCAAATTATCAGGTTTTCTTGTTTATATATATATAAATATATATAGATCAACCGACGTAATTTGCGATCCATAAACATAACAACACAAAATCTCTTCAAAGAAACACCAGGAGCAACCTGACAATGGTGAAATAACCTGAAACCTGGGTAGTTGCTTATGAAAAACTTTTATATTTAAAAAATTCAACAAATAAATAAAGCTCCTACAAATTTGTGGTTGAGCACTGTGATTTCTTTGTTTCATCCCAAAACAAATTTTTAAATATATATATATATATATATATATATATATATATATATATATATATATATATATATATATATATATATATATATATATATATATGATTAATTGACTTGTTTGAACACACCCTTTATTTTGAAAATTTTCTGAAAATAATTTGCCCACTCTACAATGATTAAAAAAAAGGATTATCTGCCAGGGTTAATAATGATTTTTCCAATTGTTTATTGGTCATATTTATCATGTGGATCCGGATAAGGTTCTATGAAAACCAGTTTATATACCTAGATGATCCAGAAACACATTGGATTCTCATTGTAACGGCGATCCATGATACTGATGCTTCTATTTAGGAATTTTTTTTTGTTTTGTTTATTTAGTTAAATACTAAACAAGTTTGGAAAATAATAGAATTAAATATTTATTCAAAGAATTTAATTTTCAGGGGTTTTTTTTAGAACATCTGAGAACTTTGATGAAATGAGAAGCCATATTTCAATATTTTACGCTTAGTGTAAATGTTACATAAATATTAGTCACCTAATATTTATGGCAATAGTGTAGAAATCATAATGGCGATTAGTGCAGCTGATGGCCTTGAGGGTGAGTGACGGCGCTTGACCTTACTCTCACCTTGCCTTCTGGGGATGAATCGTGAGAACAGGAAGGCATAGAAGACCCTGTTCCAGTTTAAGGATAGAAGTAACTCAGTCAGTTAGAAGTTAGAAACCGAGCTAGTAACATGTAAGTCTCACTGCACAGAATGTCTGGGTTGGGGATTGGAAATAAAGTAACATCAATGTAAATCGAAAGTCTTGTGTTTATTACCTAAAAACTAACAATGACACAGGGCTTCTGATAACGAGAAATCCCCATAGAAGACCAGACTGGAATCCCCAAGTCAACACCAGATGCTAGACCAGACCAAGATGATAGACGATCAGAATAGCAAAGCCGGCCAGAAGAGAAGACAACTAGAAGTAAGAAAATGGGTATACAACATTATATCGATTTGGTACGGTGAAAACCTCAGTACATAACATGAACAAAGCAGTAACCCATAATGAATAATTAAAAAAAAAAAGTATTCTTTATGATGTGAACAACAGTGTAGCGTAATTATGTTCTATGGGGAATTTGGGGATTGAAAAGAAAACGGTATTCATTTTTCTGGAGAAAGAGAAGAAAAAGAAATAAGAACAAAGGTTAAAGTTTAGAAGGGTAAACGCTCAACTGGGTGCCGGCAATTGACCGATGAATGACCCCGGAACTAGATTTAAAAATAAAAACAGAAGTTCTGGGTTTTGACCGGAAGCGGGTGACCCTCCCACCCCAGGATGAGAAACGGAAGAATAGAAAAATCGGTCTTTTTTGGGGTGGGCCTTCGTCAGAGACAGACTGGGCTTCCTGGGTTCCCCCGTATGGGTTTCGCATAGTAGTACCGAACATGATTTACGATAGAGTAATTTGACCTTACCCTCTCTCTCTCTCCTTCTCTCTGAAAAAGAACCCATGAGCCTAGAAAAGAATAAACAACCTCTTTGTGACTATACAACTTGTGTATGTTGTTTCTGAACTAATGACAACTACTACTACAACTCAAATTTGACCCTATGCAACAAAAAAAAAAAAATCAAAAATAATAAATTATGTCTTTTAATTTTTTTTATATGATTACTATTCTCCCCTTAGTTATGGGTAAATAGTAAGACAGATTGGGCTCTTTAACCTTGGTATGTCTACTGGTCTAGGAGAAGAAAAACTGTTTAAAAAGAGACTTTGTGTCACATCCTGCTCATGCTGTGGGGTTGGTAAATACATACAACCCCAAAGCTGATATGGCAAACAGTCTAGGAGAAAGAAAACTGAATAGAAACCTGTTAAACTCTACTTAAGAAATTGACCTTGGGTCACATCCTGCTCATGCAGAAATGTTGGTAAATACATAAAAGGATATTTGAAATTATCTGCCAGCAAAAGGGTTAACTTTTAACACATGGCAGACTAGAATATGTACTTGAATGATTATCAATAGAAAGTATTCCATTGGCTGAGATTTTTTCTTTTCTAAAATGGAATCATAGGTGCATTGCTATTTCTTATTCATAAGCTTCTCAAATACATACATATTTAAATATATATATATATATATTCATAAGATCATATATACATACATACACATATATATTCATAAGATCTCACATACATACATACATATATATGCACATATAAATATATATATATATATACATTCATAAGATCTCATACATACATATATATATACACATATAATATAATATACACATATATATATATATATATATATATATATATATACATTCATAAGATACATATATATATATACATATAAATATATATATACATAAGATACATACATATATATATATATACACATATAAATATATATATACATAAGATCTACATGGCAATAGCATAATCTTTACAGATCATTGCCGTCCCTCACAATCCCACAACTCCACCACCAGAACCCTTCCTTGCATGAGCCCTCAAATGACTCATCAAACCTGCTGCAGATCTACAAAGTTTGACGCAAATATGACATTGAAAAGACTTCTTCCCCGTTGAATGAGATGATTCAGATGAATCGGATGAGTCAGATGATAAAATTTGATGCTTATGCACCACCATATGTCTCTTAAGACCAGAAGCCGACTTACAGACCTTGCCACATATAGCACAAGACACATTATTTACTCCTGGAATCTGCATGGATTGACCCAGGTGAGATTTCCTATGATTGACATAGCCAGCCCTCGAAAGCAAAACTCGACCACATGTCAGACACTTCCAACCCTCCATGTTCTCTCCAATATGACAGGTGTAACCCTTTCGAAGTTGACGTTTTAGGTTTTCATGCACGATTCTTTCACTCTCATAACTGGTACAGCCATCATCCACATGAACTCTCCAGTCAGTTCTCTTTAGTGC
>CM042164.1:78217302-78279802 GCA_023376005.1 Doryteuthis pealeii | reverse complement strand
TGATGAGGCCTAATAGGCCGAAATGTACATACAGAGATTGATTTTTCTCGATTTGTTTAGCCTTACATTTAAATAGGTATGCCTGCCTAATTAATTAACTTTCAAAATTAGGTACGACTTCAATTAAGCACATATTCTGCCAAAAATTGTCGGCTAAAAAAAACTATCAAAAACACATCGCTTGTGTATTTACTTCTCATATATATATATATATATAAAAAATAAATAAATAAATAGAGAGAGAGAGAGAGAGAGAGAGAGAGAGAGAGAGAGAAATACAGTGGCATGCAGAGGTTTTATGATGCCCGGGACCAACACATTAATTTTACTTCTCCCACAAATAAACTAATATTTAATAAAACCCAAAAATGGAAATTTATGAAATAAGCTGTTTATTCAAATTACATAAAAATTGCCACATTGGTGATGTGGAAATTCTTGAAATAAACATAATAATTGGGTAATTCTTTGTATGATTATATTTCTCCATTTAATTGGATGCCCCCCCCCTAAACTCGATGACCAAGGTCAGTACCCTCTGCACACCACTATGTGTGTGTGTGTGTATATATATATATATATATATATATATGAGAGTAAGTAAACAAGCAGATGTATTTATTTGATATGGCTTTTTTAGCCGACAATTTTTGGAGGATATGTGCTTAATTGAAGTCATACCTAATTTTGAAAATTAATTAGTTAATAATTAATGAATTTAGGCGGGCATATATGTTCAAATGTAAGGCTAAACAAATCGAGAAAATGTCAATCCCTGAATCAGCAAGGTTATAGACATAGGAGACTGCTCCGTGTGTGAATCTGGGAATGGCCAGCTAGTGTAATGATTAGAGTCCTCGCCTGTCAGCTTGGCAGTCAAGGTTTTGAGTCACACACAGAGCAGTCTCCCATGTCTATAACCTTGCTGATGAGACCTAATAGGTCAAAATGTACATTCAGGGATTGACATTTTCTCGATTTGTTTAGCCTTACATTTAAACATATATGCCTGCCTAAATTCATTAATAATTAACTAATTAATTTTCAAAATTAGGTATGACTTCAATTAAGCACATATCCTCCAAAAATATATATATGTGTATGTGTGTGTGTGTGTGTGTGTGTGTGGCGGTTTAGCTCAGTCAGTAGAGCACCTGCCTTGGAATCGCAAGGTTCCGGATTCAATACCCGTCAACTCAACATATGAGTAGTAGAGATTGGGTAATCAGATCTGTGCGGTAAAGTGGGGAGCTGACGGTAGGCGGGGCGCTCCACCTCAGCTAAAAACAATCTCCCTGGTCTAGCGCTATGAAAAGGAGATAGACTCTCTCACTTTCCAACTGATACTGACAATAGGCCACTCTACCAACTTTTTATACATATATATTTGTGTTCTCTGGTAATTGTGAAAACATATATCCTGTAAGTATGTATCAATTAATTGTTCACCCCGGGCTGACAGTGCTTACTGGTTTTAACAAAACTGGGTTTAATAAATAATTACTTGGTGTTATTGATCTATAATATTTTTTTTTCATTCTCCAAAGTATTAAAATCAATCCTATCAATGATTTAATATATTTCATTACATTAAAACTTAAATATGTCACTGCTTACTTCACAATACCCTCAGGAATTCCTTTATCAATGAGTATTTAATTTATAGTCAAAATCATTAATATATAGAATAGAATCTTATTTATTGACGCTGTATCTATGAAAATTTGAGTTAGATTTGTCTCAAAAATGCCTGTATTATTAGTGCATTTAAAATCCAGCAATGTATCTTATCACTAAGAAATAAAGATTCATTAGATATCGGTAGCGAGTAATTGTATT
Organism: Doryteuthis pealeii; assembly: GCA_023376005.1. Lineage (NCBI taxonomy): Eukaryota > Metazoa > Mollusca > Cephalopoda > Myopsida > Loliginidae > Doryteuthis > Doryteuthis pealeii. The sequence goes on along the minus strand of CM042164.1, from coordinate 78,277,963 downwards.
ATATCACACATACACACACTCTCTCTCTCNCCGGCTCTCTTCTCTCTCTCTCTACTCTCCAGAGAAACTAACATTATATAACGAGGAGGTTGTCAAGAGATACATAGAGGAAGAAAGAAATAGACACAGAGCAAAGTAAAGATTTGGTCTTTTTTTTTACTTTAATTGCAAATTATGACTAATTAGAACCGATTAAAACAGATTTTTTTTTTCAAACATAACTCAATCCTAAAAGGAAGGAATAATTTAGCATAATTTTCGTGTCATTAAACTAAACAGTAAAAAAGCCTTTAGGAAGCAAAAGTTGATTAACTCAGCTTTAGTATTTATATATATATATATATATATATATATATATTAAAATCTATAAGTGAGCTCTGTATGGATACTGGATGCCATGTAAAAGACAGTTCAGAAGCAATGACCGATAGAGTCGGGCGTGCGGTGAGGGGAGAGTCATCAGAATCTTTGTTGTCAGCATGACATGATGATGATGATGATATATATATAGGGCATGCAAAAAAAAAAAAAAACTTTTTTTTTATTTATAATCTATTTCATGGAAGCGCGTGGTGTAATGGTTAAGTCATGGGAAATGGACTCGTCACTGGAGTTCAATCCTGGATCTGGTAATTACCTTTCACTTAGCGCTAACACCTGGGAAAGGTATGAATCCTACTCTCCCTCCAGCTATGGATAAAAAGTAGGGCAGACTGGGCTTCTTTACTTTTGGGCTAATACTCTTGGAAAAAGATATGAACTCCCTCAACTATGGGTTAAATAGATCACTACTGTTCTTCTACAAGGATGGCTTTTGCATTAAAACCCACAAAGGTTGATATCCCATTAAACAAAGAAACCAAACCAAAGATTTTCAATTCAAAAAAAATATTTGTGAAATATGGCAGACAAATATCATGAGGAGAGAAATTAACTGGTCACATCGACCCCCCCCCCCATTTGTTCAGCAGAATTGACAGCTCCCCAATTTATTTTTTTTTCCTTTGGGGTTTATCTTAAAAGGAAAGTGCTTATGTAAATAAACCACAAACATTCCAGGAGCTGAAGAAAAATATTCAACAAGAATTTAGAGTATTGGAGCCAGAAACATTATGAGTTGTCATGATTGTGAGGAAGGAAAGGGAATAAAGATAAATAGAGGGGGGGGGTGAAGATATAGAGAGGGGGGGGAGAAAGAAGGAGTAAAAGAGAAGAGAGGTAGAAAGATAGTCGAAAGAAAGGGGAGGTAAGTGAAAGAAAGGAGATAAATAATGTACCATTTTGTGAGGAAAGAAAGGGAATAAGAATGAATAGAGAAGGGGGAGAGAAGAGTGAAGAATATAGAGACGGTGAGATTATAGAAAGATAGAATGAGGGACAGAGAGAGAGAGGTGGAAAGATAGTAGAAGGAGAGGTAAGAGAAAGAGAGGAGATAAATAATGGACCATTTCGTTTTGATTGTAAAGAAAGAAAGGGAATGAATAAAAGAGAGGAGGGAAAAGAGAAGGGGGAGATATAAAGAGAAGAGAGAGGGGGAGATATAAAGAAAGAGAGAGAGAAGAAACACAATGGGGGAAGATAGGGGGAAAAAGAGAGGGGGGTAGATAGAAGGGGAACGATAGAGATAGAGGAAAATAAAGAGAAGGAAAAAAATAAAGAAAGGGGGAGAATTAGGGGTAGAGAGTGGGAAAAGAGCAAGACACAAAAGTCATTAAAACCAACTGAGATTCATCGCCCAATTAATGGAAGTGTGTGGCAAGTTATGCATGGATGTCAAAAACATCCGCAAGTGAGGAGTTTGCAATGATGACAAGGTTCAACATTTTCTCAACGACATGATGGTGGACTAGCCTACAAAAATGCATTGACCAAAATGGTGATAATGTAGAAAAATAAATACCTGGATATTTACCACGTACCCCATGTGTACGGATTAGGCCCTATTAATGTTGTGACCACCACAAAACCGAAGCTCATGGGTGGCAGGTGCCAAAAATGTGTGATACCGTCGTATTCCTTCTCAAAGTGGTTGTCTCAGGCACTGGGCAATAAACCCAGCTCTTCCCTTTAAATCAAGGGGCAGGTGTTGCCTGGGGGATGGCCCCCTTGGATCAACGATGTTAACTTGTACAGTCCAAAGCCGACGTCACTGGACCCTCCGGTCGAGACCGGAGTTAGATATGTCGGACATACCTGGTTCAAATTTTAAAAATGATGTCAACCTCATCTATCGATACATATATAATTATATATATATATATACATATATACAGTTGGTATGTATATATGTATGTATGCCGGATGAAATTATGAAAATAAAACAATTAACAACAATGTAAAAATATAAGACATTCACTATCACCAGTTCTTGCTTTTTGTGCACAAATTATGAAGATTTGATTTATATTCGAATATACTTAAAAATTAAAATATACATAGAAATAGCATTGAAATTCTACTTAAAAACTTTTCAATATTTGTAAATCTTAAAAGTAAACAAGTCAATAGTGCCCCCTCTATCCAGTCAACGCTGGGTCACTGCTTCAAGTACATATATAAAGGGCATTGTTATGTATGTATGTATGTCTGTCTGTCTCGTATATCTGTCCAGAGGAAATTATGAAAATAAAACAATCAATGACAAAGTAAAAATATAAAACACATTTAATATCAGTTCTTGCTTTTTGTGCAAAAATCATGAAAATTTGATTTATATTTGAAGATAATTCAAAATCAAAATATACATAGAAATAGCATTGAAATTCTACTTAAAAATGTCCAGCATTGTAAATCTTAAAAGTAAGCAAATCAATACACCAGGGTTTTTTTCCTCCTTTCTACTCAGGTGATACTGGGTAGCTGCTTTTTAGTTGACAATAAACAAGAGACATTTCTGTGATTTTTTAAATATTTTGGAGACCTTACCTCTTTGATTAACCTTGAAATTATTATGCAAAGTGCAGATGAATATTTAATGATGATAAAAATTAGAAGAGACTTACCTTTTCAGTCGAGATCACATTAAACTGCTCACATCCTGAATCTGATTGGTCAATTCAAAAAGGATCACCTTCTTGATTCAATGATTCCTTTGGCGGGGGAGGGGATGTTGACTACTCTTTTGAGTGTTGGCATCCTTCTGTCTGCTATAGACTTATCCGTAATGTCCCCCAATTTTTTTCTTTTTTTTTATCTACATCTGCATGATGGGCTGAGCCAGCCAATTTTTGAATGGCAGTTCTCTGGTGCAGTGACTGCACACAGTGATGCTAGCTGAGGTTGCTGTTGTCTCTCCTTCCTTCTGGCTCTCTTTGCTGTAGCGATACTTTCCTCTCTTTTTCCCTCCTTTTGTGTATTGTTTGACAAGGAGGTGCGCCAGCCGCTCATTTTTTTGTACCAGCCTCCCATTGTTGGTGTTGATGTAGCATGTCTTCATATCTTTCTTGCCAGACGTCTTTGAAACATTGGCATGGTCTTCCTACTGGCCGTGAGTCTTCTACTAATTTGCCGTACGGAAGCCTTTGGGGATGTGGCTTTTGTTACATAATTAATTAGATTTTTAATATTTATGTACAGTAGTGTAGATATCAAAATGGCTGTTATAAGTTGCAGCCCATGGCCTTTAAGGATTTTAATGACAAGGCTTGACCTGTCCTGATCCTTTCCTGTGGATCTGTGAGAATCGGTGGATGAGACCCTCTTCCGGTTGAGATTAGAAATAGATTTTAGTCAGTCGGCCAGACGGTGGTGAGTTGTGTATTGCACGCTCTGACTCAATCTACGTAGGTTAGTCTGGTGGGGATTTCGAAATTAACATGATCTAAGTAAATCAAAGTCTTGTGTTATTATCTAAAAACTACCAATGACACAGGGCTTCTGATAAAGGAAATCCCCAAATGAAGACACAAGATGAAGTCCAGACGCTAGAAGAAGAATAGAAGTAAGAAAGTGTTGGTGTTGATGTAGCATGTCTTCATATCTTTCTTGCAGACATCTTTGAAGCATTGCATGGTCTTCCTACTGGTTGTGAGTCTTCTACCTAATTTTGCCATACAGTAAGTCTTTGGGATGTGGCCTTTGTCCATCCTCCTGACATGACCAAGTCAGCGCAGAGGCCTCTCGCAGAGGATGGCAAACATGCTGTTCCTGTTTGTTCTTTAGAGTATCCTGCAAAGATACAAAGTTTATAAGTTTAGTTTGGTTTGTTTTATGGCATATCAACCTCAGTGGGTTATTTAATGCCGATAAAGTTTTGAAATAAATTCATTTTTAATGATACTCAAATTTTTTTATAAACTCATTTTCCTATTTAACCCATAGATGGGACCCTAACAGGTACTACCACTCCATTGTGTAATCTGTTTCTAGAAACTATTTGGTGTGTTAGGGGCACAGGACGCGTGCCTATCAGCATCTCTGATGAGGTAGGATTTTTTGTTCTTTCTTCTGATAGTCTTGAACTGAAAAGGAATTAAGAAACAGGACAGAAGAGAAATTTTAAGGTTCAGACTTTATTCTAGGTTCATAGCTATTTCTTGGAGAGTAATTTCTTCCTGAGCCAGTCAATAATGTGTGTCACTAGTAACCGTCTGCATAGGATTGGCTGGAAAGGCTTAGTGTAATGGTTTTTATAAACGCATCTTTCTATTTAACCAATAGATGGGACCCTAACAGATACTACTACTCCGGGTCCAGAGAGTGGATCAGGGAGCAATGGTGATCAAGGGGTGCTCCACATTCACGCACCATCAGATAGAGTTTAATGTCATTTCCAGGACATGAAGACCCTCAGACACCTTCTAGCACCCATGTAATAAAAGGGGGCTTGTTCATAAGGCCAATAGGGTTGGAGCAATCATATAGGTGCTAGGGCTTGACATGACTGGCCGATTGATTGGAGGGGCCTCTCCGACCACCCATCTAGCCTAAGTAAAGGTCTAATAGTTTTTTGCATGTCATGGACTGCTCATCCACCAGGATTCCATCCTTAAGCATCACGGGTCGCCACCCACAGCCAACAGGTGCCCCATTAGGGGGTCCTTACCCCTCTGCAGAGGTGCAATTGTATTCTAAAGCCCCAGCACTGAGTAGAGAATGACATATTTCCTATCAATTTGAAAGTTCATGGCAAAGTCAATTTTGGATATATATATATTTACCAACCCCTCCGCACAAGCAGGATGTGACACAAGATCAATTTCTTAAGTGGAGTTTTAACAGGTTTCAATTAAGAGTTTTCCTTCTCCTAGACTGGTTATCAAGCTATGGTTAAAGAGCTAAGTCTGGTCTGCTTATTAACTATAGGTGGAGGGAGAATTGGATTCATACCTTTCTCAGGGTATTAGCACTATGTGAAATGCAAACAGCTTCATCCAGGAATTGAACTCAAATCAACAAGTCCATTTCCTATGGCTCTAACATTAGACCATGCACCTCCACAAACTTTGGTATATATAAGTTTTAAAAATTGGGCGGCGTAGCCAATTGTCATTAACAGCTGGACTGCAAGGGAGTCTATACCCTTTTCATTAGTGCTAGACCGGGGAGATTGTTTTTGCTGAGGTGGAACGCCACATGTACCGTCAGTCCCCACATTACGAATCTGTGCTAACTCATACATTGGGACCAGTATCGAACTATGAACCTTGCAGTTCCTAGACAGGTACTCTATCGACTGAAGCTAAACTGGCCTACTATATATATATAATATATATAATATATATTATATATATATATATTGGATTTAACATAAAACTTGACAGCCAATCCTGGGAGTCCCCCACACCTACAAAAGAGACTTACCGCCAATTTCAAACAAACAACTCCCAAACCTAATTGAAAACTTATTAGCCAGGTGCCCTCACAAGAAAACACACACACAACATATAATATATATATATATATATAAGAACATTAAACAAATTCAACCAAAAGATGGTTTTCACTGAACAGATGGACTCGCCATCCTAATACATTTCTTTGCCTGAAATTTTGTTGGCTGTCAAAATGAGAAACTTTTTAAAACTTTCTAAAAACAATTTTTTTTTTTCACAAGGTCAAATTAATTGAGAAACATTAAAAGATAAATAACACAAAGGAAATATTCTTGTTTGTCTTATCACTTTTTGTTTACCTTATATATATATATATATATATATATTATATTCTATATATAATGGAGATTGTTGTGTTTTTCTGTCTGTAACCGAAACTATAGTTACTATACAAGTCACAATTCCTTTCGTTATTTACATCATATTCTCCATGATTTTATTTTATTTTAAACCTCAATTATTAATAAAATTGTTTACATTACTTACCACTGTTGATCATATCTACATACTAATAACATGCAATTGTATTTATATATACAACAAAATAGGGTTTACAGTGTGAATGGAGAGTGAATGGAAGGCTAATTTGCATATTGATCTTAAAAAAATGATTTTGATAAATATATGCTTAGTATTATTGATTTCTAATTGTTTGGTTTTATCTTATTGAATATGAGCAAAAATCTCTTCAATAAATCTTAAAAGAAATCCCTTAACAAGAAGAACTAACTGTAATATTATTCTTTACTTCCTATTTTAGCTAAACATTTTAATTAGGAAAATTTACCAATGAAAGACGGGAGTAACGGAAAATGATAGAAGAGTTAGTTTCAAAGTTGTTCTATTTTCCAATCATACCCCCTCTGTTCAAAATCTTTTTATCTACATTCTTAGTCAGTTTCATTAGCCTTTCTAATTTAATATGATATTTTATTATATTAAAACTTAAATACTTGCACCCGGAGGGTGCATATATTTGCTAGTATATATAAGAGAGCGAGATTATATAATGGTCAGTTCAAGACACTTGGTTACCAAAATATAATTTTCACTCAACAAATGGATATGCTATGTAACCAGTTCAAGAGTTTATCAAAAATTAACTTTTTAACATGAAAAGGCCTGTTTATTTAATCTAAGACCTCCAGTCTGATATGCGTTGGCAAATATCAGAGTTTTAAAATAAAACAGATGTTAGACAACTTAATCGGTTGGATAATCAAATGTTTCCAAACCGTCTCATTGGTCGATGATACTGAAAGAGTTAAGAAAGAAAGAGAAATGAATAAATTTATAGGTCATACAATTTTTATATGTTTACCAAACTCTCTGCATGAGCAGGATGTAACACAAGGTCAATTTCTTAAACGGAGTTTAACAGGTTTGAATTTAGAGTTTTCCTTCTCTTAGATTGGATATCTAGCCAAGGTTAAAGATCCCAGTCTGCTTTCATATTTACCCATAGCTGGAGGGAGAGTAATTGGATTTTTTTTTGAAAAAGCTTCAGCCAATATCCACTGAATTTAGCTGTCTGTGTTGTTATATCCACACTTTCCTCTATTCTCAACAACATTTTCTTGGATTTATTCAAATCTTTCACTCCTCATATATATTATGGACTCTCTCGTCGATTTTCAATGCATGAGGGTTCACACACACAAGGAATACCCACACAGTGATTTGTTTATAGTGGTGAAGGCTTGTGTTGGAGTTATCCCTCTCCTAGACTGGTTACCTACCCAAGGTTGAAGGGCCCAGTCTGCCCTACTATTTAACTCATAGCTGGAGGGAATTTTGAATTCAGTTATCCCTCTCTTAGACTGGTTACCTACCCAAGGCTGAAGGGCCCAGTCTGCCCTACTATTTAACCCATAGCTGGAGGGAGAATATATGGATTCATACCTTTCCCAAGGGTATTAGCGCTATGGGAAATCCTAACAGCTTCGTCTAGGAATTGAACTCGAATCGACGAGTCCATTTCCCACGACTCTAACCACTAGCCCACGCGCCTCCATATATATATATATATATATATATATATATATATATACATAGTGTCCAATTGTCACTTTAACTTTTCCATTGTAATGGCATTAGTAAATCATCCAAAAGTGCTCTATATATTAAAAAACAAAGCAATAACAATATTGGTAATAGAAAAAGAACTAAGGGTTAAATTTTGGTAATAGAAAAAGAACTAAGGGTTAAATTTTAACTGTTTTCATTTGCTATTATTTAGAATTAGAATTAAGTTAATAACAATACAGAAAGGAAAACTAAGGAAAAAATTAACAAATAGAATAAGCCACACATGGCATTTGGAAAAATAGGAATTAACATTGTGCTTAAGCGTTATTATAGGAAAAGAAGTTTATCTCAGTTTAACTAAGGAATGACATCGACTTAATTAAGTATAAGGTAGGGTCCTGATGAGATCGAAACCATGGTAGACCCTTAACACTATTACTAGTGGGCCGGGTTAGCTCAGTCAGTAGAGTGTTCAGCTAGAAACCCCAAAGTTCCTAGTTCGAAACCTGGCCTCGCCAACTCAGCGTATGAGTAGCACAGGGATCTGTGCAGTAAAGTAAGGAGCTGATGGTAGGTGTGGTGATTCACCTCAGATGCAAAAACAATCTGCTTGGTCTAGTGCCAGTGAAAAAGGGATAGACTCCCTTGCTGATTGGCTGATACCGACTTTAGGCCACCCGACGATTTTATGACTTTATATATATATATATATATATATATATATATATATATATATAAAGAGCAGTTTGTGTGTATGTATGTCTTGAGGAAACTGTGAAAATAAAACAATTAATAACAAAGTAAATATATATATATACACATTCACTACCACCAGATCTTGCTTTCTAAGCAAAAATAATGAATTGTTTGATTTATATTTGTGAAGATAATTAGAAAATGAAATTTAAATAACACCATAGAATTTTGGGGGCATTTAATATTTCAAATAGGAGACATTCATTTTTCTTTTCAGGATGGCTGGATTAATGGCAAGGTCTTTTTTTTTTTTTACATAGGGATTTTAATGGAGCATACTACGAGGATCCAGCTCACGATTTTATAATCTATGCATAGATTATTGTCAACCCCCTGTATTTCTGAAGGAATGGCCCCTTTTCATATCACGGGCAGGACTTTCCATGGAATAGTACAGAAAGCCCGCGAAATATGTGAAGTCACATGGGACCGAGTAAACCTTCAGTTCCAGCTTTGGACGTCAGGCAGAAAGCTGGGCTCAAATGCATGCGCGCGTTGTGTTAGTTAGAAGAAGAAGTTTAAGCAATAAAAGTTTAAAAATAATATGGTGTTCTTGCTTGGTGAATGTCTTGGCAAAAAGACTGACCAAGAAGTAGGAATGCATCAAAGACGAACAGCCAACAAGAATCTAGAAATAGAATTCAACATTGAGAGAAAGAATAGAAATGACTAGAGATCACCAAATGGCCAAAGAAGTAAGTAATGCAAAATACATATGCATCTCTCTATCTACCTCTATCTCTTCCACCTCTCCAGTATGTAACACATGGCTCTTCTTTGCCGCCTGTCCCTATCAGTCATCGTTCCAGGAAGGTCCTCTGCACAGTATCCAGCATCCATGCAAAATACATATGCATATCTCTATCTACCGATGTCTCTCTCTCTCTCTCTCTCTCTCTCTCTCTCTCTTTCTCCAGTAAAAGAACACTTGTGTATATACCCAACATGGGTATATGTGTATGAGTATGTAACAGATGGATCTGTGTGACTAACTCTTTTTACCTCCCCCACTACCCAGGCAATGCTGGGTAGCCCCTTCTAGTATGTATATATAAAAGTAAAAAGTCGACGGGGCGGCCTAAAGTCGGTATCAGCCAGTCAGCGAGGGAGTCTATCCCCTTTTCAATAGCACTAGATCAAGGAGATTGTTTTAGCATCTGAGGCAGAGAACGCCACACCTACCATCAGCTCCTTACTTTACCACACAGATCCCTGTGCTACTCATACGCTGAGTTGGCGAGGACCGGTATCGAACTAGGAACCTTGTGGTTTCTAGCCGAACGCTCTGCCGACTGAGCTAACCCGGCCCCTTGATATATATATATATATATGTTAATGGAAAAAAGAAAGAATATGAAAAGAAGAGCATTAAAATAGTGTTAGAAACAAAACCTTTAGTGATAATCGTTTTTTGCAATGAGTCACGATGTGGTGAAAAAAAGTCTCACAAAATGTTAAGGTAATAAACGTCAGTTTTCTCTTGCTTTATTTTTCTTATTGATGCTTGGCAAATAATCTTGAGTTCTGTGAGGCCAACAAAAAAGATCAAAGTCTATAGAGACAGGTTAATAGCTATTAAACCATATCTAACTTAGATGTTTTATTTGGAAGAGAGAGAAAGAGAGAGGCAAGAGAGGGAGTGGAAAGAGAGAGAGAGAGAAGAGAGAAAAGGGGAAGAGAGAGAAAAGAGGAAGAGAGGGAAAGGGAGAAAAGGGGAAGAGAGAAATAGAGAGGGGGAAGAGAGAGAAATAGAGAGGGGGAAGAGAGAGAAAGAGAGAGGGGGAAGAGAGAGAAATAGAGAGGAGAAAGAGAGGGGGAAGAGAGAGAAAGAGTGAGAAACAGAGAGAGAAAGAGAGAAGAGAAGAGAGAGAAAGAGAGAAAGGGAGATGGGGAAGAGAGAGGAAAGGGATGGGGGAAGAGAGAGAAAGGGAGATGGGGAAGAGAGAGAAGGGAGATGGGGGAAGAGAGAGAAAGGGAGATGGGGGAAAGAGAGAGAAGAGAAGAGAGAGAAAGGGAAGAGAAAGAGAGAGAAGGGGAAGAGAGAGAAAGAGTGAGGGGGAGAAAGAGAGGAGGAGAGAGAAAGAGAGGAGGGAAGAAGGGGGAGAGAAAGAAAGATGGGCAAGAGAGAGAAAGAGAAGAGAGAAAGAGAAGAGAGAAAGAGAAGAGAGAGAGGGGGGAGTATTTTGTGAGAGTTTGGGTTCAGATTCAGTCAGTGACTATTGACACAGAAATTGACATAATGCAGTTATATTCTAAGAGTTTTCAAAAAAAAATGCAGGTAGTTATTTTTATGAGAGCAGCCATGACTTTTTTTTTTTGTTTAGTAATGTGTCCTGCCTCATGATGAGTAATGTCTCATGAAGTCCAATTCTTGAAGAACGTTGCATAATAATGCCCATGTTTGTTGTAAAACAAAGTGTGAAAAGAGAAAGAGAGAGAAAGGAAGAGAGAGAGAAGAGAGAGAGAGAGAAGAGAGGAGAGAGAGAAGAGGAAGAGAGAGAAGGGGAAGAGAGAGAAGGGGAAGAGAGAGAGGGAAGAGAGAGAAAGAGAGAAAAGGAAGAGAGAGGAAGAGAAAGGGGAAGAAGAGAGAAAGAGAAAGAAGGGAAGAGAGAGGAAGAGAGAAAAGGGGAAGAGAGAGAAAGGGAGAAAAGGGGAAGGAGAGAAAGAGAAAGAAGGGAGAAAGAGAGAGAAGAAAGAGAGAAAAGGGAAGAGAGAGAAGAGAGAGAAAAAGGGGAAGAGAGAAAGAGAGAGAGGGAAAAGAGGAAAGAAGAGAAAGAGAAAAGAAGGAAGGGAGAAGATAAGAGAGAGAAGGGGAAAGAGAAGAGAGATAGGGAAGAGAGGAAGAAACAGAGAAGAAGAGAGAAAGAGGAGAGAAGAGAAGAGAGAAGAGAGAAGGGAGAGGAGAAAGAGAGAGGAAAGAGAAGAAGAAAAGAGAGAAAGAGGGAAGAGAGAGAAAGAGAGAAAGAGAGAAAGAGAGAGAAAGAGAGAGAAAGAGAGAAAGAGAGAGAAGAAGAAGAGGAAAGAGAGAGAAGGGGAAGGGAAGAGAGAGAACAGAGAAGGGGAAGAGAGAGAAACAGAGAAGGGGAAGAGAGAGAAAGAGAGAAAAGGGGAAGAGAGAGAGAAGGGGAAGAGAGAGAAAGAGAGAGAAGGGGAAGAGAGAGAAAGAGAGAGAGAAAGAGAGAGAGGAGGGAGAGAGAGAAAGGGAGAGAAGGGGAAGAGAGAAAGAGAGGAGGGAAGAAGTTTTGGGTTTTTTTGCATATAAAATTCTGAGGTTTGATTTCGAGGCATGTCAACCCTTGTTGGGTTAGTATTATTAGGATTATTTGGACTATTGTCCTCGTCTTTATTGCTATCTGTACAACATTTTGACCAATGTGCCTTCCAGCCTTCTTCAGGTATTTCTTGTCAAATTCCGGAATCTTCTTGTCATAATCAGGAGCCATCACGGAACTTTGAACCCAACCCTTTATTCAATCCATGGGGTTATTCTGTCCTCATTCCACTAACCATAAGCTAATTGTAATTAACACAGCTTAACATAATAATAATTATTATTTATGTTACTGTCACCCCTGTTGAGTTATTTTATGTCAAAGACATTTTGTTTTATTCATTCTTGATTGGTATTCAATATTTTTGGATTTTATGGCATGTCAACCCTTGTTGAGTTATTTAATGCCAAAGACATTTTGTTTTATTCATTCTTGATGGGTATTCAATATTTTTGGATTTTATGGCATGTCAACCCTTGTTGGGTTATTTAATGTCAAAGACATTTTGTTTTATTCATTCTTGATTGGTATTCAATATTTTTGGATTTTATGGCATGTCAAAGACATTTTGTTTTATTCATTCTTGATTGGTATTCAATATTTTTGGATTTTATGGCATGTCAACCCTTGTTGAGTTATTTAATGCCAAAGACATTTTGTTTTATTCATTCTTGATGGGTATTCAATATTTTTGGATTTTATGGCATGTCAACCCTTGTTGGGTTATTTAATGCCAAAGACATTTTGTTTTATTCATTCTTGATTGGTATTCAATTTTTTTGGATTTTATGGCATGTCAACCCTTGTTGGGTTATTTAATGTCAAAGACATTTTGTTTTATTCATTCTTGATGGGTATTCAATATTTTGGATTTTATGGCATGTCAACCCTTGTTGGGTTATTTAATGCCAAAGACATTTTGTTTTATTCATTCTTGATTGGTATTCAATATTTTTTGGATTTTATGGCATGTCAACACTTGTTGGGTTATTTAATGCCAAAGACATTTTGTTTTATTCATTCTTGATGGTATTCAATATTTTTGGATTTTATGGCATGTCAACCCTTGTTGGGTTATTTAATGCCAAAGACATTTTGTTTTATTCATTCTTGATTGGTATTCAATATTTTTGGATTTTATGGCATGTCAACCCTTGTTGGGTTATTTAATGTCAAAGACATTTTGTTTTATTCATTCTTGATGGGTATTCAATATTTTTGGATTTTATGGCATGTCAAAGACATTTTGTTTTATTCATTCTTGATTGGTATTCAATATTTTTGGATTTTATGGCATGTCAACCCTTGTTGAGTTATTTAATGCCAAAGACATTTTGTTTTATTCATTCTTGATGGGTATTCAATTTTTGGATTTTATGGCATGTCAACCCTTGTTGGGTTATTTAATGTCAAAGACATTTTGTTTTATTCATTCTTGATTGGTATTCAATATTTTTGGGTTTTATGGCATGTCAACCCTTGTTGGGTTATTTAATGTCAAAGACATTTTGTTTTATTCATTCTTGATTGGTATTCAATATTTTTGGGTTTTATGGCATGTCAACCCTTGTTGAGTTATTTAATGCCAAAGACATTTTGTTTTATTCATTCTTGATTGGTATTCAATATTTTTGGATTTTATGGCATGTCAACCCTTGTTGGGTTATTTAATGTCAAAGACATTTTGTTTTATTCATTCTTGATGGGTATTCAATATTTTTGGATTTTATGGCATGTCAAAGACATTTTGTTTTATTCATTCTTGATTGGTATTCAATATTTTTGGATTTTATGGCATGTCAACCCTTGTTGAGTTATTTAATGCCAAAGACATTTTGTTTTATTCATTCTTGATGGGTATTCAATTTTTTTGGATTTTATGGCATGTCAACCCTTGTTGAGTTATTAATGTCAAAGACATTTTGTTTTATTCATTCTTGATTGGTATTCAATATTTTTGGATTTTATGGCATGTCAACCCTTGTTGAGTTATTTAATGCCAAAGACATTTTGTTTTATTCATTCTTGATGGGTATTCAATCTTTTTGGATTTTATGGCATGTCAACCCTTGTTGGGTTATTTAATGTCAAAGACATTTTGTTTTATTCATTCTTGATGGGTATTCAATATTTTTGGATTTTATGGCATGTCAACCCTTGTTGGGTTATTTAATGTCAAAGACATTTTGTTTTATTCATTCTTGATGGGTATTCAATATTTTTGGATTTTATGGCATGTCAAAGACATTTTGTTTTATTCATTCTTGATTGGTATTCAATATTTTTGGATTTTATGGCATGTCAACCCTTGTTGAGTTATTTAATGCCAAAGACATTTTGTTTTATTCATTCTTGATGGGTATTCAATTTTTTTGGATTTTATGGCATGTCAACCCTTGTTGCATTATTTTATGTCAACGACATTTTGTTTTATTCATTCTTGATTGGTATTCAATATTTTTTCAAACACATTTTTTTTTTTCAAAACACATTTTTTTAAACTCATTTTTTTATGTATTTAACCCATAGATGGGACCTTAACAGGTACTTTAGCACTTATTTAGGCTAGGCAGGCAGTCGGAGAGACCCCTACCCTGATCAATTGGCTGGTCACATCAAGCCCTATCACTTATATGATTATCCTAATAATATTGCCTTTATGCCCCCCCCACCAATCCTTTTTATCATATATGTACTAGAAGGCAGTGACTGGGGGGTCCTAATGTCCTGGGTGTGACGTTAAACTGCATCTAATTGTGAAGTTCCAATTCTGGAAATCTGGGGAATGTGGAGTACCCGTTTTATTGCGATTACTATCAGGTCCATACTGACCTGGAGTAGTAGTACCTGTTAGGGTCCTATCTATAGGTTAAATAAATCAAAATATGAGTTTAAAAAAATGCTCTTAAAAAAAAATAATTTGGCTAAAAAAATTGAATACCCAATAAGAATGAATAAAAACAAAATGTGTTTGACATAAAATAACCCAACAAAGGTTCACATGCTGTAAAATCCAGCCAGCCAACCAACTACTCCAGGTGAGAGTGGTCCTGGGAGTAATGTTAAAGAAAGAGTACTCCAGTGTTCTTCAGTACTGGAGCCACACCACCCCATGCAGTATAATGTCATATACAGGATACCCATTTTTATGAGGGGGGAAGGGTCTTACCCCTACGCAGGAGGTACACTCAACATATTCTAAGCTCCACTGACAAGGCAGTGTTTATTTTTGAAGTTTTATAGTCTGTATTGCTTAAGAATAAAGAGTACATTTCTAAATTTATGGGCACTCTTCACCCATTTAATTTATAACTTTACAAATAAACAGTCATTTTTATTTATCACCTTTGTTTAACCTACTCAGTGATATCTATAACATTAACTACAGAAATACTTCACAGTATTTATAAACATTGTACTGGTCTAGTCCAGAACTTGGCCACTGAAAAACTTTGATTTTAGTACTGGAGAGATCTGACACATTTGTCAGTCTGTATATTGACCTAGAGTGTTGTGATCAAAAGATACAATTAGAAAATGGAGTAAAACTATTAATAAAATGATCATATTATAAATGCTTGATCTAAAAAGCAACAATAATAAGATGGAGTAAAACTAGCAATAAAATAATAACAGTAAAAATGCTTAATCTAAAAAGCAACAATAATAAGATTGAGTAAAACTAGCAATAAAATAATAACAGTAAAAATACTTAATCTAAAAAGCAACAATAATAAGATTGAGTAAAACTAGCAATAAAATAATAACAGTAAAAATGCTTCATCTAAAAAGCAACAATAATAAGATGGAGTAAAACTAGCAATAAAATAATAACAGTAAAAATGCTTCATCTAAAAAGCAACAATAATAAGATGGAGTAAAATAGCAATAAAATAATAACAGTAAAAAATGCTTCATCTAAAAAGCAACAATAATAAGATGAGTAAAACTAGCAAAAATAATAACAGTAAAAATGCTTCATCTAAAAAAGCAACAATATAAGATGGAGTAAAACTAGCATAAAATAATAACAGTAAAAATGCTTCATCTAAAAAGCAACAATAATAAGATTGAGTAAAACTAGCAATAAAATAATAACAGTAAAAATGCTTCATCTAAAAAGCAACAATAATAAAGATGAGTAAAACTAGCAATAAAATAATAAAGTAAAATGCTTCATCTAAAAAGCAACAATAATAAGATTGAGTAAAACTAGCAATAAAATAATAACAGTAAAATGCTTCATCTAAAAAGCAACAATAATAAGATGAGTAAAACTAGCAATAAAAATAATAACAGTAAAAATGCTTCATCTAAAAAGCAACAATAATAAGATGGAGTAAAACTAGCAATAAAATAATAACAGTAAAATGCTTCATCTAAAAAGCAACAATAATAAGATGAGTAAAACTAGCAATAAAATAATAACAGTAAAAATGCTTCATCTAAAAAGCAACAATAATAAGATGAGTAAAACTAGCAATAAAATAATAAAAGTAAAAATGCTTCATCTAAAAAGCAACAATAATAAGATGAGTAAAACTAGCAATAATAACAGTAAAAGCTCATCTAAAAAGCAACAATAATAAGATGAGTAAAACTAGCAATAAAATAATAACAGTAAAAATGCTTCATCTAAAAAGCAACAATAATAAGATGGAGTAAAACTAGCAATAAAAATAATAACAGTAAAAATGCTTCATCTAAAAAGCAACAATAATAAGATGGAGTAAAACTAGCAATAAAATAATAACAGTAAAAATGCTTCATCTAAAAAGCAACAATAATAAGATGGAGTAAAACTAGCAATAAAATAATAACAGTAAAAATGCTTCATCTAAAAAGCAACAATAATAAGATTGAGTAAAACTAGCAATAAAATAATAACAGTAAAAATGCTTCATCTAAAAAGCAACAATAATAAGATGGAGTAAAACTAGCAATAAAATAATAACAGTAAAATGCTTCATCTAAAAAGCAACAATAATAAGATGAGTAAAACTAGCAATAAATAATAACAGTAAAAATGCTTCATCTAAAAAGCAACAATAATAAGATGAGTAAAACTAGCAAAAAATAATAACAGTAAAAATGCTTCATCTAAAAAGCAACAATAATAAGATTGAGTAAAACTAGCAATAAAATAATAACAGTAAAAATGTTCATCTAAAAAGCAACAATAATAAGATGGAGTAAAACTAGCAATAAAATAATAACAGTAAAAAATGCTTCATCTAAAAAGCAACAATAATAAGATTGAGTAAAACTAGCAATAAAATAATAACAGTAAAAATGCTTCATCTAAAAAGCAACAATAATAAGATGGAGTAAAACTAGCAATAAAATAATAACAGAAAAATGCTTCATCTAAAAAGCAACAATAATAAGATTGAGTAAAACTAGCAATAAAAATATAACAGTAAAAATGCTTCATCTAAAAAGCAACAATAATAAGATGGAGTAAAACTAGCAATAAAATAATAACAGTAAAAATGCTTCATCTAAAAAAGCAACAATAATAAGATGAGTAAAACTAGCAATAAAATAATAACAGTAAAAAATGCTTCATCTAAAAAGCAACAATAATAAGATGGAGTAAAACTAGCAATAAAATAATAACATAAAAATGCTTCATCTAAAAAGCAACAATAATAAGATTGAGTAAAACTAGCAATAAAATAATAACAGTAAAAATGCTTCATCTAAAAAGCAACAATAATAAGATGGAGTAAAACTAGCAATAAAATAATAACAGTAAAATGCTTCATCTAAAAAGCAACAATAATAAGATTGAGTAAAACTAGCAATAAAATAATAACAGTAAAAATGCTTCATCTAAAAAGCAACAATAATAAGATGGAGTAAAACTAGCAATAAAATAATAACAGTAAAAATGCTTCATCTAAAAGCAACAATAATAAGATTGAGTAAAACTAGCAATAAAATAATAACAGTAAAAATGCTTCATCTAAAAAGCAACAATAATAAGATGGAGTAAAACTAGCAAAAAATAATAACAGTAAAAATGCTTCATCTAAAAAGCAACAATAATAAGATGAGTAAAACTAGCAATAAAATAATAACAGTAAAAATGCTTCATCTAAAAAAGCAACAATAATAAGATTGAGTAAAACTAGCAATAAAATAAAACAGTAAAAAATGCTTCATCTAAAAAGCAACAATAATAAGATGGAGTAAAACTAGCAATAAAATAATAACAGTAAAAATGCTTCATCTAAAAAGCAACAATAATAAGATGGAGTAAAACTAGCAATAAAATAATAACAGTAAAAATGCTTCATCTAAAAAGCAACAATAATAAGATGAGTAAAACTAGCAATAAAATAATAACAGTAAAAATGCTTCATCTAAAAAGCAACAATAATAAGATGGAGTAAAACTAGCAATAAATATTAACAGTAAAATACTTAATCTAAAAAGCAACAATAATAAGATTGAGTAAAACTAGCAATAAAATAATAACAGTAAAAATACTTAATCTAAAAAGCAACAATAATAAGATGGAGTAAAAACTAGCAATAAAATATTATATTAATTTTTTTCCTTTTCAATGATTGAGTCCAACAATGATATCTTTGTTGCATTTTGTAGAGTTTCAAGCAGTCAGTTCTCCATCCATCATGAGTTCACAATCTTTCAAAAGGCACTAGCCATGACAGACAATAACTCTTTCTAATGAATGGAATACAGAGTGTCATTCAAAACATCCCCCACCCCCCACAAAGATGATAGAATGTGGCTGTCAGCTGATGAAGAAGTAATTTAAATGAATGAAAAATGAAGAAACAGGTCAAAATGAATTATCAGATTATGAGAGAAAAAGAAAAAGAGAAAAACAAAGAAAGAGAAGGAGAGAGAAAAAAAGAGAAGAAAAATGCAAAGAGAGAGAGGAGAGAAAAAGAAAGAGAAGAGAAAAGCAAAGAGAGGAGAAGAGTGAGAGAGAGAGAGAAGGTTAGGAGAGAGAGAGAAAAGCAAAGCAAAAGAGAGAGAGAGAAGGAAAGAAAAAGAAAGAGAAAAGCAAAGAGAAAGAGAGGGAAGGGAGAGAGAAAGAAAGAAAGAAAGAGAGAGAAGGGGAGAAAAAGAGAAGAGAAAAGCAACAAAAGAGAGAAATGGAGAGAAAAAAGAAGAGAAAAGTAAAGAAAGAAAGTTAGGAAGGAGAAACAGACAATATCCCCCAGAAACTATTAATGATGCAGACTACAGAGATGATCTTGTACTTCTTGCAAATACAGATGTTCGAGCCAAAATCTCTACAGCATAGCCAGGAACAGGCAGCATGTGACATTGGTCTCTATGTGAATTTGGATAAAATAGAGTACCGTCTACTCATTAAATGGAAAGCTTCTGAAATTAGTAGACCAGTTCATATACTGTGGTAGCAACATCTCATCTACTAAAAACGATGTCAGCATATGCATTGGGTAAGCATAGACTGATTATTGACTCGATAGAAATCTGATATCTTTGATAAATCAGGAATTCTTCCAAGCTGTAGCCATGTTAGTACTACTGTATGGTTGTAACACATGGACACTAACAAAATGTGGTAATCTGAACATTAGGTACATAAATGAGAGTAATCTCCCCTTGTTTATTTCACTTTGAGGAAGCCATATGATCTAGTCGGCCATTTTCATTTCACCGTAAATCTACACTGAAAATACGAATTTGTTTGAATACAACAATATTTTTTAACACAAAAATATCATAAAATGTGTTCTTAATTGTGCTTGTGGATTATTTGAAATGAACTTAATTGTTATTAAGAACACATTTTATGATATTTTTGTGTTAAAACATGCAGTTGTATTGCTTACGGTGAAATGAAAATGGTCGATCAAAACATATGGCTTCCTCAAAGTGAAATGAACAAGGAGAGATTATTCTCATTTACGTAGCTAATGTTCAGATTACCCAAAACATTTTTGGATAAAAAGCTAGATAGGAACTATGAAAGAAAAAGAAAGACAATAGAAAAGCAAAGAAAGAAAGCGAGAGAAGAAGAGAAAAAAAGAAGGAAAGTGAGAGAGAAGGAAAAAAAGTGAGAGGGTTAGGGTTGTTTTATGGCATATCAACCTCAGTGGGTCATTTAATGCCGACAAATTTTTGAAACAAATTAATTCTTTATGGATACTTAATTTTTTTTTTTATAGACACATTTTTCTATTTAACCTATAGATGGGACCCTAACAGATACTACCACTCCGGTCAGAGTGGACCAGGGAGCAATGGTGATGAAGGTGCGCTCCACATTCCCCAGACCTCCAAAACTGGAACCTCACCAACAGATAGAGTTTAACGCCATGCCTTCTAGGACATATATGATAAATGCTTGGAATTGCTATAAAGGCAATAGGGTTGGGACAATCATGTAGGTTCTAGGGTTTGACATGACCAGCTGATTGATCAAGGAGGCCTCTCCAGCCACTCGTCTAGCCTAAGTAACGGCCTAAGCGGAGTGTTGGATATCATGGATTGTTCATCCCCAGGATTCCATCCTTAAGCATCACAGGTCACCACTCACTGCCAACAGGGGGGGGGGGGGTTAGCTAAGTTGGTAGAGCGTTCAGCTAGAAACCACAATGTTCCTAGTTTGATACTGGCCCTCGCCAACTCAGCGTAAGAGTAGCACAGGGATCTGTGTGGTAAAGTAAGGAGTTGATGGTAGGTGCAGCGCTCCACCTCAGACACAAAAACAATCTCCTTGGTCTAGCGCTAGTGAAAAGGGGATAGACTCCTCCCTCTGGCTGATACTGACTTTAGGCTACCCCGACAACTTTACTTATTACTTTACCCCTCTGCAGAGTGCAGTCGGTGTATTCTTAAGCCCATGCTGATCTCTCTCTTTTTNGGACTTTACTTTTACTTATATATATAATTATATAATTATATGATGTGTGTGTGTGTGGTGTAAGTTACATATGATGAAATACTTTTTGAAATACGTGAAAGCTTTCCCTTAGCAGCAGTGCTTTCTCAACCTTTTTCGGCCTTATGGACCATTTTTTATTCAAAAAATTCCCCTCTGTACCAATCTCTACTGTTTACTTTTAAGCTTTTCCATTTTCACACTAAAAATACTTAAGTGAAAAGACAAAATAGTCTATTTAACCTTTAACAATTTATTTCAGTCCATTCAGCTAGTGACTACCTTCGATCTTGGTGTTTTCTGACACAAGGATATCATAATGATTTTGTATGCGAGTTATTCATTGTAGAAGCGCTAAATTAGTTAAATTTTGTGAAATACCTAAAACATTTTTTGGCTTTTAAACTCTCTGTGGACCACTAGAAATGTTGTGTGGACCACAGATGGTCCAGCTGGACCATGTTGAGAATCCACTGCCTTAAGAGTGAATTAATTCACTCAAGATTTCTATAGCCTTTATACAGGGGCGATAAAATACCTTCCACACATCTTTTTAAACTGTTACCAATTTGTGCTCTGTATCATGGCTATTTAAATTTTGCACTAGCCATCGCAATGAGTTTCGGTTTGTGCCTGGCTTCTCACATTAAAAAGACCTTGTATCGCATCCATCCTGATGGGAGGTGAGAGTAATGCACCCATCATTTTCTAGTGTGAAACTAACTATTATTATATTACTGTTCATCCATTCTTGTACCTCTTATGAATCCTTTTTTATTGTAAGATATTGATTCAAGTAGTTATTATTTAAATTAAACAAATCCTAGTAGCATTATGTTGTAGGTGACACACTATGACCAGAACAATGGACTTACCCAAAGGTATATATTTAGCAGAGCAAAGCTGCCCAAGTGGGAAGTAGCAAGTGCATGTCTTCGTATACGTTGTACCAATTGAAGACCTCCTCATTTTGTACTGATATCATTGTGTTGAATACATCTGTTTCTACTTCTATATCATGATTGATATTTATTATTGCTCCCTAAACAAGTCATAACACATTACAATACCCTTTATTGCCTTTACACCCAGGTCTTAAACTGCATTTTCATGTGGAGCGAACAAAATCATGCTGGCACTGTTGGAAAACGCAAGGTATGAACTAAATTGACCTTTTACTTTGAATTTGTAATATAATATTTCATTCTTGAATGTTGGATACTTCGAAAAAAAAAAAAAAAAAATTAAAATCTTAACATTTTAGTCTTTTTTTATAATCACAGGTAACATAAACAGTGTAAATAAAAAGTTACAGAAATATACTTGTGTATCATGCAACTTTTCTGAGACCTAATTAAACCTTTGGTAGCTGGAAATTGTAAACGATACAAGTCAGCCTCTAATAACAAATTGAATGTTTACATGATGTAACCAAATAATATTTCTTTTCATACCATGCAAAAAATCCATTTTGCAAGACAAAAAACAAATAGGAAGTGCAAGACAATAAAAACAAACAAAAACAAAAAAAAACCGTTCACAGACATTTGATGAAAACACCAACAGATATTGAAGACACTAAGATGCTAACTAAATAATTATTCAATCTTTTGTTGCTTGTCTTACACTTAAGACCATACCTGAAGTCGACCAAGTTTGTTCTGCAAAGCTTGCTTGTCTCATGCAAATCAGAAACAGACTGTAAACTTGTCTTTCAGGCCTTGCATCCAATCAAACACAGTGTTGATGTTTCTTGGAATGCCACATGTTCTTCTATGGAAGCCACACATATGGCGCGCTGAGAGGGTCGCCCAGCAAAGATGTTACATAGATCAGCTCTGTGCGGATACTGATACTATGCAAGAGGACCTCCCAGGGGTTTAATGAATAACTAGGAAGAATGGGCGAGAGATTGTCACAGATATCACGGCTACTAGCGCGGACAAGGATGATGATCAATATAGAAATTCCAATTCTTGGAATTCTGGAGAGTGTGGAATACCCCTGATTGCTATTACTCCCAGGTCCACTTGGACTCTGAGTGTAGTACTTGTTAGGGTCCTATCTATGAGTGAATAGAAAAAATAGTTTTTAAAAAATTTTGAACAGCCATAAGCATGATTAGAAAAAAAACATCTTCAGCATAAAATAAGGCCAACAAGGGTTGACATGCCATAAAATCTAACAAACCCAAACCAATTGTAAGCAGTAATTGTAGTTCCATCTAACTAATGTTTAACCATTTCTCTGAATGTTTGAATGAGGCTTGAAAGATTAGTATTATCTGCGTTATTCAGACTATTGTCCCATCTTCATTGTTATTTGTACAACGTTTCGGCCGAGTCCCGAGTCCGACAAGAAATACCTGAAGAAGGCCGGAGGGCATATCGGCCGAAACGTTGTACAAATAACAATGAGATGGGGACAATAGTCCGAATAACGCCAGATAATACTATGTTAACCATTTTAATCTTTAAATGCAATCCCTATTGGTCATCACTTCTGGCAGGTCTTCTGCACAGCATCCAGTATCCATACAGATCTGACTGATGTATGCATTTACCAACCCTCTCCACATCTATTCAACTGACATGGTGGAATGTCAGTAAATACTTACATAGCAATAACATAATCTATATATATATATATATATTATATATATATAGCAATAGCATAATCTTTACAGATCACTGCCATTCCTCACAATCCTATAATCCCACCACCAGAACCTTTCCTCTCATGAGCCCTCAAATGACTCATCAAATCCACTGCAGATCCACAAAGTTTGATGCAAATATGACATAGGGAGGACGTCCTTCCCGTTGTATCAGATGATAAAGTTTTATACTTATGCACCACCATATGTCTCTTAAGACCAGAAGCTGACTTACAGACTTTGTTACAGATTGTACAAGACACATTGTTTGTTCCTGGAGTTTGCATGAATTGTCCCTGATGAGATTTCCTATTGTAACGTTCTAATAGTGATATATATTGTATAGCGTGTCTTGTCAACATGCCTCCAAATTCATGACACTAAAAGGGTGTTTGGCACGTGGCAGTCATCTTGTCAATAAAAAAAGTACAACGCAAGAAATATATCATCACAAGCTGCTTAGCTTTTATTTCCAGGGCTCGTCTCGTGGGTTGTGTCAGAGAGGAGGAAAGGCAGAGAGAAAGAGAGAGAGGACACTGTTAAATTACTGTAATCCCACACTAGGGACCAGAGGCCAGGCCGGTCCGTACGTAGGGAAGCAAAAAGAGCCGGGCTTTTTCTTCGTCATTCTATGTCACCATGTGACTTCTGGTTCCAGTCAACACCCTAAACTTCCAGTTGGCTTTCAATTCTCCATTCGGGGGGTCACGCCCCGGTCAAATTCCCAACAAACCGTTTTGTGTTCATCACTTTTTTTAAAACCTTTACTATCTCTTATTTCTTCTTCCTCTCTTTTCTAATAGTAGTCCTCGCAAAACTCAGGACCTTCACCATCTCGCTAGACTATGATTGACATATCTAGCCTTAGAAAGCAGAATTTGACCACGTGTGACATTTCCAGCCCTCCATGTTCTCTCCAATATGACAGGTGTATCCCTTACATACACATACATACATACATAGGGAGAGAGATTAGATAAATGATTATTATCAAATAGGAATAGATTCTTGAATGTATATAATTGTAAAAAAAAAAAAAAAAAGACTGAGCCCAGCATAATAATAACCCAACAAGAACTGACATGCCATAAAACCAGCCACTATATCACAGGTACTCCTTCCCAGAAATATATATATATATTATATATATTTACCAACCCCGCACAAGCAGGATGCGACCCAAAGTCAGCAGAATTAAACAGGTTTTAATATAGAGTTTTCCTTCTCCTAGACTGGTTACCTAGCTAAGGTTAAAAGCCCAGTCTGCCCTACATTGCAACTTAAAAGGGCGGTGCTAGGTTTATTGCCTTGTACAATAGATATAGTTACTTGAACCTATATAATTGTTAGAAAAAAAGACTGACCTGAGAATAATAATAATAATGAAACTATATATATATATATAATATATATATTATATATATAGCATCTGATATGTATGAAGAGAGAAAGAGAATGAAATATATACATATATATATACAAGAGAGAGAGAGAGAAGAGAGAGAGAGAGAGAGAGAGAAAGAGAAGAATTAAAAATAATTGAACAAGCCTAAAGAAGATACTAAAATCTGAAACACATTTTTTCACACGATTTTTACACATGCTTTTTCAAAAAAATAAATTCCAAACTATTTCATGTGTCTTCTTCCTTATCATATATATATATATATAGGTAAAAGTATCCAATAGACTGGTATATTGGGGATAATTCTATTTGGGGTCATCAATATTCTCTGTACATCCAAAAATGCATGCCTATGCGGATGCAGATCTATAGTTTTATACAAGAATTATATCAAATCCTTAAGAGAGCTCAATGTAAGATAATTAATAACTTATATACAGAGAAATATTTATAATTTTTTATTAATATTTATTGATAATAATAATAATAGATATTTACTAATGTATATTATGTAATTGACTGTCTGATGAAACTGGGCTCATCTATTGAGTTTTGGTCGAAATAAATTTATAATAGCCAAATGACAGTTTGTTAAGTTTTTCTTTCTTATTGAAAGTATATATATATATTATATATATATATGTAAGTTGAAAATGGAAAGGAATCCGACGATATGTTGAAAGAAAATATTAAAAAATGTAACAATGATCTCTAAGATCATATTAAAAACAAATAAATTCATCAATATAAACACACATATATTACTAAAGTAAAAAACAAATTTTAAATAATATATTAACAGAACCTTAACTTTTCTTTGCACAAGTCAATAATATTACTTATGAAATTAAAAATTCCCTTTTTTCAAATATCACTGCCCAAAGAATATTCTCTAACCGTAACCATTACACAAACATCACTATTTTCTCTAGCTGTGGAGTGTCTCTCAAATAATTTTTTAAAAATCTTTTTTTGAACACTTCAAAATTCTCTGTATTTTGACCGTTTTAACTTCAAATATCAAACATTTTACTCTGATGAAGGCCTTTATTCTTTGTATGCTTAAAGATTTTATAATTTTATATTATTATTATATTCTATATTTAAAATAATAACAAATAGAATACATGTGTACATAAAAAACTCCTGGCCAAAACACGTGTTAGTATATCTATTTTATCCATTCAACATTTTCTTTCCTTTATTTATTTTTCCTTTCAACATATATATATGTATATATATATATATATGTATATACACACACACAAATGTGTGAAGCATTATAGGGATTATCAGAAAACAAAGTTCATTCAACCTTTCATTCACACCAACACACACACACCTTCCTTCACACTTTCCAACACGTACACAGACACACATCCATTCATAAATGAAATTTTCTTTCAATCACTCAATATACACATACATATTTATCCCCTCACTCCAACACACACAGACACACTATATCATTCATTCTTTTTTGTTTTCACTCTCGTTTTCTTTTATTTTCAACACATTTCAACCAAAATCTCTGACGCACTCATTCATTTGCTTGTGCCCTCAGCAAACACTTTGGCTTACTCATTGATGCACTCACATTCATTTTGACAGACAACTTGAGTCAAGGGTCCCTGCTTCTCAATGACTCACTGATACCAGCCTCAACACCGCTCACACGCACCCACCACCCCTCCACGTGCACCAGGGCAGATTTTGACCAGTTGCAAACTGAATTGTACCTGCCAACTAACAAAAGGGTAAACCCCCCCCCCCACCCCCAACACAGCAATATCTTCTCTCTCCAACAGGGCGAAGCAATAACACATTAATTATTTGATGAATTTTGATCTAAACGTTTCACTGTATAATACTTGATCGATAATGAACATTCTTTAAAAAAAGATTTTTTCGTTAATTCAGTTTAACAGGTTTGAATTCTAAGTTTCACTGTATAATACTTGATCGATAGTGAGAATTCTTTAAAAAATGATTTTTCGTTAATTCAGTTTAACAGGTTTGAATTCTAAGTTTCACTGTATAATACTTGATCGATAATGAGAATCTTTAAAAAAAGATTTTTCGTTTAATTCAGTTTAACAGGTTTGAATTCTAAGTTTCACTGTATAATACTTGATCGATAATGAGCATTCTTTAAAAAAAGATTTTTCGTTAATTCAGTTTAACAGGTTTGAATTCTAAGTTTCACTGTATAATACTTGATCGATAATGAGAATTCTTTAAAAAAAAGATTTTTTCATTAATTCAGTTTAACAGGTTTGAATTCTAAGTTTCACTGTATAATACTTGATCGATAATGAGAATTCTTTAAAAAAAGATTTTGTTAATTCAGTTTAACAGGTTTGAATTCTAAGTTTCACTGTATAATACTTGATCGATAATGAGAATCTTTTAAAAAAAGATTTTTTCATTAATTCAGTTTAACAGGTTGAATTCTAAGTTTCACTGTATAATACTTGATCGATAATGAGAATTCTTTAAAAAAGATTTTGTTAATTCAGTTTAACAGGTTTGAATTCTAAGTTTCACTGTATAATACTTGATCGATAAATGAGAATTCTTTAAAAAAAGATTTTGTTAATTCAGTTTAACAGGTTTGAATTCTAAGTTTCACTGTATAATACTTGATCGATAATGAGAATTCTTTAAAAAAAGATTTTTTCATTAATTCAGTTTAACAGGTTTGAATTCTAAGTTTCACTGTATAATACTTGATCAGAATTCTTTAAAAAAGATTTTGTTAATTCAGTTTAACAGGTTTGAATTCTAAGTTTCACTGTATAATACTTGATCGATAATGAGAATTCTTTAAAAAAAGATTTTGTTAATTCAGTTTAACAGGTTTGAATTCTAAGTTTCACTGTATAATACTTGATCGATAATGAGAATTCTTTAAAAAAAAGATTTTTTCATTAATTCAGTTTAACAGGTTTGAATTCTAAGTTTCACTGTATAATACTTGATCGATAATGAGAATCTTTAAAAAAAGATTTTGTTAATTCAGTTTAACAGGTTTGAATTCTAAGTTTCACTGTATAATACTTGATCGATAATGAGAATTCTTAAAAAAAGATTTTGTTAATTCAGTTTACAGGTTTGAATTCTAAGTTTCACTGTATAATACTTGATCGATAATGAGAATTCTTTAAAAAAAAGATTTTTTCATTAATTCAGTTTAACAGGTTTGAATTCTAAGTTTCACTGTATAATACTTGATCGATAATGAGAATTCTTTAAAAAAAGATTTTGTTAATTCAGTTTAACAGGTTTGAATTCTGAGTTTTCTTTCTCACAAAACACCACATAATGATAGTGACACTAATTTTTCAATAAACTCTGATACTTAAGGACAAAACTAAGTTGGTTGAATTTTACAGCATTTCAACCCTTGGTAATAATTGTATTATTTAGATTTTTCAGACATTTGTCCTAATGTCCAGTTGAACACATGGTGCAATGGATATAAGGGTTGAGTTAAAACAGTAGTTGGTGACAATCACTTGGAGGTTGCAGGTTCAATCCTGACTACGGGCAAATATAACAGAATACTTAATATAGCTTAACACTTGTACCCAGTCATAGTTAACGGAATGAGAACAATCTACTCCAATGGATTGAAGAAAGGGTTCAGTTTGAAGATGGCTGAAGGCTCCCAATTTCAAAAAGAAAGTTGGATTTGGTTTGGTTTGGTTTGGTTTTACGGCATATCAACCTCAGTGGGTCATTTAATGCCGATAAAGTTTTTAAATAAATCAATTCTTAATGGATAATACAATTTTTTTTGTAAATACATTTTTCTATTTAACCCATAGATGGGACCCTAACAGGTACTACCACTCCGGGTCAGAGTGGACCAGGGAGAAATGGTGATGAAGGGGTGCTCCACATTCCCCAAACATCTAAAACTGGAACCTCACCATGAGATAGAGTTTAACATCATAGCCATTGCCTTCTAGGACATACATGATAAAATGGTTGGGAATTGCCATAACATCATTCCCAGGACATGTAGACCCTCAGTCACTGCCTTCTAACACCCATATGATAAAAAGGGGTTGGGGCTTGCCATAAGGCAATAGGGTTGGGAAAATCATATAGGTGCTAGGGCTTGACGTGACCAGTCGATTGATCAGAGGAGGCCTCTATAGTAAAACGAAGCAATTAAAAACTAAAAGACTTATAAATATAGATAGGTACTAGAAATCATGAATAAAAAAGAAAAAGAAAGAAAGGAAAAGTAAAGAAAGAAAGAAAGAAAAGAAGAAAGAGAAAGAAAGAAAAGTAAAGAAAGAAAGAAAGAAAGAAAGAAAGAAAGAAAGAAAGAAAAAAGAAAGAAAGGAAAAGTAAAGAAAGAAAGAAAGAAAGGAAAAGTAAAGAAAGAAAGAAATTAAGAAAAGAGAAATAAAGAAATACATAAAGAAAAGAACAGAAAAAAGTAAAAAATGAAAGAATAAAAAAGAAAGATCTAAAGAAAGGAAAGTGGAAGAAAGAAAAAATGAAGGAAGGAAAAATGCGAAGAGAAGAAAAGAAAATAGAAAAAATTAAGAGAGAAAGAATAAAAAGAAAGAAAGAAAGAGAGAAGGGAAAGAAAGAAAAAATGAAGGAATGAAAGACAGGAAGAAAAGAAAAAAAAAAAGAAAAAGAAAAAATAAAAAAGAAATAAAGAATAAAAAGAAAGAAAGAAGGAAGGGAAAAGGAAAGAAAGAAAAGAAAAGAAGAAAAGAAAAGAGAAATAAAGAAGACAGGAAGAATAGTTAAAATTTAAAAACTCCTTATACTGTACCATAAACCATACTGTTTAAAAGCTGATAATGCAACAAAAATAACTTTATTGCCAGCACCTAATACCTATGTTTCTGATGATGAAGGATAAAAATATACTAATATATAAAAATTACCCGTTAAAATATTTATGGTTTACTTTTATAGGATTTTATTTTTTAAATAAAAAAGAAAATCATTGGGTGGGACCAAAATCAAGCAAGGAGTTTCATCATCTAGGTTCCTTCACATATATATATGATATAGATATAACCGCGTTAAATGCTGTTAAATTCATATACTGAAAATCAAGGCTTAAAAACACATGAAAAAGACGTTAAAACCGGGCATTTTTCACGTTCCAACTGTTGTTTCTAGTTAGGGGCCATGCCCATACACCTTACCTGATAGTTGGCACGTTGGAAAAGTTTGGGGAAATTTTCCAAATTGGGGTTATAATATATATATATAGATATATAATATATATATATATATATTATAATATATAATATATAGATATATAATATATAGATATAATCTGAAAAGTTAAGAAGCGCATGGTGTAATGGTTAAAGTCATGGGAAATGGACTCGTCGCCCCGAGTTCAAATCCTGGATGTGGTAATTGCATTTCACTTTGCACTAATACCCTTGGGAAGGTATGAATCCTACTCTCTCTCCAGCTATGGATAAAATAGTAGGGCAGACTGGGCTCTTTAACCTTGGTTAGGCAACCGGTCTAAGAGAAGGAAAACTCTGAATTCAAACCTGTTGAACTCCGCTTAAGAAATTGATCATGTGTCACATCCTGCTTGTGCAGAGGGGTTGGTGTGTATGTATATATGTATGTGTATATATATATATATATATATATATATATATATATATAGAGAGAGAGAGAGAGAGAGAGAGAGAGAGAGGGAGAATCTAAAAACTACAGTCCCATGCTATCGCAAGTTCAATCCTTATTAATGTCTGCTCAATACAGAGGATTTTTTTCTCTCACCTCAGTTCATTCCCCTGGGATATCATGATGGCCCCTTGCCCAATTTGGTCGGGGTTACAATGAGTTTTATTATTTAGAAAAGAAAAATTAATAATCCAATTGATTATTTTGAGTTGAGCAATCATTGTATTTTTTATTTTTCATTTATGATTAAACTTTTGACCAATTACTCATCAAATTGGTGAGACTGACACGCACCAAGTCGTATTAGAATCAGTAAGGGGTTAGATTGATTTTAACGGCATCACAATTGATGCTGTTTAAGATTTTTGGCTTGTTTTCAAAATTTTCTGACATCAAGGAAAGAATCTGATGAATAATTTGGGAAGTTGTATTCATGACTGTGATTGGGCAATACTTTTATTCTAAATAGGGCTGGGTTTCTATTTTTGTTTTTAATGAGAACAAGGAGGAGGAGGAGAATAGAAAAAGGGTAGGAGTAAGCAGGTGATGAAGAAACAGTACAAGGAAGATGAGGGTGAATAAAAGAAGAAAGAGTGGGAGGAGGAGGAGGAGGAGAAGAAGAAGGATCAATTGTTTTTTTCTTTTTAATAGGGACAAGGAAGAGGAGGAGAAGGAGAAGGCAGAGGAGATGGAACAGAAGAAGGAAGAGGAAGATGAATTAAAGAAGAAAGAGTGGGAGGAGGAGGAGAAGAAGGATCAATTGTTTTTTCTTTTTAATAGGGACAAGGAAGAGGAGTAGGAGAAGGCAGAAAAGAAGGAGAAGGAAGAAGAGCAGGAGGAGAAGGCAGAGGAGACGGAACAGAAGAAGGGAGAGGAAGATGAATAAAAGAAGAAAGAGTGGGAGGAGGAGGAGGAGAAGAAGAAGAAGAAGGATAAATTGTTTTTTCTTTTTAATAGGGACAAGGAAGAGGAGGAGGAGAAGGCAGAAAAGAAGCAGGAGGAGGAAGAGCAGGAGGAGAAGGCAGAGGAGACGGAACAGAAGAAGGAAGAGGAAGATGAATAAAAGAAGAAAGAGTGGGAGGAGAAGGAGAAGAAGAAGGATAAATTGTTTTTTCTTTTTAATAGGGACAAGGAAGAGGAGGAGGAGAAGGCAGAAAAGAAGGAGAAGGAAGAAGAGCAGGAGGAGAAGGCAGAAAAGAAGGAGAAGGAAGAGGAAGATGAATAAAGAAGAAAGAGTGGGAGGAGGAGGAGAAGAAGAATCAATTGTTTTTTCTTTTTAATAGGGACAAGGAGGAGGAGAAGGCAGAAAAGAAGGAGGGGAGAAGGCAGAGGAGACAGAACAGAAGAAGGAAGAGGAAGATGAATAAAAAAAGAAAGAGTGGGAGGAGAAGGAATAGAAGAACAAACAAAAGAAGGGGGAAATCAAAGAAATTACCTTGAAATTGTCTTGTTGAAATTGAAGTTTCACTCTTGTCCTAAATTTTGAAATGAATTTAGAAATACCCAGCCCCTCTACTAGCTGGTCATCAGTTCTTAAAACCTATTTCTATTGGCCAGTAAAAATAAAATTGTAGTGAGAGAGGAGACCTACTTCGTGCAATACAGTGTGACAGAGAGAGTGGTGGGCGTGAAGACTTGCTGTATTCTCGAAGGAAGCGGGCTAGGCTTTGCCTGGCATGTAGGACTGACCTAGAGTCAAACCCGCTTCCTTCAGAATGTGAGCGCTGTGGACGAGCAGTGAAATAGGAAATAGCAGAGTGGCCCGGATGTAGATGGTCGCGCCGTAAGGATTGACGTGTACTTGCAGTGCTAACGAGTGTCGCACGTGCTGCACGGACAATTATGAGTGAGGAGCCCGGATGTGGTGAGATTGAGGTATATTAAAGGACTTACCCTCATAGACGAGAGAGAGTACAACTGCAGTAGTGTTTTGTTGTCGAGACGAGTGGGACAAAGAATTAATTTTGGATATTGGATTTTGGAGCGTGATACAGTTGGGAGTGTTTAGACTGTCGATTGAAACCTTGTGTCAGACTTGACTGTGACCCCACCCC
This sequence comes from Doryteuthis pealeii, assembly GCA_023376005.1. NCBI lineage: Eukaryota > Metazoa > Mollusca > Cephalopoda > Myopsida > Loliginidae > Doryteuthis > Doryteuthis pealeii. Next base: position 78,245,380 of record CM042164.1, on the reverse strand, counting down.
ACTGATTAGAAAAATGTGCAGACTTTGTTATATAAAATGTGGAGAAGTCTGGAATGTAGCCCAGTCAAAAACTCAGTTCTTGTGTTTCAAGTGCAGATACACAGAACTTGGCATATTCGGTTCCCATGCAGCATACTTGGTTCATGCTCAGCTCTAGCCCAGTATACCCAGTTCGAATCCAGCATATTCATTTCCTATCCAGCATACTTGATTCATACTCTGCATAGCCAGTTCCAACCGAGCATACCTGGTTTTCACCTAGCATAATGTAAGACTAACTAACTAGTTGTTTTTATAACCATTACATTACGTATCTGGTACATTAAAACTTTTATTAATTCTAATGATTATACATATAAGTATGCAGTAAATACTAAAAGCATACATAGAAATACATTGATACTATTTTACTATAAAATGTATTGGAAATCATTCTATTATAGAAATGAATTTGAAATTATTTTATAATAGAAATACATTGGATATTATTTTTGTTGTAGGTGACTCACCTATGACCAGAACAATAGACTTACCCAAAGGTATATTTAGCAGAGCAAAGCTGCTCAAGTGGAAGTAGCAAATGCATGTCTTTGTGTACGCAGGTACCAATGAAACCCTCCTCATTTTGTACATTGATATATGTTGAATACATCTGTTCTTTACTTTATCTCCGTGTTGAGTATTTATTTATTGACCCTTAAACAGGTCATAACAGTTTTACTATAGAAATGGATTTGAAATTATTTTATAATAGAAATACATTGGATATTATTTTACTATAGAAATGCAATGCAAATTATTCTATAATAGAAATACATTGGATATTATTTTACTATACCTATAGAATGCATTGCAAATTATTTTATAATACATTGGATATTATTTTACTATACAATAGGATATTATTTTACTATAGAAATGGCCATTGCAAATTATTTATAATAGAAATACATTGGATATTATTTTACTATAGAAATGCATTGGATATTATTCATATAGAAATACACTGGATATTATTTTATAGAAATGCATTGCAAATTATTTTATAATAGAAATACATGGATATTATTTTACTATATATTATTATTTTACTATAGAAATGCATTGCATTGCAAATTATTTTCTAGCCATTTATAAAACTTATCTTACCTATTGATTATATATACAAAGTGTGATAAAAACTTAATTGAAGATGTGTGTACAGCAGATCAATTTATATAATAAAGGGAAATGCCAATTTTAAAAAAAAATGTTCAGGTTACAAGAACCTTGACATGTAGGTCTAAAACCGTAGATTCTGATGCCGTACTCTAACCATAAATGGCATGCCAATCCTTATTGGGTTATTTTATGCCAAAGATGTTTTGTTTTATTCCTTCTTGATGAGTATTCAACATTTTTTCAAGTCAGAGTGGACCTAGGAGTAATGGTAAGGAAGAGTACTCCACATTCCCCAGAGCTTCGGAAGTGGAACCTCACCATCAGATAGAGTTTAACATCATAGCAAGACATTAAAAGACTTAGCCACCGCCTTCTAGCACATATATGGGTTGGGGATTGCCACATGGGAGCGGTCTTACTCTTCTGCAGGGGTGGAGTCTGTGTATTTTAAAGCCCCACCAACAGGGCTGCAAAAGCATCTGGAGCTGTCGATTTTTCTCAAGATATCAACATATTGCAAAACTTTTTGACTCACCCTAGTAAATTCGTGTGTATACAAATAAAATTAGTAGGGCCAGGTTTAGCTCAGTCGATAGAGCGTTCGGCTAGAAACCACAAGCTTCCTAGTTCGATACCGCCAACTCAGCGTTATGAGTAGCACAGGGATCTGTGCGGTAAAGTAAGGCGCTGATGGTAGGTGTGGCACTCCACCTCAGATGCAAAAAACAATCTCCTTGGTCTAGTGCTAGTGAAAAGGGGATAGACTCCCTCGCTGATTGCCTGATACCGACATTAGGCCACCCCGACGACTTTACTTACTTTATGATAATTTAATTATTATCACAGTATGATAATTTAATTCTTACATTTGATATGTTTACTTAAGAGCTATTAATAAATAGTTCAATATGTAAAAGGTATAATAATCTTGATTTAACTCTCTCTCTCTCTCACTCTTTCTTTCTTTCCTTCTTTTCATTATGTTCGATTGAAACAGATTAGCATTATCACTTATGTGTGCTCACCCCCTCTCTCTATATTTCCCCTATTCTATTTCTTTCTTTCTCATAATAATAGAATGGTCCATTATTTAGTTGAGGTGATGACTCATAAGAAATAAGAATTCAGTGGATAAACAACACCAGATAATCAGGATTTACATTTTTTGCATCTTGGACAATTTGGATGGTCTCATTTTAACAGAGGGTGTTGCAAGATGATAACAGTCATACAATTAAGGAATATGGGTATTATGGAAATAATAATATTGATTAAAAATATTTCACATTTAAATACTTTTCTATCATCAAGAAAAATATTAATATCAAATATTAAAAGAGATTTGCCTAATGGGTGGAACAATTATATTTTGGACCCCACCTCACTTATTTAATGACGTCAATATTAGAAAGAAAATTACTTTCACATCTGAAATATCAAAATTATTTTATGTTTCATAATTAATTTTCTTTCTAATACTGAATGTTGGTTGGATTTTATGGCATGTCAACCCTTGTTGGATTATTTTATGCCAAAGACATTGTGTTTTATTCATTCTTGATTGGTATTGAAAATTCTTAGGTTTAAACTCAATTTTTTTTTAAATCACATTTTTTAAAACAATTTTTTCTATTTAACCCATAGATAGAACCCTAACAGGTACTACCACTCCGGGTCAGGTGGACTTAGGAGTAATGGCAATGAATGGGTGCTCCACCTTCTCCAAAGCTCCAGAATTGGAACTTCACCATTAGATGCAGTTTAATGTCATACCCAGTACACTAAGACACTCAGCCACCACCTTCTAGCACATATATGATAAAAGAGGTTAGGGTCTGCCATAAGAGCAATAGGGTCAGGACTATCATGTAGGTGCTAGAGCTTGATGTGACCAGCTGATTGATGAAAAGGGCCTTCTCCGACTGCCAGTCTAGCATAAGTAAGGGCCAAAGTGTAGTTGCATGTCATGGACTGCTCAGCAACAAGCATTCCATGGGTCACCACCCACAGCCAACAGGTGGCCCCATTGGGGAAGTCTAACCTCTCTGCAGAGGTGCAGTAGGTGTATTCTAAATCCACAGCTGATAGGGCTTTCAAAGTAAGGAAAGAATATTGATATAATAACAGTAAGGAAAGAATATTGATATAATAACAGTAAGGAAAGAATATTGATATAATAACAGTAAGGAAAGAATATTGATATAATAACAGTAAGAATATTGATATAATAACAGTGAGGAAAGAATATTGATATAATAACAGTAAGGAAAGAATATTGATACAATAACAGAAAGAATATTGATATAATAACAGTAAGGAAAGAATATTGAATATAACAGTAAGGAAAGAATATTGATATTAATAACAGTAAAGAAAGAATATTGATATAATAACAGTATATTGATATAATAACAGTAAGGAAAGAATATTGATATAATAACAGTAAGGAAAGAATATTGATACAATAACAGTAAGGAAAGAATATTGATACAATATAACAGTAAGGAAAGAATATTGATAAATAACAGTAAGGAAAGAATATTGATATAATAACAGTAAGGAAAGAATATTGATACAATAACAGTAAGGAAAGAATATTGAATAACAGTAAATAAAGAATATTGATATAATAACAGTAAGGAAAGAATATTGATATAATAACAGTAAGGAAAGAATATTGATACAATAACAGTAAGGAAAGAATATTGATATAATAACAGTAAGGAAAGAATATTGATACAATAACAGTAAGGAAAGAATATTGATATAATAACAGTAAGAAAGAAATTGATATAATAACAGTAAATATTGATATAATAACAGTAAAGAAAGAATATTGATATAATAACAGTAAGGAAAGAATATTGATATAATAACAGTAAGGAAAAAAAATGATATAATAACAGTAAGGAAAGAATATTGATATAATAACAGTAAGGAAAGAATATTGACATAATAACAGTAAGGAAAGAATATTGACATAATAACAGTAAGGAAAGAATATTGATATAATAACAGTAAGGAAAGAATATTGATATAATGTTGTGAAGAAAAAAAAATAATCTTGTAAATTACATTAATCAAATTTAAAAAATAATATAGATTAAAATTCTTGTCGACTAATTAACAAAGAGAGAAACGCAGTTGATTTTATCAATATTTTCATATGGACTTGTAACATTCCCCCAGAAAAGAAAAACAAACAAAAACAAAATGGCTTCTCAAGGAAATCCAATCAAAAATAAACATATAAGATGCACCAAAAATTGACCAAAAATCTAAAATGTAAAATAATGAAGTGATCGTAAAATGACTGGAGAGAAAGGAGATGATAAGCTAATGTAATTATGTGGCCTAATCAATTGGTAATGGGTATTTTGCAGTGAAATACTTTCAGCTTTCAAGTATTGCATTCAACTTGAAAGATAATTACTTTAGTTCAATTTAATGGCTATAAGATAGACGCCTCTGCAAGAGACCTATGCATACAATCTGCAAGAGACCACACACAGATTCTGTTATGTTTGAAACTAACTAACAATGGCTTACAAGATAGACACTTCTGCAAGAGACCTATGCATACAATCTGCAAGAGACCACACACAGATTCTGTTATGTTTGAAACTAACTAACAATGGCTTACAAGATAGACACTTCTGCAAGAGACCACACATAGATTCTGTTATGTTTGAAACTAACTAACAATGGCTTACAAGATAAACACTTCTGCAAGAGACCTACGCATACAATCTGCAAGAGACCTACACATAGATTCTGTTATGTTTGAAACTAACTAACAATGGCTTATAAGATAGACACTTCTGCAAGAGACCTATGCATACAATCTGCAAGAGACCACACATAGATTCTGTTATGTTTGAAACTAACTAACAATGGCTTACAAGATAGACCTCTGCAAGAGACCTATGCATACAATCTGCAAGAGACCACACATAGATTCTGTTATGTTTGAAACTAACTAACAATGGCTTACAAGATAGACACTTCTGCAAGAGACCTAGCATACAATCTGCAAGAGACCACATAGATTCTGTTATGTTTGAAACTAACTAACAATGGCTTAAGATAGACACTTCTGCAAGAGACCTATGCATACAATCTGCAAGAGACCACACATAGATTCTGTTATGTTTGAAACTAACTAACAATGGCTTACAAGATAGACACTTCTGCAAGAGACCTACGCATACAATCTGCAAGAGACCACACATAGATTCTGTTATGTTTGAAACTAACTAACAATGGCTTACAAGATAGACACTTCTGCAAGAGACGCATACAATCTGCAAGAGACCACACATAGATTCTGTTATGTTTGAAACTAACTAACAATGGCTTACAAGATAGACACTTCTGCAAGAGACCTACGCATACAATCTGCAAGAGACCACACACAGATTCTGTTATGTTTGAAACTAACTAACAATGGCTTACAAGATAGACACTTCTGCAAGAGACCTACGCATACAATCTGCAAGAGACCTACAACAGATTCTGTTATGTTTGAAACTAACTAACAATGGCTTACAAGATAGACACTTCTGCAAGAGACCTATGCATACAATCTGCAAGAGACCACACATAGATTCTGTTATGTTTGAAACTAACTAACAATGGCTTACAAATAGACACTTCTGCAAGAGACCTACGCATACAATCTGCAAGAGACCACACATAGATTCTGTTATGTTTGAAACTAACTAACAATGGCTTACAAGATAGACACTTCTGCAAGAGACCTATGCATACAATCTGCAAGAGACCACACATAGATTCTGTTATGTTTGAAACTAACTAACAATGGCTTACAAGATAGACACTTCTGCAAGAGACCTACGCATACAATCTGCAAGAGACCTACACAGATTCTGTTATGTTTGAAACTAACTAACAATGGCTTACAAGATAGACACTTCTGCAAGAGACCTACGCATACAATCTGCAAGAGACCTACATACAGATTCTGTTTGTGTTGAAACTAACTAACAATGGCTTACAAGATAGACACTTCTGCAAGAGACCTATGCATACAATCTGCAAGAGACCTACATACAGATTCTGTTGTGTTGAAACTCACTAACAATGGCTTACAAGATAGACACTTCTGCAAGAGACCTACGCATACAATCTGCAAGAGACCACACATAGATTCTGTTATGTTTGAAACTAACTAACAATGGCTTACAAGATAGACACTTCTGCAAGAGACCTACGCATACAATCTGCAAGAGACCTACACATAGATTCTGTTATGTTTGAAACTAACTAACAATGGCTTACAAGATAGACACTTCTGCAAGAGACCTATGCATACAATCTGCAAGAGACCTACATACAGATTCTGTTATGTTTGAAACTAACTAACAATGGCTTACAAGATAAACACTTCTGCAAGAGACCTACGCATACAATCTGCAAGAGACCTACACATAGATTCTGTTATGTTTGAAACTAACTAACAATGGCTTACAAGATAGACACTTCTGCAAGAGACCTATGCATACAATCTGCAAGACCACACATAGATTCTGTTATGTTTGAAACTAACTAACAATGGCTTACAAGATAGACACTTCTGCAAGAGACCTACGCATACAATCTGCAAGAGACCACACATAGATTCTGTTATGTTTGAAACTAACTAACAATGGCTTAAATAAACACTTCTGCAAGAGACCTACGCATACAATCTGCAAGAGACCTACATACAGATTCTGTTGTGTTCCAAACTCACTAACAATGGCTTACAAGATAGACACTTCTGCAAGAGACCTATGCATACAATCTGCAAGAGACCTACATACAGATTCTGTTGTGTTCCAAACTCACTAACAATGGCTTACAAGATAGACACTTCTGCAAGAGACCTATGCATACAATCTGCAAGAGACCTACACATAGATTCTGTTATGTTTGAAACTAACTAACAATGGCTTACAAGATAGACACTTCTGCAAGAGACCTACGCATACAATCTGCAAGAGACCTACATAGATTCTGTTATGTTTGAAACTAACTAACAATGGCTTACAAGATAGACACTTCTGCAAGAGACCTACGCATACAATCTGCAAGAGACCTACATACAGATTCTGTTATGTTGAAACTAACTAACAATGGCTTACAAGATAAACACTTCTGCAAGAGACCTATGCATACAATCTGCAAGAGACCTACATACAGATTCTGTTGTGTTCCAAACTCACTACAATGGCTTGCGAGATAGACACTTCTGCAAGAGACCTACACATAGATTCTGTTATGTTACAAATTCACTAACAATGGTTTCCAATATAGGCACCTCTGCAAAAAAATCTACATATAGATTCTGTTATGTTTCAAACTCACTAACAATGGCTTGCAAGGGAAGTCTATCCCTTTTGCTAGTGCTAGATGTGAAAAAAAAAATGGTTACACAAATCGTAACACCCTATTTATATTCTATTACTTTACTTTGTCTATTTTTATTTAACTATTCTATCATTTTATTCTATTTATTTATTTTCATTCTTTATTATTAGATCAAGATTATTATACTTTTTACATATTGAACTATTTAGCAATAGATCTTAAGTAAACATATCAAACATTGCAAAAATTATATTATCATACTGTGGTATATCCACAGGTCCTGCTAGTAAAAATATATATTATATAAATAGATAAAATAAATCTCACTCCAAATGTATGTGTGGATGGAGAGATGTTGCATATATAAATTACTCCTGACTCCCTACTTATGTCTCTTATTGTGTCCCCTACTTAGGGTAGCTCTCCTACAAGGGGGAGCAACCCATTTCCTGTAAGAATAATCCTGCAATAAAAGTATATTATACCCAGCTCCTTTATATTTTATTGCCCTCATTTATATTAAGGGAACACATAAAGCAACAGAATCATGAGTTTTTATTGTTATTACATTTTATAGTTGAAAATATTATATACTGAAATATAAAGGAGCATTTTCAATCTCATCATAAACATGGTGTCACCTTTTTCTAATAAAGATCAGATTTCAGTTTAGCTAAATCAGTAGAGCGTCCAGCTAGGAACCACAAGACTCCTGGTCCGATACCGGCCCTCGCCAACAGCGTATGAGTAGCATAGGGATCTGTGCAGTAAAGTGAGGAGCTGATGGTAGGTGTGGTACTCCACTTCAGATGCCAAAAAACAATCTCCTTGGACTAGCGCTAGGGAAAAGGGACAGACTCCCTCGCTGTCTAGCTGATACCGACTTTAGGCCACCCCTACGACTTTATTTACTTGGGTGTTAATTTACCACGCTGTTTGTGGGATTTAGAATATGCTGTTTCTCCTGCTGAGAGGGTAAGACCCCCCCCCTAAAAAAATGTGGTGTTCTGCATATGGCTCTAAACTGTATCTGGTGGTGAGGTTCCAGTTTTCAAAATTTAGGAGGTGGAGTACCTCTTCATTGCCAGAAGTAAGTAAAGTAAAGTCACCGGGGCGGCCTAATGCCGGTATCAGCCAGTTAGCGAAGGAGTCTATCCCCTTTTCACTAGCACTAGACCAAGGAGATTGTTTTAGCATCTGAGGTGGAGCGCCACATCTACCATCAGCTTCTTACTTTACTAGGAACCTTGTGGTTTCTAGCCGAACGTGTTCTACCGACTGAGCTAAACCGGCCCTTAGCAATTAGGGTCAAATAGAGTTATGTTAAACTCCACCTCCTAAATTTTGAAAACTAGATTATATATTAATTATTCAAATCAGCGAGGGAGTCTATCCCCTTTTCAATAGTGCTAGACCAAGGAGATTGTTTTTGCGTCTGAGGTGGAGCGTCATACCTACCATCAGCTCCTTACTTTAGTGCACAGACCCCTGTGCTACTCATACACTGAGTTGGCAAGGACCGGTATCGAACTAGAAATCTTGTGGTTTCTAGCCGAACGCTCTACCGACTGAGCTAACCTGGCCCTTTCATTCAAATTTATTTTAATAATAAATGGAAAAAAAGTGCGTCAAAGATGATGCAAGACTTTAAAAAAAGAACATGCCAAAGATGACATAGCATAGGCATGTCAAACTGAGTAGCATGGATTACATATGTATGTCATGAGGGCTGCATGGATTATATATGCATGTAATGAAGGCCAAACATGACACCTAAGTCTTTAAATACTTCTTCTACATTAACAGAACAAAGTGATGATTGCTATTTTTTTTATTATCAACTAAAATCCAATGAATACTTATCTAAAAAAAACATTTTTATTAAAAAAGAAAGAAAAAAAGACTATTACTGACCGAGTTCAAATAATAGAATGTACAAGTGTCACTGTAACTTTCAATTATAGCCATGTGTTGAGTGAAAGCAGGAGAAGGCAAGAGGAGAGACTCACTCCCTTTCATTGACTGAGTTAGCCTCCTCCTTCCACAACTCGAAGAGATAATGCATTGATAACAGACTGTTTCTTAACAACACATTGCCCTAATGAAAATAAACAACTGCTTTCACCCAAGAACTTTTGGAAAAAAATTTTTTTTAAACCTGGGGTATAGTAAAAGTGCCGCACGAAAGTGCAGTCTGCATACGGACTGCACCTGTGCTTGCTGAACCCACATGCGGCCTGTGGGCCACATGTTTGATATGCCTGATGTAGCACTTTTGAAAAAGAGACATGTTGAAGTCAAAGAAAAACGAGGCAGATATAACCATGTGTTGGAGGCTTAAAGATGCCTGATACATCTAGCAACCCGAGCAGGATGTGACACAAGGTCGATTTCTTAAGCATAGTTTAACAGGTTTGAATTCAGAGTTTTCCTTCTCCTAGACTGCCTACCTTTTCCAAAGGCACTATATGAAATGCAAACAGCCTTGTTAGTATAGGTCAGTAAAATGTGTCACTGTCATTTTCAATTATAGTCATGTGTTGATTAAAAAGCAGGAGAAGGCAAGAGGAGAGACTCACTCCCTTTTTATTGACTGAGTTAGCCTCCTAATTAAGCCTGAGAGTGAAAAGGACCATATATGCAGGAAAAGAAAAGATTTTTTATGACACACTAAAAAAAAAAAAAAGACGAAGAAGAAAAAAGGATCATCCAAGAACCTTTGGCTTGTATATATATCATCCTTAATGCTTCTGCTTCGTAGGTGTCCATCTTCCCTCGGGTTGATTTCTTACTTCTTCTGTGCTGGGTTATTTGCTCATTTCTTTGTTGGTAATAACGTTGCTAATAAATAAGCAAGACTTATTTGTTTTTCAAGGCAGCTATTCTTATTCAAAACCCATGGCCCAAAAAAGGTTTTCAACCGCGCGGTGAGAAGTTGGCATCTTACGACAGACGAATGTTACATCTAGTCTATTTGACTAACTAAGATCTAACTAACTAAGCCACTTCCCTTTCACATGACTTTCCTTCAGCCAATCAAAAGTTGGCACCCATGTATTGTATTATTTGGATTTTTCAGATTGTTGTTCTTATCTTTATATACAGTGGGGAAAATAAGTATTTCACCCCTTCTGATTTTCTGAGTTTGTCACCTTACAAATATAGGAACGATCTATAATTTTCAGGCTACGTCCCTCTTGAAAGTGAGAGATAGAATATAAAAAAGAAATTCTAAAAAATCAAATTAATTTTTTAAGATTTATTTGTTTTTTATTGAAAAAATAAGTACTTCATCCCATAGCAAAATATAACTCAGTACTTGAAGAAACCCTTGTTGGCAAGCACAGCAGCCAGGCGTTTCCTGTAGTTGGTTACCAAGTTTTTAAAGATACCTGGAGGATTTTTGGCCCACTCATCTTTGCAGATCCTCTCCAAATCCTTAAGGTTTGTAGGTTGTTGTTCGGAAACCTCGAAGATTCAGCTCCCTCTATGGATTCTCTAAAGGATTAAGACATTTCAGCTGATGTGGCCTCTAGCGTTCTTCAGGTGTTTCTTGTCAAACTCAGGAACCTTCTTGCTGAACTTTGAACCAAACTCTTTATTCAATCCATGGAGGTAGACTTTTCTCAATCCTTTTAGCATGACCAGTTAAAAGTGTTATGGTATGTTAAGTATTCTATGCTATTATCATCCTTGCACAGGATTGAACCTATAATCTACAGAACTTATAACTGTATTAACTCAACACTTATATCAGTTGCGCTATGTGTCCAAAATATATGCCTTGTGTTGTCTCTGAGAGAACTAATGGCAGCCTTGGTGAAATCAGACCAGTCAAGAATAGAAGAAATAGAAGACAAAGAAAGACAAGTTAGAAGAAGAAATGAAAATGTAATTTAAGAAATAGACATTTCTCTGAAATAAACACTGCATGGTACAGAGAAAAAAGGTATTTATCTATGGGTCTTTAAATTAAGAAATAAATGTCACTGAAGCTAATTTAAAACAACTCAAAGGAACTTTACCTTCAAGGTTGAAAATAAAGCTAATGTATCAGAAATCTGATGGTGAATTATCTCCCCTGCCGCTAGAGGGCGAATCACCAACAGGAGGCTGGCGCCAAATCCAAACCACGTCACTTATCACAGAACAGTTACCAGACAAATTTGGCTTTAAATTGTATATGCATACAGTAAAAAGATAAATCAATTTAATAGAGTATTTCCAACACTTGAGAAATTCATAACTAATATATATATATATATATAAGGTGTGTTAAAAATGTATCAAGATTTTTTGTACTTTTTGACACACCTTGTATTCTGAAAAAATTAACGTTTCATTCATTGTTTATTTCTATCTTGGTAAACTTCAAACTCTGTACTTTTATGACACACCTTATATATGTATATACTTATATATGCATATATATATGTGTGTGTGTAAGTTGAAAAATGGAAGTGAATCCAACAATTATGTTGAAAAAATGAATAAAGAAAGAAAATGTTGAATGGATAAAAATTATTTATTGGAGTGCCAACACATGTTTTGACCAACTGTTTGTCTTTGTACACATTGTATTCTATTTATTATTATCTTAAATACAAGATAAAATAAAATAATAATAATATAAAAATATTAAAAATTGTTTAAGTATACAAAAAAGCGGTCATCATGTAGAATTAAACAAAAGGCACATCTCCTGTTTAACAATTTTATTGATGATCTTTTCAAGCTTTCTGGCCAACTTTTTTATATTAGGATGGAATCCGTAGATTAGTCCATCGAAGTTCATATCCCGAGTACTTTCAGTGGACTAATCTACGGATTCCATCCAAATATAAAAAAGTTGGCCAGAAAGCTTGAAAAGATCATCAATAGAATTGTTAAACAGGAGACATGGCTTTTGTTTAATTCTACATGTATAAATGAAAGAATGCTGCATATATATATATATATATATATATATATATATATATATATATATATATATAGTAAATAAATCCAATATTTTTCTTGAAATAAATTTTGCCATTATCAGCTTGTCTAAAAAGATTGTTCCTTCCATGTCTGCCATTAGATGATATTTGGAGAGTTTAATTTTAACTCACTTAATTAAAAGAATATTTCTCTTGATTATTTTCTCTCAATTATAAAGATTTGCATATTTCTGTTGATTGATTCTAACATTAAAGATGGAAGAAAATAATTTACAAATTCAGTTTTTTTTTTCTTTAAATTTAAAAAAAGATAAAATACAATTAAAATGCAAAATAAGATTTGTGGGGTTTTAAGAAGTTACTGTGAATGATCAAATACATCAAAAGGTGCTGTCAATAATAATAATAATAATAATGTTACTGAAAAATATTTTACAAATCTCGCACTACCATGTGCCGTTTTTTTTGGGGGGGGTCACTATTTCGTTAACATGCATTAAAAAACAGATTATCATATTATCGATTTGTTGCGTTTTGTTATAATTCCGTTGTCTTTTGTTTTTATTTTTTCGTCCGAGTGAGTTTCTTTTTCAACCGTCTTTCTTTTTTTAAACGTCTCTCTTTTCCTCATGCTCACCTTACATTAACTTTGCACTGTTAAACACTAACTCGTAGAATGTCCCACCCATGAGCTTCGACTTGTGGGTGGGCCCACGTTAAAACAAGGCCTTGTGCCCAGTCCATACAAGTGGGGTATGAGACAAATACCCTTACTTGTAGAATGTAGAATTTTTGCTCTCATCAGAAACCGTTTTCTTAAAGCATATAATATGAAATATCTATTTGAAAAAGTCAACATAGATGACATTCTGTCCATTTTGAGGAACTGATCAATACCATACATTAAATTGCATCTAATGAGAAAGTTCCAATTTTAGTGGCTGAACAGTCCATGATGTTGAGATCTTTGTAATATAAGGTGTGTTAAAAGCCCACTCCTACTTATAGACTCGCATGAAAGAATTATGAAACGAAGAATTCCAATGGGTTAATATTCAAGAAATACAGCGGGCTTACCTGTGTCGTTCGGATTAATACAGTAGCTAATACTAGTTTTAAGAAGATTTATATCATAACTGTCAGTAAATGACTTCCAGTTAAGAAAATATGGTAGCTAATTTTGACTTGATGTAAAAAAATTTTTGAAGTTAATGGATTTTAATTAGAAAGTGATTTAGAAAATCCCTAGTAATTAATTTTCTAAACAGGTTTATCCTTTTACTAGCTATATACTCCCAGCCTTGCCCAAGTTGTGTATAGTATCCAACTAAATTTGAGTATACACTTTCTAAATCTCATATTGCTCACCATTGGATAACAGTACCTATCACTCAATGTGCTTATTGTAAAAATGTTACAACAGAAATTTCTTCATGTTAACTCCCAATAGCACAATAATAATACTTTTTGAAAAGGAGTGAGATGCAATATCAATAGTGTTATCATTAATGCAAGTTGTTCGATGAAATTAAGAATTCCAATGGGCTAATATTCAAGAAATACTGCTGACTTACCAGTGTCATTCTGATTAGTATCCAGCAAGGATTGAACACGCTATTCAGTAATAATGGGTATGAGCCTAGCTTTTTAACCATTACACCACGATGGGGTGCCTAAATTTAACAAACCCATTTGCCAAGTGTAGGGTGTCACACAAGGTGTCAAGTATGAGGCATCCGGACAGAATCGAACTCGCCATTCAGTATTAGTGGATCTGCGTGACTAGCTTGCTAACCATTGCATCACGATAGAACTTCGTCTTTTACCCAACCCCTTTGCCATGGGTTGGATATGACACAAGGTCTCAAGTGTGGGGCATTCTGTGAGGATCGAAATCGCTATTCAATAGTAGTGGATCTGCGAGACTACCTTGCTAACCTTTACACAACAATGGAAGTTGAAGTATGTATTTATGACATCGATTAATGACACTGATAAGTCAGATGTATTTCTTAAATATTAGCCCATTAGAATTCTTAATGTCATTATTCTTTCATGACTCAAAAAAAAAAACCCAGAACATTTATTTTTTATAACCTTGTCATCTAATTACAGTAATTATTTACCCAACCCATTCCTCATGGGTAGGATGTGACACACACTTGCTTACAATATCTATTAATAATGGAGATTCGCTTCTGGTTTTTGTCACTGCTTATGTCACATTACCCAAAATCGTCATAGCATAGAATAAATACACTCAAAATTTGAACATGTAACATTAGACAGTCCTCATTGTTTTTTTAAAACAAGTTTTAATAAATACATGACTGGTATTATATATCTATATATAGTTTGTTTTATTTTAATACATATTTAAAGTTTACATTTCAAATTGTTTTATTTTTAATCCTTTAATGAATTTGATGATTTTACTTACTTAGGGTACAAACTCGCTGACATTGAATTTTTTACTCCCACCCCTCAGGCAATATTAGCCCATTAGAATTCTTAATTTCATTATTCTTTCATGCCTAAAAAAAAACCCAGTACATTTATTTTGTTATAACCTTGTCATCTAATTACATATGGGTGCTAGAAGGCGGTGACTGCAGGTTTACATGTCCTGGGAATGATGTAAAACTTTATCTGATGGTGAGGTTCCAGTTTTGGAGGTTTGGGGAATGTGGGGCACCCCTTCATCACCATTGCTCCCTGTTACCACTCTACCCAGAGTGGTAGTACCTGTTAGGGTGCCATCTATGGGTTAAATAGAAAAACATGAGTTGATAAACAAAATTGTATTATCCATTAAGAATTGATTTATTTCAAAACTTTATTGGCATTAAATGACCCACCAAGGTAAAACAAACTAAACCAAATCTAATTACAGTAGGTATCTACCCAACCCATTCCTCATGGTTAGGATATGACGCACACTTGCTTACAATATGCTACAAATGGAACTAAGGACTTTTGATCAATAGACCAATGAAAGGTGTGTCTATACATTATCTCCTATCCTTTGAATGTTGCTACCACATATGTCAGATGAACTCCCAAGTAAAAGGGTTATGTGACACCTGGCATCAGAATGTCTTGAACAGGGAGGTGGGACACAAGACTTCCATCTGACAGCAGTTACCCTCCCCTTCAAGTACCCATTTTACTACTCCACCAACATTTGGTACCTGTCTACATGTCTCTAATGTGGAAGGATATCATTTACAATCTGTTTCAATGCCATCTTCAAACAATTGGGGGGGGGGTGCTGAATTCAAAAATAATATGAGTTTTGCTCAGTTGGATCGAGGTTTTGAGATAATGGGTACTCTTAATATCAAAATTCATTTTTACTCTCTTTAAATACATTTAGAGTATTTGGGGAGTGCGGAATCTAAAAAATAATATAATTTTTGCTGAGTTTGTTATAGATTTTGTGATAATGGGTACCCCTAAAATTATAATTCATTTTTACTCTTTTTAAATACATTTAGGTTATTTAGGGAATGCTAAATCCTAAAATAATATTAGTTTCGCTGAATTGCCTGTAAATTTTGAGATAAAAGGTACCCCTAATATTAAGATTTATTCTTAGTCTTTTTAAATGCATGTCACCCGGAGAGTGTTTATTTTTTGCTAGTTTTACTAATAATCATAGTTGATTTGAAAAAGTTGAAATTTTTCCTCAGTCATAGCAGAATCTTGAGAAGTTGTGTTCAGAAAATTCAGCTGTGTTTGCTATTCTGCTAACCCAGTAATAAATAGATTTAAAAAAAGAAAAAAAAGAAAAGTAATTTAAAAGTGTTAAAAAAAAAAAAAAAAGATGCTAAAGAGAAAATAAGAGAACAAAGTTTAATTAATCAACGTCTTCTTGTTGATTCAGCAACAGAAAAAATCTTTCTTATCAAGTGAAACACACGATGTAAAAGGAGAGAGTAATGCTAGAATTTACAAAGCTGATTGATTTTGGTGTAATAAAAACTTAACAGACCAACACAAGAAGAGGAAGTCATTCCACCTCTGTTTTACAACGTTTCTTTGGTGTTTATTTCCTTTCAATCTGGCAACAACCAGTTGGACTGTTTTGTATCATGTTTCTACTAAATAGTTTGAAAAAAATAAGAAAAAGGGTTAAATCCTACTTAACGGACATAAATTCCACCATCGTATGTCACCCCGCCGAAAGAAAAAAAATACTAAAAATCAAGGAATTAACCGAATTTAATGAAATTTTCAGTGTTGATATATTAATGAATAAAAGATATAATGCACCAGTTATTTTATTTGAAAACTCTTACATTTTCTCAGGTCAGTTAACTTTGAACCATGTATCTTTGAGGCGTAACACAGATTCACAAACATACGTGGTTCAACGTTAATTGACCTGAAAAAATATAAAAGTGTTGAGAATTTGACATATAAGGTGTGTGATGGATCCCCGCTCCTACTTATAGACTAGGCCAGAATCATATGATCTAACTCTTGGCCAATCACTGGCAGTACTCTGAGGTTGATACAATACTTAACGACCCTACTGGTCATAATTACTGTGACATTCATGGACGATTGACATAGGATTAAATCACTGGACCTTTACCAATACGTAGGATAGGACTTATATGCTTACCAAAGGATTCCATAAAATAGGACTTTCTTTAAGCCCTTTTCAACTGGCCAAGGATTGCATTTAAAAACTTTACAAAAAGTTTTTAAATGAAATAACTGGTGTATTATATCTTTTATTTATTAATATATCAACATTGAAACTTTCATTAAATTCGGTTAATTCCTTGATTTTTAGTATTTTTTTTTTCTTTCTGCGGGGTGACATACGATGGTGGAATTTATGTCCGTTAAGTAGGATTCCACCAGAAAAAGATAGCAATGGATTGTCTCCCCCTGCTTTCAAATCTTTTACTCCTTTTAAATCATTCCCAGGACGGCAAAGCTTTAGTTAAATATGAATGATTACGAGGGAGACTCAAAAATTATCCACACTTTCATCATAAGTAAAGGTAAAATCGACAGAGTGGACTAAAGTCGGTATCAGCTAGACAGCGAGGGAGTCTATCCCCTTTTCACTAGTGCTAGACCAAGGAGATTGTTTTTTGCGTCTGAGGTGGAGCTCCACACATACCATCAGCTCCTCACTTTACCACAAAGATCCCTGTGCTGCTCATACACTGAGTTGGCGAGTGCTGGTATCAAACCAGGAATCTTATAATTCTTAGGCAAGTGCTCTACCGACTCAGCTAAACCGGATTTTCATCATAATATCTCTTTATTATTCTCACATTGTATTCTGCACATGCGTGCTTATAGTTGGTACTGGCGCTATGTTTCTACTAAATAATTTGAAAAAAAAAAGATAGCATTGGATTGTCTCCCTTTGCTTTTAAATCCTTTACTCAGTAAATAGTAAGGCAGACTGGGCTTTTTACGCTTGGTATGGTAACTGGTCAAGGAGTAGGAAAGCTCTGAATTCAACCTGTTAAACTATCAAATCATCCACAATGAGCTTGGCTTGCATAAAAAATTGTGGATAAGTTTTGAATCTCCATTGTATTTTAGTAAAACAAATAATTTCTTTGCTTTATTTTATTTTTTCTCAACAAGTCAATAAAGGATTGCATCATGTCTAGCCTCCCTCAAGCATCCATTCCTTCATGCTGTCTCACATATGACCCAAGTTCAAATCCTGGACAAAGCCACAGTTCACATAGCGCTAATATCCTTGGGAAAGGTATGAATCCAACTATTCTCCCTCCAACTATGGGTAAATAGTAGGGAAGACTGGGCTCTTTAACATTGGTTAGGCAACCAGTCTAGGGGAAGGAAAACTCTGAATTCAAACCTGTTAAACTTCGCCTGGAGTGGTCACTATTAGAATAGGCTCAGTCCTAATTAGTGATCTATTTCACTAATTTCTTTTTACTAATTTTAATTTTTTACTAACATTATGACCAACTAAACTATTTCATATCAACATGCCTTAATTTTGAATTGTATTAAAAAATTGTATTAAAAAGATGTGACATTTGTCTTGAATTAAAAAAAAAAAAACTAAAGAGTTCTTATTTGTATTTCGGCATTGTAAGATCAAAACAGACAGAGAGTACGGTATGAAAATTGTTTTGAAATTTGAGTGAGATTTCCTCGTAAATTCCTACCATAAAATAAACTGAATCCTCATTTTATGTCCGTGTTTTTGAAATAAATGTTTTATTTTTCTTGCACCCGTTATTTTACAATACTAAATATATTTTCTTTATTTGTTAAAGAATAAAGAATAAAGAAAATATATTTAGTATTGTAAAATAACGGGTGCAAGAAAAATAAAACATTTATTGCAAAAACACGGACATAAAATGAGGAGTCAGTTTATTTTGGTAATGAAGGACTATTTGCTCGTAAATTCCTACCATAAAATAAACTGAACCCCCATTTTATGTCCGTGTTTTTGTATTAAATGTTTTATTTTTCTTGCATCCGTTATTTTACAATACTAAATATATTTTATTTATTTTAATATTCATTTCAATGTGCATATTCTAAAAGTTTTTATTTTGTGAGAATGTTTAGTTTTAAAGTGGGGGCTCGTTTTACAATTTAGGTATAAATTGGATCCGTAATTTTGTTTTTTTGTCGACGATGATTAAAATCTGACGTTTTTATTTTAGAGTAGCAAAGTCAAAAAGAAAAGAAATAACAACAACAAAAAGTAATATTCAACTTTTTACTCGTAAATTCCTGCCATAAAATTAGGCTTGGGCATTTTATGGTAGGAATTTACGAGTAAGAAGTTGAAGTGTAAAAACGAACCCCCACTTTAAAACTAAGCATTCTCACAAAATAAAAGTTTTTAGAATATAAACATTGAAGTGAATATTAAATAAAGGAAATATATTTAGTATTGTAACATAACGGGTGCAAGAAAGAAAAAAAAATTATTGCAAAAACACGGACATAAAATGGGGGTTCAGTTTATTTTATGGTAGGAATTTACGAGCAAATAGTCCTTCATTACAGTTTATTTTATGGTTGGAATTTACGAGGAAATTTTTCTATTTTACCCATATTCAATCGTTAAAAAAAAATTAAGCAGAAAGGGGGGGTTGTAACACTGATTTACCGATAAAATTGGGAGGGGGTAGGTTACATGTAAAATACCCACATTAAATTGCCGACAAGAACACGACTTGGAAAATATCTAAATTCGGCCGGAAATTCGCTAAAACATAGCGTAAATTAGGGCAGGAGGTAGAGATGACAAAAGATCAAAATTCTGTCACCTTTTGATGACCCTAAACACGTTACGTATAAAATGTCTGCTGGTACAACCTCCGCAACACCCCTCCCCCACAAAAAAAGTAACAAAACAAAACAAAAAAATTGTGGGTCGGGATGTTATAAGTGCTCCCGTTCACGTACACACAGGCGAGGGCAAAGATTCAATGAAGAAAAAAAAAAAAAAGAAAAACATAAAAACAAAATAAAAAAATGTCGTACTATCAAAACGTTTCCAGGCGAATGAAAGACGTCATCTCAAGGGAGCCTACGTGCTTGCGATCACACGAAATGGGTGCGGGCTTTTTAAGATTCCGACTTGCTTTTTTAGTATTTCTCTTCTATAATACGCATTTTTAGATACATAGAGCATAAGCATTACAAAAGTACTATAATGCCATGTTTATAATGCTTTTGTATACGGATCTCTTCATAGATTTTTTTTGGTTTTTTCTTTTCCTTTTTATTTCTTTTATTGGAAGACGACGTTTGCATGTGAATGTGGTTTTAACTGTTCATTTGCAGTCCTATATATATATATATATATATACAAAGAAATAGTGCACACGTCAAGATGCGATAACTATGTCAACAAAAATTAAGAATTTACGGGAATTTACTTTTAAATGCAAAAATTTAGGTTTTATGTAAGAGAAATTTGTTTTTTCTTTTTTATAACACATAAACTTGGAATTGTTCTTTATATTAAACGTAAAAGAAAACATTAAAAAGTTAATTTTCCATTTTTTATTGACGTTTTAAAATATTTTTAACAATTATGCGGGCATTTCGAAAGCCCGCGTTTTGCACATGCCTATATATATATATATATATATATATATATATATATACATACATAATTTGTTCAGACACGGCAAAGTTGTTGGGACGACAGAGAAAAGGAAAAAAATAAATAAATAAAATGGCACACAGTCTCTACAGGTATCGTTTCGTAGGTATTTATGTGGGGGTTTTTCGTTTATTTATTTTATTATCATTATTATTTATTCAGTTTTTCTTATTGGCCTTGGCCCATATCTTAAAAAAAAAAAAAAAAAAAAAAAAAAGAGAGAGAGAGAGGGGAGAGAAAGAGAAAAAAAAACGAAAGAGAGAGAAAAAAAATGAAAGAGAAAAAAAACATCTGGTTCGTTAACTTGCTACCTGCACCAAGATTAGGCGATCTAAACTGCTGAAAGTAACAAGTGAAGAATTTGTAATCAGTAGCCATATATATATATATATATGAGGAAATAACAGATTGGGTAAAATTCAACAAAATGTAATTAAAAGTTGCAGAATAAAAGCGGATAAAACACAAACTTCATTCAATTAATATTTCGCCTTGGTGTATTCTGATGAAGCCTCATTAATACACATAGGCGAAATATTAATTGAATGATGTTGTTTGTGTTTTATCCGCTTTTATTCCTCAACTTATAATTACATATACATATATATCAGACACTGATTTAACTTACTATGTAGAGCATGCACATGGGAACCAAAAAGATACAAATGCGATACCGGCCCTCACCAACTCAGCGCATGACTAGTACAGCTTGGATCTGTGTGGGAGCTGATGGTAAGTGTGGTGCGCAGACGCAAAAACAATCTCCCTGGTTTTGTGCTAGAATAGACTCCCTCGCTGTTCGGTTGATACTGACAATAGGTCACTCTGCTGACTTCAGTTTTTTTTACTACTTTATAAGAATTGACATGGAGTTGAGTGGGCACACCATATCATAGATTTGGTGTGGGCCCTATACATATATATATATATATATATATATATGACGGGCCAAACTCAAGCGTAAACGTGACATTCTTCTATATAAGGAATGGAGCACTCTATGACGGCCTTTACACACAAAGCGATGTGTGTATTATAACAGTTAAAATCCCCTTCCCATTCTGTAAGTGATGACAGCCTAATGGTTAAGGTATCGGACAGACACTCAACCGATCGGATTTCAATTCCGGCTGTAGGTAGCTTACAAAATGTCTAGCCACACTGAAGAGACTTGATAAGTCGAAACACATGTCTGTGGATGACCCTATATATATATATATATATGGGCAATTCCATGGCAAATCATCCAGAAAAAGTAAAATTGTCACCTGCCCACTTCAATTTTTCTGAAACTATCTTTTTGGTACAAATAATGTTGAATAGATATGAAATAATAATTCTTTGTCATAGATGCAGTTCCACATCGGGATATTGATGTTGCTAAGAAAAAAAATCAGAAATCATCAATAACTTAAAATTGGTTAAATTTCAAACTTTTTCAAATGCTTTTATAAACCAATTTTTAGGAGTAGGGAAGCTCTAGAACTCATTTTACAGACAAAAATAGATTACAAAAAGTCGCCATTTTTTGT
The DNA here is from genome assembly GCA_023376005.1 of Doryteuthis pealeii. NCBI lineage: Eukaryota > Metazoa > Mollusca > Cephalopoda > Myopsida > Loliginidae > Doryteuthis > Doryteuthis pealeii. The sequence continues at coordinate 78,223,235 of CM042164.1, read as the reverse complement.
GCCCTTCCCCTCAAATTTGGAGAGCTAAAAATCAACAAAAATCCGCCAATTCTTGGTATTGGAAACTCAAATTTTGGGGATTGTCTAACTTTAACATAGCCCACACCTGTACAAGATTTCAGAAAAATTGAAGGGGGTGGGTGACATGGCCTGAATGATTTGACATAGAATTACCCATATATATATATATATATATATATATATATATATATATATATAGGGTTTTATAATTTGCTTGAAGCATTGTATGTTTATTGGTTTGACAGTTGGTTTTGAAGGCTATCACAATGCAAGTGTAAAGAAAAATGAGGTAACTATGATGTTGTTCGTTTACCTTTAATTTATTCTTTTAATATTTTGGGATGAAAAAATCCCTTCGTCAGAAGATTTTTGAAAGTACAAAGATGTCAATTGTTGCTAGAATCTACTCATAGTTGAAGAATAAGTTCCAATTACCGTTGAACTGGGAAGACAAGGCAACTAACGATTGTAACTCAAATACAAACTCGAATGCTACAAAGTCCACTGCAAAATGACAAAGTATATATAAGACTCCACAATGTCATTCAAGTCAAGCAACCAATCAGAACTCAAGGAATGGAATGACCCAAATCACCCAGATTCATGAATAGATCATTCTTGATTCCTATTTATACCAGCAGTCTTGGACACTGCTTGAGTTCTACTTAGCTGCTCTTATTAAAACCAACAGTAGGCTAACTGACTCAATAATAGTTACCTTATTTTTCTTTACACTTGTATTGTAGATAGTCTTAAAACCAACCCCCAAACCAATGTATATACAGGGTCAATGGCAAAAGGCATAGAAAATGGACTTGTCAACTCGAGTTCAAACCCTGGACAAGGCTATTTGCATTTGAAATAGTGCTAATACCCTTGGGAAAATGAATCCAACTATTCTCCCTCCCTCTATGGGTAAATAGGACAAACTAGGCTCTTTAACCTTGGCTAGAATGAAAACTGAATTCAAACCTGTCAAACACTGCTTAAGAAATTGACCTTGTGTCACATCTTGCTCGTGCAGAGGGGTTGGTATATATATAATATATAAATACATCTTGCTCGTGCAAATGGGTTGGTATATATATATATATTATATATATATATATAATATATAAAATAAGTAAAGTCGTCGGGGCGGCCTAATGTCAGTATTGGCCATCCAGCGAGGGAGTCTATCCCCTTTTCACTAGCGCTAGACTAAGGAGATTATTTTAGCACCTGAGATGGAGCGACACACCTACCATCAGCTCCTCACTTTACTGCACAGATCCCTGTGCTACTCATTCGCTGAGTTGGCGAGGACCAGTATCGAACCAAGAACCTTGTGATTCCTGGCCGAACACTCTACCAACTGAGCTAAACCGGCCATATATATATATATATATATATGAGAGTACGTAAATAAACACTGTGTTTATTTGATATGGCTTTTAGCCGACAATTTTTGGAGGATATGTGCGTAATTGAAGTCATACCTAATTTTTGAAAATTAATTAGTTCATAATTAATGAATTTAGGCAGGCATATATGTTCAAATGTGACATTTTCTTGATTTGTTTAGCCTTACATTTGAACATATATGCCCGCCTAAATTCATTAATTATGAACTAATTATTTCAAAAATTAGGTATGACCTCAATTAAGCACATATCCTCAAAAAAAAAAAAAAAATATATATATATATATATATATATATATATATATATATAGGGCCAATGCTGGGAAGTGCAGGGCCCAATTAGATAATAGTGGGCCTCACTACCCTACAAAATCATTTCAAAAGTCAATGGTTTTTGTAATTTCATTTTCTCTAGATAGCATCGCCAAATTATTGAAGTGCCCTTTTGAAATTGTTGACTGAAGGTTTTAATCAGTTTTAGTTTCCAAAAACTTTTTCCAATTTGAATAATCTGTCTAATTGACAACTAGGTTACAATTCTGGAGTTCTGAGAGAAGTGTGGAGTACCTCTTCATTGCCAGCTTCACTCTGACCGGGAGTGGTAGTTCCTGTGTAATGACAAACGATAACACTGATAGACTTTGGAAAGCTTTATTCTACTTATTCTACTTTATTAAGAGTTTATATTGTTTAGTATTTCCTTGAGAGTTCTCCAAAGGAGCAGTAATCATAAAGTAGGTGAGGCAACTCTCAATTACTTATTACAACCTGTTAGAATCCCATCTATGGGTCAAATAAATCTGTTTGTAATTTAATGTAAATTATTTCTACCAATTTATTAATACACATGAAGTTAATGAAAATCATTTCTACCAGTTTATAAAACCAAACCAAATAAAAATATTTACCAACATACTATTCACTTACAAATCATATATACAGAAAAAAATATTTGGAATTAAATAGCCCACAAGGGTTAATATGCCTATCATGCCTCCACATTACACAGCCCTTATCCTTCGGAAGATGTCGCCACCATGCTTTTGGTACGTGTAGGTAAACTCCCTTGAACAGTGAAGACTCTGAACAACTACCATGTAGGTACATAGGTTTATTCACATACGAAGGGGTAAAAGCTTCAAGGTCCGAATGAATAAACTAAGTTGGGAGAAACAAGAATCTTCATCCTTCTTGGACTAGGTCAGCATAGGAAAAGGGAGAATTATGGCCAGGCAGTGAAGAGGGAAATGAAAACGGTGTCTTAAGGGATCTGTCCCTCTGGTTAGAAATAGGCCTCTAAGGAAGGTAACTCTAAGGTTTAATTATCTAAATTTATAACATGACAATGCCATTAAACAAAATAACCAACCAAAATGTTTGGTATATATACAGGGTGATAAAAAATCACTTTGTAAGAAGTGGTAGGAGGAGAAGGAAGAAAATTAGAGTTATAATAGTATGTATACAGGGTGATAAAAAAAAAATTAAAAATTAAAAACAGAATACATTTAATAAAAATATTTACCTAAAAATTATTTGCTTACAAATCTTATGTATTAAAAAACTATTTGGCATTAAATAACCCACAAGAGTTGATATACCATCAAACAAAATAACTAACCAATATCAGAACATGTATCTTGAAAGGTGGACAGAAGATACTGGCAATTCTTTTTTTTTTGGGGGGGGGGGGTATTCGCTATATATGTGTAGGTTAGTCGTGGCATTCACTTGTAGGCATTCTTTCATCAGATCATATTAAGGAAGCACATGTTTGAGTTTCATTTGAGAGGAAGAATTTTATGGAAGATCTTTACTTTAGGTGAGTAGGAGAAGGATTAAGTGAAGGAGAAGGAGGAGGAATGGTAAAGAATAGACATGAGGGGGGGGGAATGGTGGGGATACTTTGTAAGAAGTGGTAGGAGAAGAAGGAAGAAAATTAGAGTTATAATAGTATATATACAGGGTGATAAAAAAAAAAATTTAAATTAAAAAAAGAGAAAAAAACAGAATTTGGGTTTCTTTTTTTTGGTCATCCTGTATCTTCTTCCACTTGAACCCCCAACATTTTTCTTTTTGCCTTGTCAAACATTTTCTCTCTTTTCCTCTTTCCCACCTTTTCCTTCAGTTTTTTTTTTTTTTTTTTTTTTTTTTTTTTGGTGGGGGGGGTCCCGTATATATACTATTACTGATGCAGACTACCAGAACCAAATTCTGTTTTTGTTGGGGGGGGGGGGGGGGGGTTACCCTGTATTTTCCATAATTTCTAGATGATTTTTTTTAGGTAATTTATGAGGAAGTGCGTCCCGGTCTCCTGCCTCAAAAATTGCTACCTGGTGGACTATCAAAAATAACAACCCCACTTCGTCGTAATTCTTGTTTATTTACGTAATTTGTCGTAATTCTTGTTTATTTATCGTAATTTGTCGTAATTCTTGTTTTAGATATGAAGATGGATATATAGTTTGGAATAGACTGAGATAGATAGGTAGATAAACAAACCAAATAATATAGATAGATATGAACAAATGGAGATAGATATTTTCGACAAGTAAATGTATTTGGGGGGGGGGGGTCGCATCTTTTTTTGTCGTAATTCTTGTTTATTAAACTAAAAAAAAACATTAAATAAACACGAATAAAAAAATCTTAGTATTTAAAGTAATATAGATAAATATGAACAAATTGAGATAGATAGATAGATATGAAGATGGATAGTTTTGAATAGACTGAGCTGGGTCGTTATTTCAATAGTCACCGGGTAGCAATTTTTGAGGCAGGAGACCGGGACACACTTCCTCATAAATTACCTTTTTTTATTTCAGGAATTGTTCAGACTATTGATATCATTCTTTTTGTTTTCAATTTAGAAGAATGATATTTGATTGAGTATTGTTTCCGCGTATGGAATAAATGTGAGAACAATCCACTATGTAGTAATAACAAGGATGTTTAATTGCCTGCGCAAACTTAACAGAAGAGAATATAAACATGATATGAGATACAGGGTAGAGCTTATATAGAGTTGTGAGGAAGAGTGTGGTGTAATGGTTAAAATCATGGGAAATGGACTCGCCCCGAGTTCAAATCCTGGATTTAGCTGTCTACATTTCACATAGCACTAATACCCTTGGGAAAGGTATGAAACCAACTACTCTCCCTCCAGCTATGGGTAAATAGTAGGGCAAACTGGGCTCTTAAGCCTTGGTTAGGCAACCTGTCTAGGAGAAGGAAAACTCTGAATTCAAACCTGTTAAACTCTGCTTAATAAATTAACCTTGTGTTGCATCCTACTCGTGTGGAGGGGTTGGTAAATATATATATATATATATAGAGTTGCATGAGTAAAATGTCCTAATATGAAAATAGTCTTTTAGTAGAGAAAATCTTGAGACCTCAATATGTAGCTAGTAGAAAGGAAAGTTAAAAGAGGGTTTTGATTTTGCCACTTCGATTTTTATATGGGAGATAATTACCTTTTGTGTCCCCTAATGTCAAATAGGAGAACCATGACAAGTAAGAGGAATGTAATCTCTACACCAATATATTCTGTAATTTTGAGTTAAATCGTTTTATTCCAAGAGCAGTGATGCTGATTGCTTTTTGATTACATAGTCTCCAAAGGACAGTAATCATTAAAGTTACGGTGAGGGAACTTAATACTTATTACAACCTGTTAGAATCCATCTATGGGTCAAATAAATCTGTTTGTAATTTAATGTAAATTATTTCTACCAATTTATTAATAACACATGAAGTTAATGAAATTATTTCTACCAGTTTATAAAACCAAACCAAATAAATATATTACCAACATACTATTCACTTACAAAATCATATATACAGAAAAAAAATTTGGAATTAAATAGCCCACAAGGGTTAATATGCCTATCATGCCTCCACATTACACAGCCCTTATCCTTCGGAAGGCATCGCCACCATGCTTTTGGTACGTGTAGGTAAACTCCTTGAACAGTGAAGACTCTGAACAACTACCGTGTAGGTACATAGGTTTATTCACATACGAAGGGGTAAAAGCTTCAAGGTCCGAATGAATAAACTAAGTTGGGAGAAACAAGAATCTTCATCCTTCTTGGACTAGGTCAGCATGGGAAAAGGGAGAATTACGGCCAGGCAGTGAAGAGGGAAATGAAAACGGTGTCTAAAGGGATCTGTCCCTCTGGTTAGAAATAGGCCTCTAAGGAAGGTAACTCTAAGGGTTAATTATCTAAATTTGTAACATGACAATGCCATTAAACAAAATAACCAACCAAAATGTTTGGCTCACGCTCCAACAATACATTTAATAAAAATATTTACCTAGAAATTATTTGCTTACAAATCTTATGTATTAAAAAACTATTTGGCATTAAATAACCCACAAGAGTTGATATACCATCAAACAAAATAACTAACCAATATCAGAACATGTATCTTGAAAGGTGGCAGAAGATACTGGCAATTCTTTTTTTTTTTCGGGGGGGGGGGGGTAATCACTATATATGTGTAG
>CM042164.1:78162302-78212302 GCA_023376005.1 Doryteuthis pealeii | reverse complement strand
ATATATATTCATTTGTATCGTGTTCTCAACGCATACACACAAACACAATATATATATGTGTGTATGTGTATGTGTTTCTATCTATCCATTTCTTAAATATATATTCATTTGTATCGTGTTCTCAACGCATACACACAAACACAATATATATAGTGTGTATGTGTGTGTTTCTATCTATCCATTTCTTAAATATATATTCATTTGTATCGTGTTCTCAACGCATACACACAAACACAATATATATATATATGCGTGTGTGTTCAGTGTTTCTCTCTCGTTCATTCTTCATATATATTTATGTATGAACTGATGATGAAAAAGAATGTTTTTATTTTTTCAGTATGGTAGAAATTTCCAAAATAGTACAGTATTTATAAAGCTCCTAAAATTATTGAAAAGTTTTGTTTTTTGTTTCTTATCTTTTAAAGAAGAAAAAAAAAAAAGATGACAGTGAAGGAATTTTATATCTACTTAATTACATCTAAACGCTGAAGACATACACATACAAAGAGTGGGTGAGAGAGAGAATACACACACAATGAGTGAGAAAGAGGAGAGAGAGAGGGACAGACACAAAGAGTGAGCAAGAGAGAGACATGCACAAAGAGTGAGCGAGAGAGAGACACACACACACAATGAGTGAGTGAGAGAGAGAGAGAGAGAGAGAGAGAGAGAGAGACATACACACAAAGAGTGAGAGAGAGACGCACACACACGAGTGAGAGAGACACACATAGTAAGAGAGGGATAAAAAAGGGAAAGAGAGACACTCACACACACACAAAGAGTGAGTGAGAGAGAGAGACATACACATACACAGTAAGAGAGAGACAACAACAAAAAGAGAGAGACGCACACACAAAGAGTGAGCGAGAGAGAGAGACATACACCCACACACAAGAGAGAGAGAGAGAGACACACACACCCACACACAAAGTGAGCAAGAGAGAGAGAGAGTCACACACTCACAGAGTCAGCCAGCGAGAGAGAAAGAGACACACACAGAGTGAGTGAGTGAGTGACACACACACAAAGAGTGAGCAAGAAAGAGACACACATACACAAAGGCTCCTCATCACCCCCCCCCTTCCTGCTCAACAAAACAACAGAAACCAAATAACAAGTAAACAAATAAATAAATAAATAAATAAATAAAAATTAACCCTCTCCTTCTCGCTCGATCTTGATTTCACTAAAAGACACAATCACCATTTTCTACAGTTCCTTGGAACTCAAAAGAGATCATATAGAAATGTCTCTCCTCTCTTTCATGTCAAAACATTTTCTCCCTCACAGCTTCAGTGCTTTCCTCCTCTGCCCGCATCCCCCTCTCTTCTTTTCTGGTTAGTCACTTCCTCCCCCTCCTCAACCTCCTCCTCACCTGACTGCAGCTTCCTATTCCTCAGCCGCCATCAGTTCCCATAGTAACACCCACCTGTCTGGGTCATGTGGAAGGTCGGGACAACCTTTGATTTTAGTCACATAAAACAATTAGTCAATCATCACTTAGTTTAATTCATCCTCATCCCCGACTCCCCACCTTTCGTATCTCATTCATAACCAATATGTCTTTATTATTTCTCTTACCAGCACAATTAGTGACATTAAGAATGCTTAGTACTTGGATAGTGCCATATTGTGGAAAAAGATTCAGAAAAGAAAAAAAAAAAAAAAAAAGCTAAAGAACCTGATGTTATCGACTTTTCCATATGGAAACCAAACGCAGAAAAATTAATGATTTTTTCATCGGGGTAGAAAACAACAGTAGAAAACGTGTACGCATATGTGTGGGTGTTGGTGTTGGTGTTGGGGTTGGATTTTACAGCATGTCAACCCCCGTTGGGTCATTTTATGCTGAAGACGTTTTTGTTTTATTTATTCTTGATGGGTACATAATTTTTTTAACACATTTCTTTTTAAACTTGTTTTTTTCTATTTGACCTATAGATGAGACTCTAACAGGTACTACCACTCCAGCTTACAGTGGTTGTTGGTTGGATTTTACAGCATGTCAACCCTTGTTGGGTCATTTTATGCTGAAGACGTTTTTGTTTTATTTATTCTTGATGGGTACATCATTTTTTTAACACATTTCTTTTTAAACTAGTTTTTTTTCTATTCGACCTATAGATGGGACTCTAACAGGTACTACCACTCCAGCTTAGAGTGGTTGTTGGTTGGATTTTACAGCATGTCAACCCTTGTTGGGTCATTTTATGCTGAAGATGTTTTGTTTTATTTATTCATGAGTACTCAATTTTTTTTTTAAACATATTTTTATTTTTAAACATATTTTTATTTTTTTAATGCCAAAGATATCCTTGCAGAAGAACAGTAGTGATATTATTTAAGGGAGATGAAGGGTTCCACTGACAATAACTGTTACACCATGAGTGCCTCTACAAGAAAATTATTGTAATGTATGATGGTTTGGTTTCTTTGTTTAATCGCATTTCAACCTTTGTGGGTTACATCCTTGTAAAAAAAAACGGTTGGTTGGTTGGATTTTACGGCATGTCAACATCTGTTGGGTCATTTTATGCTAGAGACATGCGTACATGTGTTCCTATGCATACATGTGTCTGTGTGTCTTTGTGTGTATGTGTTTCTGTGTGTGTGTGTGTATGTGTGTATTACTAATGAATTCTGAAGTTATTAACTGAAAGTATTGTCGTCGTTGGGGCGGCCTAAAGTCGGTATCAGCCAGTCAGCGAGGGAGTCTAGCCCTTTTTCACTAGCGCTAGACCAAGGAGATTATTTTAGCATCTGAGGTGGAGCGCCACACCTACCATCAGCTTCTCACTTTACCGCACAGATCCCTGAGCTACTCATATGCTGAGTTGGCGAGGGCCGGTATCGAACATGGAACCTTGTGTATCCTATCCGAACGCTCTACCGACTGAGCTATACTTGAAAAATTTGCTGCAAACATTCTAGAAATACACTGAGTGTGGCCTTATGAGAAGACGACAGATTCTAATGTGACCCTTAAACGGGAAAAGTGTGTCCCCACCATTGTGCAGGTTTGCATAAATAAAAAACAGACAATAATGAGATTGATTATTTGGTTTTTTGTTTTATGGCATATCAACCTCGGTGGGTCATTTAATGCCGAAAAATTGTGAAATAAATTCATTCTTAATGCATAATACAATTTTGTTTATAAACTCATGTTTTTTCTATTCAACCCATAGATGGGACCCTAACAGGTACTACCACTCCGGGTCAGAGTGGACCAGGGAGCAATGGTGATGAAGGGGTGCTCCACATTCCCCAAACCTCCAGAACTGGAACCTTACCATCAGATAGAGTTTAACGTTATTCCCAGGACATGTAGACCCTCAGCCACTGCCTTCTAGTACCCATATGATAAGAAGGATTGGGGGTTGCCGTAAGGGCAATAGGGTTGGGAAAATCTTATAGGTGCTAGGGCTTGACGTGGCCAGCCGATTGATCTGAGGGGCCACTCCAACCGCCCGTCTAGAAAGAAAAGCCTAAAGTGGAATATTGCAAGTCATGGACTGCACAGCCACCTGGGGTCTATCCTTAAGCATCACAAGTCGCCACCCATGGCCAACAGGTGGCCCCATTGGAGGAGTCTTACCCCTCTGCAGAGGTGCAACAGGGCGGGAGATTGATTTCTAAATTAGACAAAGACAATGTAACATAAAATAGTTAACTTTAATTAACTGAATATATAGCTCAGTAATAATAACGCTGTAAGGTTTAGAAAGGTATTACAATTAGTTATTGTTTGTTGGGTCATATATGTACAAACAATATTCCAACAAGGGTGTGAAATGTAACAAAAGAATTTAATGAGCACGTGGAGAAAATACATATAACAGGAATATATATATGAGATAAGATACATAAGCAACACATATACAGGATACAATATAGCAGTTAGAAGCATACAGAAATAGGACTGCGTCCTGTAGAAGTAATGTGTATAAGGAAGATATGGAGAGTCCATTAAGTAATGTCACTTACTTAGGTTGTGTTGGATGCAAGGCCCCCACACAAGAAACGGTGTAGACGCAAACGTCTAAGCCATCTGTGTTGGTTGAAGTGCGGAGACAAAAAGGATTCAAAGTCCTCCCTGATTAAATAGTCAGGGGTGCCTAGCGGTCAAACCATGCACAAGGGAAGATAACTTTTCCAGCCCAAACAGGGGCAGACAATCGCTACAACACAATTACAATGTCCGCTGTCTGTTATATTTAAATAGTCCCGATCAAGGGAAGATAACTCCACCACTCCAAAAGGATGCAATCATGTCTCTTAATATCACATTCTCCCCCTCCCACAGTTTTATGTCCTATAAGTCCAGACGCTGGGGAGGTTTTACCTTTCTGGAACATCTGCAGAGACAAATTGTGGAGTCAGGTTCAGTTCGTGGTGAGGCAGGTATCTCAAGCTCTGCTGGCTGGGATGGGGACTGTCCATCAATCACTGACTGAGATGGGGGCTGTTCATTGATTACTGGAGTAGTTGTCTCCCTTAGTGTAATATCTGGCCCACCCTTCTCGCTTGCAAAAGTCTGCAATGGACAGGGAGCTATGTCATGCAGGGAAACAGATGATTCATGGCCATCAATGTATCTGATATGTGCATAGGTTGGATTTACATCCAACAGCTCGACTTCTTGTGCCAAAGGATCAGTCTTTGAGTGCCTTACAAATTTTTTCGTAGATAAACAGATCCTGGTTTTCGAAGTATGGAGAGATACTTCTATAGACGAGAGAACTTTTTTGCTAACAAATTATATCTCTTTTCAGACAAAAACAGCATCAAAAGCATGATGAAATGTAAGTTAATGAAAGTGACATCAGCGGTGGGTGACGTGTGATGCATGGATGAAAATTGAAATTATACCCTTTCCTTCTCATTGAGATACTTTCAACATTTCTACACTTATATTACATGAACATTCAAAAAAGGACTTTTACAGGACTTTACCCAGTATTATCTACTACTATTGTAATTCTTGTGTCAATACATATTTTGTTTGTTAAATGTATGAGTTCTTTGTCTTTTCTACTATTTACTAATATATTATTATAGTGTGATGAGTACTCTGCCAAAATACTTATTAATAACCGCCTCTCACCCACTATAAATTGGCGACTATCCGACATGCTTTGAATACCATCCCACTATAAAATGACAAAAAGAAAAAGAAATTATTTGAAGAAGGAACAAATATGTCTTGTACTAAAACATTAAAGTTCCAGTAATAAGAGAAGTCAAAATGTAGTGTTCAAAGTTCATCAGAATGTGCTTTTTTAAAAGTTCAGCATTATAGAGGAGGAAAGGGTAAAGAGAGAGTGTTGCATCTATAAGATGTGAATGATCTTATAATATGTTAGAAGGTTCAAAATAACCTTCCAACATGGGTACATATGTGTACATGGAACAAAAATGTATAAGTAAGTTGTGGGTGTGAGTGACCTTCATATTAATTGGACAAAGTGAGTGACCTTCGTTTTGATTGGACAGAATGAACTAGAGCCATGAGTGTGAAAAAGGAAGTGTAGAGTCTTGGCTGTGTGTTTGGAGAAGACAGATGCAAGATGAAGTCTGTCCTCTGAGGTCATTTACTTTGGTAAAATAAAAAAAAATAAAAGAGCTCTAAAGAAAAATAACATTGTCTTGTGTTCGTCAATCAAAAACTAACACTGACACAAGACAAGAAAAACCCAACAAGACGATTCAAAAGAACAGATAAGAAGCCAGCTACTCAACAGTCCAAATCTAAGATACAAAAATAGCAGAAGAGACAACATACCCAGATGGATATTAGACGACCCAACCAGATCTGTAAAAGATATCAAAATAGAAAACGACATGTACTAGATAAGTATGGAAGCACATGGTAATGGTTAGAGACGTAGGAAATGAACTCATTGACCAGAGTTCAAATCCTGGATAAGGCTATTTGCATTTCACATAGCACTAATAACCTTGGCAAAGGTATGTATCCAACTCATCTCCCTTCAGCAATAGGTAAATAGTAGGGCAGACTGGGCGCTGTAACCAGAAGAAAGAAAACTGAATTAAAACCTGTAAAACTTGAGAAATTGACCTGTTTCAGTGTTGCATCCTGCTCATGCAGAGGTTGGGATATATATATATATATATATATATATATACATACACACATGTACTATATACATATACCCACCACGCACACACATTTTTATGTACAATGTACATATATACACACACATATATATATATATATATATATACACACACACAATTATATATACACACACACACACACGTGTGTATATATATATATATATATATATATACACACACGTATATATATACACACACAATGTACATTGTATATATACATATATACACATACACACATGTACATATACTCACCATACACATATATATACACACGTACAGTGTACATATTACCCACACACACACACACATATATATATATATATATATATATATATATATATATATACATATACACACACACACACACACACATGATTAACTGTTATAAATGTATATAGTGTAATAACAAAATCTTTTTAAAGTAACAAAAGAGTTAAAGATTAGTATTTTTTTGTAAGTATTCAAAAAAAAAAAAAAAGCCAAAAAACTTTCACAAATGATTCTTCCCTCAAATTTCTTCTTTTTTTTTCTCTACAAAATCTGAACAATCAATCTAAAAAATTTCTCCAAGAATCTTTTTAAATTGCTAAAAATAGACTTTTCTTCTTTTCAATAACGGCTTAAAAAAGTATGGTTTCTTTCAATCATTTTCTTTGTGTTGTTCGTAGATTCTTAAAATCACCAGCTTTAAAGAATTATTCTGTATCCTTGCAATCAAGAGAGTTGGAACCATGAAAACCATTCTGATATGGAGTGTCTTAGTCAAAGACTATACTTGGCACAGCTTTAAGGATATATGATTGGCCAAAAATTCAGTTGAAGAAATACCAATTCTGGCAACTGATCAAAGAATTCATTATTAAAGAATGACAGATCCAAAGATTAGGCATTGGACAGTCGCTTTTATATCCGAAGGAATGAATGGAAAATTTTGTGAATGGTCTCGGCATTATATTTTAGATTTTCCAAAGATCTTTTTTATTGGACAAGACAAGACAAAAAAACAAAGAAAAAAGTCACAAATATTTCGTTTTTGATATTAACTTTATTGAACTTCATTTATAGTTTTGTTCCAGTATCTTTCACCAACTTTTAGATTGGTTGGTTGGTTGGATTTTAAGGCATGTCAACCCTTGTTAGGTCATTTTATGCTGAAGACATTCTTTTATCAATTCTATTGAGGTCAGTTAATCTACTGTTGGTTTGAATAACAGCAGCTAACTAAGTACCACTGAAGCAGTGTCCAAGACATTTGGTATATATAGAAATCAAGAATGATCCATTCATGAATTTGGGTGATTCCATTCCTTGAGTTCTGATTGGCTGCTTGATTTGAATGATATTGTGGAGTTTTATAAATACCCTGTCATTCTGCAGTAAACTTTGCGACTATTCGGGTTTGTATTGGGTTACAACCGTTTGTTGCCATGTCTTCCCAATTCGAAGGTAATTGGAACTTTGATTATTCTTCACATTCTTGTTGTCATTTTTTTAAACTTATTTTTTTAAACTCATTTTGTTGTATTTGGGATCGTAACAAGTACTACCACACCGGGTCTTAGTGGACCTTCACCAACTTTTAAGAGTGGGGAAGTCCCTGTGGTATAGTGGCTAACACGCAGGACTGTGACATCATAGTAAGTGAGTTCGAACTTTAGTTACACTATAAAGAAGATGACAGACAGGTTAAGAGTTAAAGAATAAACCAAACAACTAGAATTGGAATAAAAGACGTATATATTACAGATATAAAACAATAATTACAGACTTTTTGGTTTGTCTGTGGGAAATGTTTACAATTTGTCCACTTAACTGAAATCCTGAGGTAGGGTTAGTTATCGAAGTCCCTTAGCTACGGCCATCTGATAGTTCGCTGGATATGATAGACATTCTATTTTGACGTCTGACTCCGTTGCTGGTGAATCAGAAAGAGGGTGAAAGAATTTGTCTCTTTGGCTTTGCCGCCAAAGTATGCTGGCTCGTGATTAGTTGGTTCAATAGAGATGCTTGTAGACAAGGACGATAACCCATACCTCAGATTTCTTAATAACGCTATTATGTTTATTTTTGTACAAATACCCTTGGGAAAGGTCTGAACCTCCTCATCCCCCAGCTTGGGCTAAATAGTACCACTACTGTTTTTATATAAGCCACAAAGGTTGATATGTCATTAAACACAGAAGCCAAAGCAAACTAACGTTTAGGTAACTTCATACCATAAGTTTTGCGTATAACACAGAACCGAGATGCATTAACATTGTTGGAAATGAATACAGTGAGACCAGTTTAAATCCTGGAGGAGTCTGTTTGCATTTCGTATACTAACGATAATCCCATTCACACTAATACCATTGGGAAAGGTATGGGTAAATAGTAAGGCAGTTGGGATCTTTAACCTTGGCTAGGTAGCCAGTCTAGGAGAAGGAAAACTCTGAATTCAAACCTGTTAAAATCCACTTAAGAAATTAGCAAGTTTTAAGAAGAAAAAAAAACAACTAATATGCCTCATGTGCATAGTATGAGGAAGCTTGGGACACACATAACTACACCAAGTACTCCTCCACCTTGTGTCACATCCTGCCCATGTGGAGGGGTTGATAAATATATACATATATATATAAAGTTAAATCTAATGAGTCAGATATACCTACTAATAGTTTCGCTTAGTAGCTCATCAGGGTAAGAATCTGACTAATATATATATATATAAAGTAAAGTTGACGGGGCGGCCTAAAGTCGGTATCAGCCATACAGCGAGGGAGTCTATCCCCTTTTCAATAGCGCTAGACCAAGGAGATTGTTTTAGCATCTGAGGTGGAGCGCCACACCTACCATCAGCTCCTTACTTTACCGCACAGATCCCTGTGCTACTCATAACGCTGAGTTAGCGAGGACCGGTATCGAACTAGGAACCTTGTGGTTTCTAGCTGAACGCTCTACTGACTGAGCTAATATATATATATATATATATATATATATATATATACTTATCTAATTGTGTGTATGTAATATGTACAAAAACACCTCCATTACTAAACATGTACAACTATGCTACTACTACTAGACACACCTGAACCCTAGGTCTTCGCATGGGATGGGGGAAGGGGGGTAGTATCAATTTTGTCTAAGATCAGGTGAATTTGGAAATTTCCACTCCAAGTAAATGATAAAAGATGCTAAATGAAACTTTAGCTTTACTGTAGAGTTACTTGCCAAAAACTTCTTTTTTTTTTTCCTTCTTTAATTCGCTTTCACAGGAATGGCTCCCCCCACTTTTTTTTTATTTATTTAATTCTTTTAGTGGGAGGAGTACTTGGTGTATTTATGTGTGTCCCAAGCTTCCTCATACTATGCGCATTTGAGTTTTTCTTTCTTCATTATTTTTTTTTCATTTTTTTATCCTTCTTAAAACTTGAACGGAATCCAAGAAAAAGTTAAATACTAACGTATCTCGGTTCACTAAGGGTTAATTCAGTTGTGCGCGCACACACACACAGATATATTTATATATCTATTTATAATGGAGTTGCACACAGATGATATATATATATATATATATATATATATATATATAATAAAGATAATCTAATGAGTCAGATGAACCTACTATTAGTTTTGCATAAAGCTCTTCAGGGCTAAAATCTGACTAAAGAAGAAAAAGGAGCAAGACCAATAAATACTACTAACCACAGTAATCATTTAAATTAGCAAAACCATACTGACCAATAAAAACACAGAACGCTATAAGTTTATTGTTTAATTAAAAAATATTTAATTTCTATATTAACTGATTTTTTTTTTTTTTTTTTTTTTTTTTTAATTTATATTTTATTTAGAATTAAGCAGATTTGAAACAATTAAATAAGTGTAAGCACCCCGTCGTCATTCTCATCCCCTCAACTAAATGGAACCCATTTTTTACTACCAAACATCAACCAGGAAGAAAAAAATTTTTGAAAAAAAGAAAGGACCAAGATATTCGTACCAACAAAAAATATTTTGGTAGTTTGGTAGTATATTTTTACAATCAAACTCTGCTGGGTTTTTTCTCTCCGCAAGGATCTACCAACACGCTTGGTATATTATATATATATATATCTTATTATAATGGTGATTATGTGTTTGTAACTGAAACTACATCACTGCCAACATCACAATTCCCTTAGTAATTCCCATCATATTCTCAATGGTAATTAAATAATCATTATTTAATATTTAATATTAATTAGCATCTTATTTATTAACAATGTCTCTATCAAGGTCTAGCTGAGATAGATTTGCCTCAAAACAACCCATATTAATTAATGTGTTTAAAATCCATTAATGTGCGTTATATATCATTAAGAAATAAATGTTTACATAGTATATGGTGTGAATAAGTCATTGGAAATGGACTTGTTGCCCCGAGTTCAAATCCTGGATGTGGTAATGGCATTTCATTTAGCGCTAATACCCTTGGAAAAGGTATGAATTCTACTCTCCCTCCAGCTATAGGTAAATAGTAGGGTAGACTGGACTCTTTAACCTTGGTTAGGCAACCGGTCTAGGAGAAGAAAACTCTGAATTCAAACCTGTTAAACTCCGATTAAGAAATTGACATTGTGTCACATCCTGCTCGTGCGAGGGGTTGATAAATATATATAATTGTTTATAAAAATTGTTTATATTCTTAAGTTCCCCTAGTTTATTTTCCTGGCTTTTTGTGATTTTGGTCACCATTTTAGGCTTTTAGGCCCTCCTATTGGTTAATCCATAGATAGAAAAGGATGTAGTCTCAGTAGTAGAAAGTCTGTCTCATTCCTTGTAGAAAAGGATGTAGTCTCAGTAGTAGAAAGTCTGTCTCATTCCTTGGTAGAAAAGGATGTAGTCTCAGTAGTAGAAAGTCTGTCTCATTCCTTGGTAGAAAAGGATGTAGTCTCAGTAGTAGAAAGTCTGTCTCATTCCTTGGTACTCAGTAGTAGAAAGTCTGTCTCATTCCTTGAGGTACTTGTAGCAGAGAATTGAGTTGTAGTCCTTCTGGTGTTAAGTCCAGTTAGCAACCATGAATATAAATGCCATTTTTCTTACATCCACCAGAATACGAGGTGTCTTCAAAAAGCCTGAAGCTCTATTTACTAAATAAACAATAAATAAAACGTTAATTTTCATAATTAGGCGTTTAGGTCTCTTATTGGTAAATCCCATGGTAGAAAAGGTTATAGTCTCAGTTGTAGAAAGTCTGTTGAATTCTTTGAAATCCTAGATAGAGAGTACTTGTAGCAGAGAATTCAGTTGTCCTCCTTCTGGTATTAAGTCCAATTAGCAATTGATTTCAGGACAATTACCAACAACCTTAAATTCATTCTATGTCGTTTTTAATTGGTCAATGCCTGCTGCTGATTTTGGGAAAGTCTATAAATAAAAGCGGTGATTTCTGCTAATCCAACAGTCTCCAACCCCTTTGGAGTGCGAGTTAAGAGTAGATTGTCTTTTATTTACTATTGGGCTTGTAATCTCAGTCGTAGAAAGTCTGTTGAATTAACTGAAATCTTAGATAGAGAGTACTTGTAGCAGAGAATTCATTTGTAGTCCTTCTGGTATTAAGTCCAATTAGCAATTGATTTCTGGATAATTACCAACAACCTTAAATTCATTCTATGTCATTTTTTTCATTGGTCCTGATTTTGGTAAAGTTCATAAGTTTCATAAAAGTTCATAAATATAAGTGGCAATTTCTCGTACATCTTATACTCTTAGATAATCCAACAGCAAGTACGACCACTCCAGGTCAGAATATTGACCAATGGGCAAGTGTAATGGACACAGTTACTAGAAACAAATAACTGATTGGCATCACAATTGCAAGGTACTCTGCATTCTCACTTCTGAACTTTTTGAGTTACCAACACCGACCTACGAGACATGGGGGTGGTTTCTTTAGGCTGGTTGGATTTTACAACATGTCAACTGTTACATGTGTAGACGTTGACAAAAGAGGTAAAGCAACACAGCAAAGGTTATATAAAGGATCAGCTTAAATGTTATAAGTTATTTTCTAAGCTTAGTTTAGTTATGGCACAAGGCCAGAAGTATGGGGGATCGAGTGAGAATCAAATTCACAATGAATCTAGCATTCTAACCATTACACCATGTGATCAACAAGTAATGAAGATCAATTGTCTTAACAAAGTAAGAATGATTTCTCTGAATTTTTGAGATGAGGCTTGATGATTAGTATTATCTGCATTATTCGGACTATTGTCCTCATCTTTATTGTTATCTGTACAACATTTTGGCTGATGTGTCCTCCGACCTTCTTCAGGTATTTCTTGTTGGACTTGGGAACCATCTCGTATGGTTAGCGGAATGAGAACAGGATACCCCCATGGACTGAATAAAGGGTTAGGTTCAAAGTTTCATGATGGCTCCTGATTACGAAAAGAAGGTTCCCGATTATGACAAGAAGGTTTCCGGGTTTGAAAAGAAGGTTCCCGAATCCAAGAAGGTTCCTGAGTCCGACAAAAAATACCTGAAGATGGCTGTAGGACATGTCGGCAGAAATGTTGTACAGATAACAATGAAGATGAGGACAATAGTCCGAATAATGCAGATAATACTAAAGTAAGAATGAGATCAATAATCCAAACATATACACTAATTTTGTCATCAGTTTCTCCCATAGCCAATCAGCAAGCTCACCACTCAGTGATAATATGTAGAGAATTTGATCCTTACTATTGCGGTAGGGGGCTAGAATAAGCTTACATAATATCTACTAGAGTTTAATCATTATTTATTAAAGGCCAAATCACATTTAGCATAAAACTATTCAAAGACTTAAAAGGACTAAGCAATAACACACAATAAATAACTTCTCTCTCCTCAATCAAAACAAATTGTTATTCATATGGACTATATAAACTTCCATTGGTTCATAATCATCACAAAATCACTAAAATATTTAACTTTATGCCAGAAGCTATAAAAGGAGAACAGTGACTTTATTGCTAGGCTAGTGATACAGGAAGTGAGTGTCCTCCTAAATGAAGAGTTATCCTTACTAAGGGTATTAATATAGAAAAGGGAATGTATAAGTGTGTTGATATATCCGGGTTAAGGGATATATTCTGAAGTTTGTATTTGGTATATTATCACAGTAGTAATTGGTACATCGAATAGCAATCCGTCTCCGAGCAGTCGTGGTGTCATCTAGCGAGTAAAGTTAGCTTGTAGGCATTAGGTAGAGGACCAACACAGTGTCGACTATTTATACATGACACTATCCAATCAGATTATAGTGAGGGGGTACCAAGGTATTTACATATTCATTATATCACCTCCCCCTGAGCTAAATTCTTCGTGAAATTTAGCTTTAATATCTTTTATTTTTAGGGTCTTTCCAAGTTTGATCCTCATTGTAGTGGTGGCTTTCTACACACTGTGCACTGCACTGGCCCTTTCTCATAGGTTGGTTGGCGAAGTTGAACTCAGGTTAGTGATTCCATGGTTGTTCGCACTTTCAACTGGGGTGTATAGACTTGAGATTACAAATGAGACATTTCAATGGAGGCGAATGTTGACTTACTGGACGGGAATTTCAAATGAGTCATACAAGATTTCCATTGGAATCTCTCCGGTATTTTCCTGACCTCTGTAGTGTGTCTGGGTCTTATTTGATTTAATGTCATTTGCACTGAAACTTTTCACATTTATGTCATATATGACCTGTCTAATTCTTTTGGTTACCGTTCCTTCTTTCCAATGCATTTTTCCAGCCCTAAAGTTCTTAAAGGTATTTACATATTCATTATATCATGTGTATTGCTTATACACGTAACATCAACCCCTTGGTTGTTTTATGCTGAAGATATTTTCTTTGATTCATTCTCATTGTAGATTCAATTCATTAAAACACATCTTTTTAAAAACTCATTTTGATCTAGTTAACCCATAGATGGAACCCTAACAGGTACTACCACTCCAAGCCAGAGTGAACTGAGGAGTAAAGGTAATGAAGGGGTACTCTACACTCCTCAGATCTCCAGGACTGGAGTCTTACAATCAGATGTAGTTTAGTCACCCCTTTTGGACCACATCCTCTGCAGGGCATACAGTCAGCAAATTCTAGGGACTACCGACAGGATGATGTCTGTTGGAGTTTTGCAATTTTTTGTCAGTGTATTATATATTGTCTCTCTATTTGTCTCTTAGATTTTAAGTGAAAAAAAAAAAAAGCAACAGTGAAAATTTTTAACAAAAATAACAAAAAACAAACAAAAAAAACAAAACATCACATGTGAGATAGTCTGAAAAAATACAGACTCCAAATTAGGCTACTTTAAATCTTCTTTCATTTTTTTTTTTTTTTTTTGCTGCTGACTACAAAAATAAATTTCTTAAAACTTTCCATTAGTCTTTGTAATTTAATTTTTCAATATGTCACATCTTGCTATGTTAATTCCAAGCGCTCAGTTTGGAGAAATGATTATACAAGCAGTGGACTACATGTACAAAAATAAACCTCATATTCCATGAGAGTATCTTGGTCAGCCCATGAACTTTTCAGCCAACCTTCATATTATACATGGTATTCTAAAAATTTAAATTTTATTTTTTTTAATTTAAAAACACTGCGTTTGTCAACAACTTTAAATAGATTTTTTCTCTCTCACATTTGAAGAAAAAAAAAAGAAGTCACACCAAAAACAGAGGCTCGCAGACTTTTTATTTTCAGTAATAATTTATTTTTCCTCAAACCAACAAAAGCCCTGATGAAGGTCTATCGAAACAGACCAAAACACTACAGTGTAGGCAAAATAAACATTATTTGTTTATAAACTTGTATTTTTTCAATTTTTTACAATATTACATACTGTCGGATTCACTCCCACTTTTCTTCATGGTATTCTATACAGATATTTAAAATTGATATCTAGAATTAATATTTGCTCTTATTTAGTTGTTATTGTCTATTTAAGGCTGAGATCTCTTATTTTGGTTGGTTGGATTTTACGGCATGTGAACCCTTGTTGGGTCATTTTATGCTGAAGATGCTTTGTTTTATTCATTCTTCATGGGTACTCAATCTTTTTTTAAACACATTTTTATTTTTTTAATGCCAAACATATCCTTGGAGAAGAACAGTAATGATACTATTTAAACACATGCTGGGAGGGGATGAAGGGTTCCAATGACACCATGAGTGCCTCTAAGTCATGTTTTTCTATGTACTCCACATTCCCCAGACCTCCAAAACTGAAACCTCACCATCAGATAGAGTTTAACATCATACCCAGGACAATAAGACAATCGGCTGCCTTCTAGCACATATATGATAAAAAGGGAAGCGCGTGGTGTAATGGTTAAAGTCATGGGAAATGAATGCTTTATTCTCAGTCGGTAGAGCGTTCGGCTAGAATCCGCAAGGTTCCTAGTTCGATACCGGCCCTCACCAACTCAGTGTATGAGTAGCATAGGGATCTGTGCGGTAAAGGAGCTGACAGTAGATGTGGCGCTCCACCTCAGATGCAAAAACAATCTCCTTGGTCTAGCGTTAGTGAAAAGGGGATAGAGTCTCTCACTGATTGGCTGAAACCAACTTTAGGCCACCCCGACGATTTTACTTACACAATATAAACAATGTCACCTTAAAACAAAACAAAAAACAATGTTGATTGTTGTAGTAATGTTGGAGGATGATCACTAATTAGGACTGAGCCTATTCTAGTAGGGACCACATCATAGTTTGAAAGTTGATTATAAGTTTACTTATACATATTAAAAATTTCTATTTGGATAAATAAATTGATTTGGTGAGTAAACATTTTGGTGAAATCAATGTTTGGAAATTTTTTTGTTAGTGTATTCCAATCGTTGATGCAGGATCCTGTGATAGATTTAAGGCCATAGGTTTTAGTGTTGGCAAATGTTTGAACTGTGTCAATTTGTATTTGTGTTGCATATCCGGCAATGGAAGAGGAAGCTTCCGGCAAAAAGACAAAGAGAAAGATAAAAATATATATTTTAAAAAAAAGGGAGAATGGAAGAGAGGTCTTCCGGTTAAGAAGAGAAGATGAAGAAATAGATAAAAGAAAAAAGGAAAGCGGAAGCAGAGTCTTCTGGTGAAGAGAAAGATAAAGAAATATATATGTCCGTTATCAGATCAAACGATAAATGCGTGGGCATATTTATTGTATAAAAAGGGCTAGCGGAGGAAGTGAGAGATCAGTCCCCAGCAAGCAGCTGAAAGCATAACCTCATCTCCGTATCAATGACCTTGGGTATTTCCATTGTGAACACTTGTCGCCGCCCTCACCAACCGCTCGGGCATTTTCATTGTGAACAATCGTCGCCCCTAACCACCCACATACCGAAGAAAATAAAGACGGGTCCTATTTTTTATATATACGTGTCTGTGGTTTTATTGAAGTCAAGTCAAACAGCTATACAACATTTGCAGGTGGTTTTTTTTTTTGTTTGTTTTGTTTTGTTTTACGGCATATCAACCTCAGTGGGTCATTTAATGCCAATAAAGTTTTGAAATAAATCAATTCTTAATGGATAATACAATTTTTTATAAATACATTTTTCTATTTAACCCATAGATGGGACCCTAACAGGTATTACCACTCCAGGTCAGAGTGGACCAGGGAGCAATGGTGATGAAGGGGTGCTCCACATTCCCCAAACCTCCAAAACTGGAACCTCACCATCAGATAGAGTTTAACGTCATTCCCAGACATGTAGACCCTCAGCCACCGCCTTCTAGCACCCATATGATAAAAAGGAGTTGGGGCTTGCCATAAGGGCAGTAGGGTCGGGAAAATCATATAGGTGCTAGGGCTTGACATGACCAGCCGATTGATCGGAGGGGGCCTCTCCAACCGCCTGTCTAGCCCAAGATAGGGCCAATGTGGAGTATTGCATGTCATGAACTGCTCATCCACTTGGGCTCCATCCTTAAGCATCACGGAATGATGTAAGGAAAATGTAGTCGTCGTTAGTAGTAATAGTCATTTGTTCAGAAACAACATAGACGCAAGTTCTATAGACACCAGGGGCTGTGTATGTATTTCTAGGCTTGTGGGTTCTTTTTTAGAGAGAAAGAAAGACAGAAAGAAAGAGACAGAGAGGTTACGGTCAAATTTCTCTGTTGTAAATCATGCTTGTTACTACTATATCTGACCCATCTGAGGACCCAGGAGCCACGTCTGACTCCTCCTCCTTCCGTTTCTCATCCCAGCGTCACATCTGTTTTCGGCCAAAACCTGGAACTTCCGTTTTTATTTTTAAATCTATTTCCGGGGTCATTCGTCGGTCACTGGGTTCAAACTTTAACCTCTCTTTGATCTTATTTCTTTTTCTTTTCTTTCCCTTTTGAATCCCTGTAGACCAGAATAATTATACTACATAAGTTTTCTTAAACAATTATTTTGATAATTCTATATTATGATTTAGGTTTTGAATTGTGTAAACAAAAGGGTTTTGTCATGATGAGATACAGACCAGAAAATAAACTTGTAATCAGGGGTGAAGTTTTCTTGCTCTAAGATATTGTACTCTTTTTTCATTTAAGTAATACACATTTTTTTATTTAAGTAATATACTCTTTTTTTAATCTCAGAAATTTTACTCTATTTTTTTCATTTAAGAAATTGTACTCTTTTTTTTTCATTCAGAAATTTTACTCTATTTTTTTCATTTAAGAAACTTTATTCCTTTTTAACTAAGAAATTGTACTCTTTTTTTCATCTCAGAAATTGTACTCTATTTTTTTCATTTAAGAAACTTTATTCCTTTTTATCTAAGAAATTGTACTCTTTTTATTTAAGAAATTGAACTCTTTTTTTCATCTCAGAAATTGTACTCTATTTTTTTAATTTAAGAAACTTTATTCCTTTTATCTAAGAAATTGTACTCTTTTTTCATTTAAATAGCTGTACTCTTTTTTATTTAAGAAATTTAACTCTTTGTTTTCCATTTAAGAAATTGTATTCCTTTTACTAAGAATTATACTCCTTTTTTCATTTAAATAACTGTACTCTATTTTATTTAAGAAATTGTACTCTTTTTTACCTTTTCAAACCTAGCGTTGATACAAAAAAATATATTTGATAAATGCAATATATATATATTTACCAAACTCCTCCACACGAGCAGGATGTGACACAAGGTCAATTTATTAAGCAGAGTTTAACAGGTTGGAATTCAGAGTTTTCCTTCTCCTAGACTGGTTGCCTAACCAAGGTTAAAGAGCCCAGTCTGCCCTAGTATGTACTAATAGCTGAAGAGAGAATAGTTGGATTCATAACTTTCCCAAAAGTATCGGCTATATGCTGAGATGCATGTACACCTCTGTAACCCATTCTTGAGTAAATAAAAATTATTTGAATTGGGTGCAAGGATGTACCTAAATCAAATAACTACCTTTCCCAAAAGTATTAGCGCTATGTGAAATGAAAACAGCCGCGTCCACAATTTGAACTCGTCTGATCGTGTCCATTTCCTACAACCCTAACCAGTTTTAATACATATTCTGTATATATGTAGGTGAGAAAAACAGAAATGAATCTGACAAATTGGTTGGTTGGTTGGGTTTTACGGCATGTCAACCCTTGTTGGTTCATTTTATGAAGTTTTTGTTTCATTCATTCTTGATGGGTACTGATTTTTTTTGTGAACTCAGTTTTTTTTCTATTTGACCCATAGATGGGAACCTAACACATACTACCACTTTGGATCAGTGGACCTGGGAGTAATGGTGATGAAGGGGTGCTCCGCATTCCCTCAACCTTCAGAACTGAAACCTCACCATGAGATAGAGTTTAACATCATACCCAGGACATGAAGACCACCGTCTTCTAGCACATATATGATAAAAATGGTTGGGGCATGCAATAGGGGCAATAGAGTTGGGACAATCATATAAGCGCTAGGGCTTGACATGACCAACCAATTGATTGGAAGGGGCCCTGACTGCCTGTCTAACCTAAATAAGGGCCAAAGTAGTGTTGCATGTCATGGAATGCTCAGCCATCAGGGTTCTATTCTTATGCATCACAGGCTGCCATCAGCGGCCAACAGGTGGCCCCATTTGGAGAGTCATACTGCAGTATGTATTCTAAAGCCCCAGCTGACACTATATGTTGATATGGTTGAAAGTGAAATATATATACAATGTACGATGAAATTTATTTTTCTCTATTATTTGTTTACCTTTAAATCATTTTAATGAATTTATTTTATCTAATGAATTAATATTTCAATTAAAAAATCTAAACATTTAGGTTGGATTCATTTCCATTTTTCTCATAATATATATATATATATATATATATATAAATATCAAAATATCTTGCCCTGAAGAAGGACGCTTTTTTGTACTTAAATTTTATGTTTCTCTCTTATTATTATTATTATTATTTTGTATTAAAAATATAATAAATAGAATACAATGTATACAAGGACAAACTCTTGGTCGAAACACATGTCGGCATTCCAATGAATAATTTTTATCCATACAACATTTTCTTTCCTTTATCTTTCAACATAATTGGTGGATTTACTTCCATTTTTCTCACTTTATATATATATATATAAGTATGCATATATATATTTGTTGGATTCACTTCCATTTTTCTCACCTAAATACTAAAAATATTAATACATATATACATATATTGAAGAGTGGGTTCTATGTATGCTTCTTATATAGATAGATGAAAATCATATGGCCTATATATTTAACTAATGTAAATAAAAGTAAGTGTTGAAAAATTAAATGTAGAAAATGAGAAAGAAAATATTGATCTGGCTATATTTCAGGTTATCCTTACCCCTACCTCTGGTGAGTAAAATGAAATGGTTACATTTTGGATACATTTGACAACCCAGATACCACCAAGCAGTAACAAGGCAACATTTCAAATCTGTTCAGGAAAATGGGAACATTTCATTTTGATTTTCTTCACTAAAGGGAAAAAGTAAAGTTGTTGGGGGTGGTCTAATGTTGGTATCAGCCAGACAGCGAGGGAGTCTATCCCCTTTTCACTAACGCTAGATCAAGGAGATTATTTTTAGTGTGTGAGGTGGAATGCCATACCTACCTTCAGCTCTTCACTTTACCACACAGATCCCTGTGCTACTCATACGCTAAGTTGGCAAGGGCCGGTATCGAACCAGGAACCTTGTTATTCGTGGCCGAATGCTCTACCAACTGAAACCCCCCCCTTTTTTTTCACTATAGGGAAGTTATCCTTAAATATGAACATTTTTTTCTCTTAATGCTTCATTCTATACAGCCTTCAATTCTAAGTACATCTAATGTTTTCAAAACATTATTTTATTTACTTTAATTGAATATATACAGGCCATACAATTTATATATATTATATATTATAGGAAGCACATAGTGTAACGGTTAAAGTCAAGGGAAATGGACTCGTCGCCCCAAGTTAAAATCCTGGACGTGGTAATTGCATTTCACTTAGCGCTAATACTCTTGGGAAAGGTATAAATCCTACTCTCCCTCCAGCTATGGGTAAATAGTAGGGCAGACTGGGCTCTTTAACCTTGGTTAGGCAACCCGTCTAGGAGAAGGAAAACTCTGAATTCAAACCTGTTGTACTCTGCTTAAGAAATTGACCTTGTGTCGCATCCTGCTCGTGCGAAGGGGTTGGGAAATATATATATATTTGCATCCTTCCATCTACTAGAGATGATGGTGTAGATTCCAGAAAAAAGAAAAAAGTTTTTATCTATTCCGCATGAGCGGCTGAATGGGCCAATTTTTGAATGGCTGTCTCTGGTGCACTAACTGCATACAAACAGTGATGCTTGCTGGTGCTTCTGTTGTCTCTCCTTCCTTCTGGCTTTCTTTGCTTGCTGGTGGCTACTTTCCTCTCAGTTTCACTCATTTTCATGCCATATATATATATATATATATGAGGAGAAAGGTAGACAAACACAGGATGTTGTAGAAAATGTATGTTTATTGTAGGTAGTGATGTCGATGTTGTAACATTTCGGTCTGTTAGACCTTCTTCAGGACTTTGGATAGAGTTCTTGCCTCAATGGTGAACATTTTCTTTTTAGTGAATTAGGAGGTCGTGAATAAGGGGAGAGGTGGTCGGTTGATGGTGTCAGAAGTGGTTGGAGGTGGATTTTCCTTTTCTCTCAGATAGAGAGTGTATCACAGTGGATTCTTATAGTAGTGCAATATATATATATATATATATATATATATATATATAAAAGTAATTGGTAATTTGCTTGAAGCATTGTTAAGTATGTTATAATATATTAATGATTTGAAGGTAATTACAATGCTTATAAAAAATAAAAACAAAAAGATGTTATTTTTGTCTTATCGATTTCAAAGAAACTTTATCTTCAGAGACGAATATCAGAAATGTACGTGCTTATGTTTTTTTTTGCGTGGTTATACTTTTTTTTTCCTCTTCTTTTTTTTTTCCTTCTCCCTTCCCCCTTCTTTATGTTATGAATGAAATTGGCGAATAACTGTAATTTCTTATTTTTTTGAATATCTGTTGAGAACGAATGTTTGAACCCCTACCTTGCATATGTATCCAATATTGTCTGTTTATCATCTGATGAATATTGCAACAATGTAGCCATGTTCAATTCAAAATAAAAACGGTCAACTATAAAAATTCATATGCTTAGCTTTTATTTTATTTTATTTTTCATTTTTATTTTCTTTCCCTTTTTTCTCTAATTTTCTATTTTTTTTCATTTTTTTTTTTTTTTTCAATTGTAAAAAATAAAATGTATTAATTTAATTAGATGGGCCAATAAATAAGTAAATAAAAGATTATCTTTAATTATATATTAGGATTGAAAGAAAATTTAAGAAAAATATGTTTTATGAGTATTTTTTTTTTTTTTATTATAAATAGATTAAGTATTATATATTAATTATATATTAAAATCTTATATAATAATTATATATTAGGATTGATGCAAAATTTAAGAAAACTATGTATTATGAGTATTTTCTTTTTAAATTTCAAATAGATTAAATATTATAAATCAAATATTTAAATTACAAAAGGCATAGGGTTTTTTGTTTTTTTTTTGTTTTGTTTTGATCTTTTTATATTAATAGTTCTATGTTTAATAAGTATTTTCTTTAAAAGAAAAGAAATATTTCTTTTTTTTCATATTAGTAGTTCTATGTTTTACGAGTATTTATCTATTATTATTATTTTTTTTTTTAATTCTTTTGAATTTCAAATAGATTAAATATTATAAATCAAATATTTAAATTGCAAAAGGCATAGTGCTTTTTTTTTTGTTTTTTTATTTATTTATTTATTTTATTTATATTTTTTTTTTGCTGTTATTATTTATTTTTTGTTTTTATATATTAATAGTTCTAGACTAACCGTAATGTTAAGAGGGTATCATGGTTTAAAGAAATGACGTCATGGTTTAAAGAAATAATGTCATGTAAAGAAGTTAATAAGTATGTCAATAATGTTAAATTAACTGTAAATTTTTTTTTATTTTTTTTTTTTTTTTTTAATTTTTAAATTTTTTAAATTTTTTATTTTGAGTGCATGAAATGTTAAGAATCAATTGTATGTGCTAATCTATTATAGATGTATTACATAATTCAAATCCGTTATTTCAAGTGTCCACCTTGGACTTATTTCTTGAGGGAACAAAGTAAAAATATGCAAATAGTTGATTGTTAATAGGTTTAAATTTGTGATAGGGAAAATTACATATATATGTGTAAAATATGTATACTAAATAAATTATAAGCTATAAATGGAACGTATAATTTAGTTAACTATGTATTCCGTGTTTAATTCTAATCTATTGTTTATATTAGGACCTAATTTAACTATTAATAAACTTTCTCTAATTCTGAGATAACCAATGTTGCATATTATTGTCTCTATCTTAACGGAAAAACTGTTGTCCTTATTTTTGCATTTGATTAAATGTTTATGGAATGAGGATGCATGAGTGTGGATATGTTCTTTGATTCTAATGTGGAGGGGTCTAATTGTACTTCCTATATAGAAATTAAGGCATTTGGAGCAAGTTAAACGGTAAATTGTATAAGTTTTGTGACATATGTTAGGATCTCTTATTGGGCAGTTGGCTAGTGTGCATGCTGAAATAACATTCTTATGTTTTTTTTGTTAGATGTTAGCGTAGTAAGGGCCCAGAGTGGGCTAGTTGGATATCTAGTCCCTCTTTATGAATAGCCTTGCATATTTCTTTAGTGATTGTGTCGCTGAAATGTGGTAGTTTCAAGAAACAGGTGTTAGAGTGTGTGTGTAGTGTCTGTGTTTTTCTATTATTTAAATGGCGTATGTATGAAGTTGGGTAGCCATTGTTTTTGAGGGTGTTCATAAAGTGTGCTGTGTGTGTGATTTTGTCTGTCTCTTCACCACATCTATTGTGTATTCTATTAATTTCATTTCTGATGTAACTTGTCTTGGAATTGAGTGGAAGTGCTGACTTGAATTGTACAAAGATATCCTCAGTGGTGTTTTTTTTATAGAAGCTAGTGTAAAGTTTTGCCTGTTGGTGATATTTTTATTCTAAAATCTAGGAGTGCTAGGGAACCAGTGTTATCTGGATGTTCTATTTGGAATTGAATGTGGTTATCTATACTATGGAATTTCTCGGCTATGTCATTGGCTTCTTCTTTGGATGATGTCAACATAAGTATATCGTCAATATACCTGGTGAAGAAAATGCATGATGGGCAGATGGTTAGTGCTCGTCGTTCTAGTTTACCCATGTATGAAATGGCCAGTATGCCTGAGATACTGGATCCCATGGGTAATCCTAACATTTGTTTGTATGTATGTCTGTTATACGTGAAGTAGGTGTTGTCTACTATAATGGATAGTAGCTGGTGTATATCCGTTGCAGTTAAATTGTGACAGTATAGGTTTTGAGAGATGATATGTTCTGATATGAGATCAACCGCTGGGTGTGCAGGTACTGTGGTGTATAGGGAAATCACATCTAAACTGAATGTGTAATTATTTTGTTTAAGTACTCCAGTATTTAAATGCTGTTGTCTATGGATGACTTCATCGGAGTTTTGAACATGTCCTGGACAGGTGGAAAGTAGAGGTCCTTCCAAGTTGGAAATGATTGGTCTGATCTAAAGTGTTGTGCCGGTTTTGTGAGTTTTGATGAGGTGGTAGAAGATGGGTAGTTTACTGTTTCTAGTGATGAAGTTATTCTTGTATTTACTATATATATTTCTGTGTTTACATATGTTAATCCAAGTACTGTTCATTAAATTCTCGATTTGTGTTGATTGAATGTTTGTTACCTCTGAATAAATGTTGTTATTATTAAGGTGTTCTAGAGCCAAATGGTTATAGGTATTCTGGGAGATGACGCAGAATTCCTTACCTTTATCGGAGGGTAGGTATATAAGTTCCTTATTTTTCAAGTTGACCGTTTTTATTTTGAATTGAACATGGCTACATTGTTGCAATATTCACTGGATGATAAACAGACAATATTGGATACATATGCAAGGTAGGGGTTCAAACATTCGTTCTCAACAGATATTCAAAAAAATAAGAAATTACAGTTATTCGTCCATTTCATTCATAACATAAAGAAGGGGGAAGGGAGGAGAAAGAAAAAAAGAAAGAGGAAAAAAAGAAGAAAAAAAAAGTATAACCACGCAAAAGAAACTTAAGCACGTACATTTCTGATATTCGTCTCTGAAGATAAAGTTTCAAAAATAACATCTTTTTGTTTTTATTTTTCATATGAATTGTAATTGCCTTCAAATCATTAATATATTGTATATATATATATATATATATATAAATGTATGTATACCTAGAGTTATTTAGTGAAGAGACGATTTTAGATTTGCCCAAGTAGAGAGATTAATCAATAGCATGAGGCATTAGGGAATGGAATATTTGCTTTGGCTAGGGTGGGGGTCTGGATCCTTGCCCATAAGTTTAAATGAGAACCAAATATGACAGGTTAAAATGCTAACATAGTTACCTAATGAGTTGAGATACGCACACTTTTAAAGAGATAAAAAATATGGTAGAAGATATGCAACACATCTAGCATTTAGTTTGTGAAAAAATTCTACAAAAATAACCAATGTTCAGTGATAAAATGGCCTTCCGTACATTCTAGGAGGCAAACATTGTTATTAAACAATAAAAATTTATAATTCTCTTAAAAATACTAATATATCTCTGTTGAGTTAAATTTTGCGTTAATCAGAATTTTAAAATTCAATATTATATTATATTTAAAGATAAGTGAAAATTTGGATTCATATACAAAAAAAAAAAAAAAAAAGATTTTTAAACATTAAAATATCAAAATTATTTAATCACATGAAGGAATTAAAAATACTTAAAAATCAATTTCTTTGAAAAAAAAAGAAATTCTTGGCAATTTAATAGAATATAGTATATATTAATTAAAAAAGCAAGTAAAAGTTTTTAAAGCATATTATCACATTCTTTAGCACTTTTTATTTGAGAATTCAAGGAATTTTTACTAAAACTATCATTGATAGAAATTTCTAAAATCCTCATAATTATTCAGAATATTATCTTTACAGAAAAAAAAAAGAAAAAATTGTATTGTAGAAATTTATTCCTCTAGAGAATAGCAAGGTTTCAGAAGTTGAAGAACTAAAAACATAAAACAAAAGGTGAGTCAAAAGTTTTGCAATATTTGTACAGGTGATTGTTTTCAGAATAAATCCCAAGATCTTGAGGGAATCAAACTGATGACATACCCAGCATATAGTCCAGACTTAGCTTCCTTGGTTGGGTGGATTTTATGTCATGTCAACCCTTGTTGGGTTATTTTATGCCAAAGATGGGTATTCAAAATTTAAAAAAAATTTAAACTCAATTCTTTTTAAAATCATTTTTTAAACTCATTTTTCTATTTAATTCATAGATGGGACCCTAACAGGTACTATCACTCCAGGTCAAAGTGGATCTGGAAATAGTGGCAATGAAGGGGTACTCCACACTCCCCAGGGCTCCAAAATTGGAACCTCACCATTAGATGCATAATCGCATAGGCAAGAAATTGTCAGTAACCAAGCGCCATTGACTCCATGTCCACGCTACCCTAACTCATATATATATATATATACACATACATACATAAACACATAGATTAATAATGGAAAATTAGACTAGAAAGAGAGAGAGAGAGAGTGAGAGTGAGTGTGTGTGTGGGGGGGGGTGATGTTTCTTTTGGAATTTTGTCATCAATTACTTCCAAGAAAATAATCCAATCTTATTAACCTTAAGGTTAATGGACTGAGAAAGTTTTTTTTTGTGTATCACTTCCTTGTGAGGAGTAAAAGTATATTGTACAGCCTCTCTCCTTAACAACGGGGGGGGGGGGGGTTAGGAGATGAAAATGGCAAAGATAACCAGACCTTGTGAAAACAAGAGTTTTTATAAGGAGACATGAAAACTACTGGTTAGTATCATTATCATCTAGAGATTACTAAAATTATCATTATATATATATATATATATATATATATAGGAAGGACCTATATTATATATATATATATACACAGCAAGGACCTACATTGACCAACACTACAAGGATACTGGATGCTGTGCAGAGGACCTTCCAGGGGCAATGAATAATAGAGAAGGTTGGCAAGAGATTGTCATGGATATCCATGCTAATTGCGCGACACGATGATTATATATATATATATATATATACATACATATAAAATACACACATACACACAGATTAATTTTATTATCTAGATATTGATTATATATATGTGTGTGTGTGTGTGTATATATATATATATATACACACACACACACATACAGAGATTGATATTATCTAGACGTTGCTAAAATTATATATAATTCGCCTTAGTGTATTAACGAGGCTTCATCAAAATCTCTGAATTCTGATGAAGCCTCGTTAATACACAAAAGCAAAATATTAATTGAATGAAGTTGTTTGTGTTTTATCCACTTTTATTCCTCAACTATATATATATATATATTATATATATAAGCACACACATATGTATATAATCATAACTAAAGTGGCATATCCTAGTGAGATTTTTTTAAGAGCAAAACACTTCAAATGCTCATAGAAAAAAGAGCAATTTCCAGTTTAATTTGCAACTAAATTATATTTTTGTGTGGTCTGCATTAATGTGGCAGTTTGGCGAACGGCTCTCAGAAAGTAGATTGACATGCGAGACAGTGAACGTGTTTAGCTCCTGGTAAGCCACTGGCATTTCTATTACACATACATACATATACACCAACTGCCCTTTATATATGTATAGATAGATATATTGGTAATTGTAAAGTGTCTGTTTTATATGTTCTTTATAGACAGTTAACAGCAGACCCTGATGATACAGGTGCTTCTATTTAGGAAAAAAGGGATGATTCTAGTTAGCATTTCAAATTTATATTCATTAGATTAAGAATGTGGATAATTAAAAGATAGATATTATTTGGCTGTATTTTTGAGATGAGGCTAAATGTGAATAATTTTGATGTTTCGGACTGTTGTCCTCATCTTTATTGTGGTATGTATAAACAACATTTTGGCCACTGTATCCTCTGGCTTTTATCAGGTGTTCCGTGTATCTAAGCATAGTAATAACCCAGCCTGGAAATCATTTTTCTATGCTCGGATAAACAGGGAACACCTGATAAATCCCGGAGGATACAGTGGCTGAAATGTTGTGTTTATAAATGCCACAATAAAGATGAGGACAACAGTCCGAAACATCAAAATTATTCACATTTAGCCTCATCTCAAAAATACAGCCAAATAATATTTATCTTTTAATTGTCCAAATTCTTAATCTAATGCATATAAATTTGAAATGCTAATTAGAATTATTCCCTTTTTACTAAATAGAAGCACCTGTATCATCAGGGTCTGCTGTTAACTGTCTATAAAGAACATATAAAACAAACACTTTACAATTACCAATATATCTATCTATACATATATAAAGGGCAGTTGGTGTATAAGTATGTATGTGTAATAGAAGTGACAGTGACTTACCAGGAGCTAAACGTGTTCACTGTCTTTCGTGTCAATCTACTCTCTGAGGGCCATTCGCTAAACTGCCATTTTTATGCTGTATACTTATTTGCATAAGATGGCAGCGACACATTTTAAAAAACAGGCGAGTGGACATGGAGAAGGGGGCAGTTCTCCTAGAAGCTTCGCATGCATGATGACAAAGACCTTGACACCCTGTTATAGTCTTTACTTCTTGTGTTTACTGAAGGTTTCGTGTGTTGGTGTGGATAACAGAATCCTGATCTAAAGTAAGAAATCAAAGATTGTGAATTTACAAGATTATCGTAGCAGCTTCATTTTTTTCCCTAGCAAACAGTACTGTTACAGTATGTCCAGAGCGAACTAGGAAAATAAAACAATTAACTACATAGTAAATATTTACACATTCACTATCACCATAGCTTGATTTTTGAGCAAAAATAATGATTTTATTCATATCTGGAAAGATATTTTAAAAGTTACTTAATAGATTGTAGGGTTTTTAGAATTTGAATAGTAAGAAAAAGGAAAGTCATTGGTTGCGTTCATGATTAAAACATAAATCAATTATGTAAGACGAAAACAATCAATGGATCTGCAAGATTAACTTTTGCTTATTCTCCCTTCTACCTAGGCAATGCTGAGTAGCCGCTTCTAGTAGATATATGAAGGGCAGTTGGTGTGTATGTATGTCCAGAGAAAATAAAACAAGTAACGACAAATATATATATATATATATATATATATGAGTATGAAAAGGTGGAATGAAAACATCACACAATGATGTTAAAGAGAAAACAATTTATAATATAATTTTCTCTTTAACAGCATTGTGTGATGTTTTCATTCCACCTTTTCATACTCATACTGTCGGATTCATTTCCTTTCTTTTAACTTATATATATATATACATACACATTCACTTCTACAGGCCAGATTAACACAAGATCTTTTTTTATGTGTGGATTTTTATGGAGCATCCAGTGAGGATCCAACTCGCAATTTAGTAATAATGGATCTGCAAGATTTAATTTTTTTAACCCCCCCCCTCTACCCAGGTGATGTTGGGTAGCCACTTCTAGTTGTTAATATGTTACATATCAGTAATATGAAAAAAAATCTAACTGATATTAGTGCAAAATACTTATTAGAGAACAATGGTTAGCAGAAAAATGGACAGAAATATTCCTTAACAGAATAGAAGAATTCAAGAATAACTTCTTACTAGTCCAGACTTTGTGTCTCTCTTTTGGGCAAAAATATTTATAGGAATCTGACTTCCTTCTCAATTTTTGGTCTGATGTTTCACTTTAAAAAAAAAAAACCTTTATGATGATGACATTTTGCTGTGTGAAGTGATCACGATGACTCACTCTTCTTGTTAAATGGTAGAAAAATTCATTTTTGGAACTAAAACTGAAAATAGAAATCAGAAAAAAAATAAATTAGTAAAAAAATAAATAAATCAAAATCAGATGACTAAAAACAGTTTTTGCAATTTTTAATATACAGGGTGAAGTATTTGAATAAACTCAGGAGACCTGTTAATAAGGCTTTATTGGCGAATAAATGACTACATAACTCTACAAAGGAGAACGGTACTAAGGGGAGTTAACCCCGAAGGGTCAAAGGGAGATAAGTTCAGAGTTCAGAGGGCAGGGAGTAATATAGAATACTACACAGGGTGTTTCAGAAAAGTTTATATTATTTGAAACTAGAAAAAATGCGACCCCTGGTAAGCCTACTAAGTACTACCTCTCCTGGTACCATCTAAGAGTTTTAAAAAATATTTTAAAAAAACAAAAAAAGGAATTAGAAATAATTTGAATATGCAGTAATAATGAATAGGACAAAAATGATTTTGGAATAGATTGTTTTAAAATATTAACGTGTTTGTTTTAGTTTGCAATTTACTGCATACAAAGTGCCAAATTTTGTCTATTTCTTGGCAGAATTTAATGTTTAGAATGTATCAAAAATTAATTACATATGTGATATTATTTTGCTTTTTTACTGATGCTCATTATGTTACTACTTTTTGACTTAAACAAAAATTTGACCTTAAATAATCGATTTGATTAATTTTAATTCATTTTGAAAATGAATAGCAGCTGAATTTTTGGGTATACCTACGTAAAACTTTTACGGCAGGTCAAACCATTGGGTCATTTTATGCCGAAGATGTTTTCGTCTTATTCATTCTTGATGGGTACTAAAAAATTTTAAAACTCATTTTTTTTTTCAATTAAACCCATATATAGGACCCTAACAGGTACTACCACTCCGGGTCAGAGTGGATCTGTTTTAAATGTTTTAAATCGTTTTAAATGTATTAAAAATAAATTACATATGTGATATTATTTTGCTTTTTTACTGATGCTCATTATGTTACTACTTTTTGACTTAAACAAAAATTTGACCTTAAATAATCGATTTGATTAATTTTAATTGGTTTTTAAAGTGATAATTGGCACTTAGTAGTTGACAGTTTCTCACCTATGCGATTTTCAAAATTGGTTTGAAAATCATATAGGCAAGAAACTCCAACTCATATATATATATATATATATATATATATATATATAATCCAAAAGTCCAGAGAAGAAATCTTCCTTACGACACAAGAGTTTTTTTTAAAAACCTGTCGCAGTTTGAGAGCTCAATGTGTGCTCTTAATGTTAGAGTCACAGAGCAAATTTATAAGTAAAGAAATAACAAAAGACTTAGAGATTTTGCATTATAGTCTATTTCAGGGAACTTAGACAAAGTGTCTAACTCCCCCGAATCATCAGATGCAAATCTGATGAGTCGGGAGATTTAGACACTTTGTCTAAGCTCCCTGAAATAGACTATAATGCTAAATCTCTAAGTCTTTTGTTATTTCTTTACTTATATATACTAGCAAATATATGCACCCTCCGGGTGCAAGTATTTAGGTTTTAATGTAATAAAATATTGTATTAAATTAGAAAGGCTAATGAAACTAAATAAGAATACAGATAAAAAGATTTGAAACAGAGGGGGTTATAATAAAAGATTTGAAACAGAGGGAGTATAATAAAAAATGGAACAACTGAATCTTACTCTTCCATCACTCTCGTCTTTCATTGTTATTTTTTCTAATTTAAGTATTTAGTTATAAGAGGAAGTAAAGAATAAAATGACAGTTATTTTATCTTGTTAATGGATTTCATTTAAGATTCATTGAAGAGATTTTTGCTTATATTCATTAAAATAAAACCAAACAATTAGAAATCAATAATACTAAGCACATATTTATTAAATTCGATTTTTAATATTAATATGCAAATTAGCCTTCCCGTTCACACTGTAAACCGCTATTTTGTTGTATATATAAATATAATTGCATGTTGTCAGTATGTAGACATAGTTAACAGTATTAATAATGTAAGACAATTTTATTAATAATTGAGGTTTAGATAAAAATAAAATCATGGAGAATGTGATGTCAATAACTAAGAGAATTGTGACTTGAGTAGGAATATAGTTTCGGTTACAGACAGAAAAACACACAATCTCCATTATAATAAGATATATATATATATATACATACAAGGTGTTTTAGAAAAATTAATATAATTTTGTAATCTAATAACTTGACCAATTCTCAATCAAATGATCTTAAATTTTAACAGCATGTGCGGAAACAACTAAAAATTCTGTCTTTAATGTTTAAACATTCTTTTCCAGTCAATAGCATTTCTAGACCTGAAAAGAAAAAAAAAAAAAAACACTAAACATTAGGCATATAATTTTGCGTTCTTTCTGTTAAAATTTCAGAGACATACAGCATGTTTCAGAAAAATTGATATAATTTCGTAATCTAATAAACTTGATCAATTCTCATTCAAATGATCTCAAATCTTAATGTGTAGAAACAACTTAAACTTCACTGTTTAATATTCTATGTTTTAAATGTCCGCAGGTGGTGTAGGTAGTTTGCAATGACAGGCGAAGTTCAACACTTTTTCATTAACATGGCAGCAAGCTGGTATGACATAGAAAAACTACCACAGCATCTACAAAAATGCATCAATCAAAATGGCCATTATCTAAAAAGATAGATAGATTTTCAAACTTTAAAATGGTGTAAACATCATTGACAATAAAGGTGGGGTTTGGTTTGTTTTATGGCATATCAACCTCAGTGGGTCATTTAATGCCAATAAAGTTTTGAAATAAATTAATTCTTAATGGATACATAATTTTTCTTAAATACATTTTTAGATGGGTGTGACAATAAAGAATAAACATTTCTGTGATTTCTAAATATTTTGGAAACTTTACCTTTGGTATTACCCAAGTACATTCATTTTTTCATTCAGTGTATATATATATATATATATATATATATATATATATATATAGGGCCAGTTTAGCTCAGTTGGTAGAGTGTCCGAATAGCTTCCAGGTTTGATACCGGCCCTAACCAACTCAGCTTATGAGTAGCACAGGGATCTGTGTGGTAAAGTAAGGATGGTAGGTGTGGCATTCCACCTCAGACACAGAAACAATTTCCTTGTCTAGTACTAGTGAAAAGGAGATATGCTGTCTGGCTGATAGTGACTTTAGGCCACACCAACGACTTTATATATATATATATATATATATATACACTTTACTAGTAATGATACTTTTATTTACTTACAATTTTAGACAAAAGTATAATGTATACACTTCATTCAGAGGTCATAGTAGATAGGAGTTCAGATTACTGTCTAGCATAGATTACTTTAGTCTTGGGGTTAGGAAACAAAATAACCTACTGGCCTGTAGAACTAAATTTTTTTTTCGGGGGGGGGGGCACAGTGTCTTTGCTTTAAATGTAATCAAAACTTGAAGCCAACTTTTATTCAGACAAACATACACATAACTTTATTTAAGACAAAGTTATTTCCATTATTTGCTAAAGATTTTTTATTTCTCTGAATGTTTGAGATGAGGCTTGAAGATTAGTATTATCTGTGTTATTCGGACTATTGTCCCCATCTTCACTGTTATTTGTACAACGTTTCAGCCGATATGCCTGAAGAAGGCCGGAGGGCATATCGGCCGAAATGTTGTACAAATAACAATGAATGTGACAATAGTCCAAATAACACAGATAATACTAAAGATTTTTTATTCATGCATTTCATATTACATCTATCGACAGGGTGATTGCAAAAAATCTCCCTATTTTAAAATACAATTTTTTTTGTCAATACTTGGAAGAATATTGAAGACTTGATTTTTATGCAAGATGGTGCTCCTTCACATTTTGCTATTGTTGTTTGTGAATGGCTGAATCCTCATTTTCCTAGGAGATGGATGGGTAGATGCGATCCACATGAGTGGCCGGCTAAGAAGCCCTGATTTAACACCCTGCAACTTTTTTCTTTGGGGTTGGTTGAAGGAGCAAGTCTACTCTACAAAACTAATGACTTTGAAAAAACTTGAACACAAGAATTTATTTCTGCCATCCCACAAGAGTTCCTGGATAGATTAGTTGATGCAATTCTCAAGCGGTTTGAGAGGCTGGAGGCAAATGTTGAGGCCCATATAAGATTTTAAATCAAACTCCATGTTAGGTGTTCTCATATTTAGTTTTTGTAAGAATAATGATTCAGAAATAAATTATAAGATTTTAAAATAGGAAAGGGAGTTATTTTACAATCACTCTGTATATACAATATCTGGACTTACAATTATATGTATTTGTACAATGTATCTGGACTTACAATTTGCTTGTAACCTAATTTCCTTGTATATCAAATCTATTTCCCATATTGAAATACACTAAAATGCCATGAATATATTCTAGTCCATTTTTAATTTAAAAAAAGAAAATAGCACTGTATATTACTAAAATACTCATTATGTATGTATGTAATTGAAAAAATGTGACATCGATGTGAAGACCTGGGAGAGTAAGTCTTTGGGCAGTGGGCAGTGGAGAAGAGCTGTGCAGGAGGGCACGGAAAGGTTTGAGACCGGCCGTATACAGCATGAGCAATTGAAGAGAGATATTCGCAAGAATAAAGAAGTAGACAATCAAGGGCTTCAAATCGGTCTACTATGTGACCAGTGTGGAATGCTATGTATGAGCAAAGCTGGCCTGATCAGTCACCAATCTGTGCATCGGCGGGATGGACTAATAAAATACCCTGTGCTCCCTGGAAATACCTGTAATTGTGGGAAGGTGTGCAAGACTTTGGCAGGACTAAAGAGCCACTTTCGTGCAACTCATTGTTGAACTTTTTTGAAGTTCACCATTATATTGTTTGAACTATTGACTTTTCTTTTTCTTTTTTTTTTGTTACTATATCAAGCAATGGCAATACTTGAATACGAGTTTGCTGCCATCATGTATGTATGTATGTATGTATGTATATACAGTGGCAGTGATGCTGATAGCTTTTTGATTTAGTGCATCCTGGGACGCACATGTTTGCTTTGAATGAGTCCCCGGGGAAAATTAATGAGTCTCAACTAAAGTCACTTAATAGACTGTAGGGTTTTTATTTATGATCTGGGGAAACAACTAAAGCCGGCTATCTATATATGTACCTTGTAACCTATCCTGTGTAATTCATTTCTAAGAAACTATTGAAATATATTTACACTTAGCTTGAAATGGTGAGGGAAGAAAAAAGAAAAACACTGGGATGCATGGATATGATTTTACTGTGTCCTTTTAGATTTTTATGCTTCAGGGACGCAGGACACGTACCTACCAGCATCTCTGCAGTGGTACCTTGATTTATGAGTTTAATTTGTTCCACTCATAACTCAATTTCCTCTTATATCAAATCAATTTTACCCGTTGAAATTAACTGAAATGCCATTAATCTGTTCCAGTCCTCACAGTGGTACCTTGATTTATGAGTTTAATTTGTTCCACTCATAACTCAATTTCCTCTTATATCAAATCAATTTTCCCATTGAAATAAACTGAAATGCCATTAATCTGTCCAGCACCCCCAAAACACTGTAATTTTTTTCAATACTATTGAAGTCAGTTATTCTATGTTGGTTTGATAACAGCAACTAGCTAAGCCCAACTGAAGCAGTGTCCAAGACAGTTGGTATTTATAGAAATCAAGAATAGTCCATTCATGCATTTGGGTGATTCCATTCCCGAGTTCTGATTGGCTGCTTGGTTTCTATGATATTGTGGAGTTTTTTTTTAATAAGAAAAATAACACTGCATTGTATAAAAATATAATAAAAAATATAATGTAATGAATTATATGTTATATGTTTTAAGGTTTATTTTTTTTATAAATATTTTTCTTTGGCGTAAAAAATTTGGAAACGTTTTTAGTGAACTTAACATAAGCATATCTGAAACTATGCCTGAACCCAGAGTCATCAATTCTTCTTGATTGGGCCCATCAGCGGAAGTTGGAAAAATATGAAGACCTACGTGAACAATGCGTCAGAAACGGATGGATAACAGATGTATTTCCCATTGAAGTCGGATGTCGGGGATTTATTACCAACTCAACCTAGGGCATTTTTGTCTAAACTTGGACTTTCTCTACCAGACAAGAGGAAATACTTAAAAAAGATTCAGGAAAAGCTCTAACCGCATCAGCGTGAATATGGCAGTCCTATATTGTGACATCAAACTGACAAAGTCTGGTGGTATCGTGAGATACTGCTGGGGTGCTCTGGGTTAGTGGTAATGATGCTTCAACCCTGAAACCATGCCTGAACACAGTCATCATCTGATGAAGGCTTTGTTGGTTGCAATACTACTGTGTAAATAGCAGTCATTATATGAAGATTATTAGAGCTTGCTCATACCTAAAATTTTAGCTCACAACACAAAAGAAAAATCTCCTGAGTGACGGCTCATAACTTGGGACACTTGTAAATCAAAGTACCACTGTATTATTAAAATTCTCATTATGTATGTATCTTACCCAACCCAGAAAAAATAGTACATCACAGATTTATATATACACATATATATATATAGACAAAATAAATTATCTCACCTCCTCGTGTAAGTTTCATTACTAAAACGTATTTGAAGAAATACAATCATCAGATGATTATATTTTTACAAAACACGAATTTTATATTCATGAGACCGACTATTTTTCTTGTTAAATTTTTATAGGGCAAAAAAAAAAAAAAGAATAAATGAATACATTTTTTATAATTGTAATTCAACAAGTAATCAAGAACTAACCTTTAAAAAGATAAAATTATGTTTCAAACCACTCATGAGTTTAAGGTTACATTTCTTGTTTTTTAAATTTTTTTTTTTGATGTACAGTTGCTGTTTTGTAAGGTGCTGCTACCAGGATTTATTCAAAACAATACCATCTTTGTGTAGTTTCAATTTAACTTTTTTCTCCAAGCATTTTATTAAACCATACAATAGTACATACTTTTGCCTAATGATCATACAATTTTAAAATGATTAGTTACCATATATGGTTTTAATTTGTTAAAAATAATATCTAAAAGAAAATCTTTTTTTTCTGATAAAAGTAAGA
Source organism: Doryteuthis pealeii (assembly GCA_023376005.1). Classification (NCBI taxonomy): domain Eukaryota; kingdom Metazoa; phylum Mollusca; class Cephalopoda; order Myopsida; family Loliginidae; genus Doryteuthis; species Doryteuthis pealeii. The sequence goes on along the minus strand of CM042164.1, from coordinate 78,175,589 downwards.
TATAGAAGGACTTTCATATGTAACTAAAATGCAAATTAAGTAATCTTATTTTAATCTTTTCCAGCTGGGGAGGCCATAACTGGTTAGCCAAACATGTTTGTTTGTTTACAATTGGTCGGTTGGTTTTAGAGCATGTCACCCCTTGTTAGTCAGTTTTTTTTTTCATATGGCATTGCCAACACTTACTCTCAGTCTTTTTTTTTTTTTATCAAGCAATTATATCATTTCAAGTAACTTATAATAATTTGTAAACAATTATAATTTCAGTAACTGTTTCTATTTACAGTTTGTGACACCATTCAGGCCTAACGAAATTCTAGAGTTACTCCCCTTAATCAGTAGGGAACAGTTGCCTCCATTGAAAGTTGCATTATGGGATGCTAGAACTGGAAATGGGGCTTCTGCCATGACACACATGGATTAGTATATGAGCAAGCTGGTCATACATAAGTTGAATAAAACCTTGTTAATTTCCAACAACCTGATCTTGCATTTTCAGTATGTAAAAACATAAGTTTTACTCAGTAAATTTTTACTGTTAGTTTAAACCCATTACATCATTGAATAGAGTTTGGTGAAATCTTCCTGTTGCACATATAATCTATTTTTCTCCCTCCATTTACAGTTTGTGACACCATTCAGGCCTAACAAAATTCTAGAGTATAGAAGGGGGGGGAATATATGGGGCGAAATAGACCTTCGAATCAACAAGCTCCCACCAAGGGGAAACCAAAAACAAGCGAGTTCTCAGTCTTCTCACCAGTCAGACCCTCTGTTGGTCAACACATTCGTCTAGCAGCTAAAAAAATATGTCGTCATAGTCGAAAATTAATCTTTAGCAGTTCAAAATCACATTTCCTTACTGAAAAGCGCTTCGTCGTCGACTGCTTCTGCTGCTGCTGACTGCTGACTGCCCAGCGCTTGACTCATTTGTTATTTTATGGGCATATTAGCCAAACATCAGGGCACGTCAGTCAAACCTCGCGTCTGTCCAGTTCCTACATCGCATGCGGGAGGACGCGGGTTCGATCCCAGCAGGCAAGACAAAGTCTTGCTCTTTTTCGTTCTCCGTCACTCCCCTTAATCAGTAGGGAACAGTTGCCTCCATTGAAAGTTGCATTATGGGATGCTAGAACTGGAAATGGGGCTTCTGCCATAACACACATGGATTAGTATATGAGCAACTGGTCATACACAAGTTGAATGAAACCTTGTTAATTTCCAATGACCTGATCTTGCATTTTCAGTATGTAAAAAAGTTTTACTCAGTAGGTTTTTACTGCTAGTTTAAACCCATTACATCATTGAATAGAGTTTGGTGAAATCTTTCTGTTGCACATATAATCTATTTTTCTCCCCCATGTGTCAAAGTTATACTTATCTGAAAGCATTATGTTGAAAAGGAAAAAAAAAAACAGCCTCAAGGTGTCCTGGAATGTTAACTAAAAATATAATATGGCTTCTGGTCAGAAAATATGGTAGCTAATATGCTCGATTGTTGGCAGAACTAATCATTCATAGCTGAGAGAGTCAAAGGAATCCATGCTGTTGTTAGCATGCCTTGATAATGATGAGGTGGAAATGTTGTTCTACTGAGAGAAATTTATTATAATTCAAAGATTTAATAAATATGCATCAATGATATTTCAAGTAATTGAATGATTGTATCTCCTAAATTTTCAATTTAATAACCATACTTACATGATGGCTGTAACTGTTGGAGGGAGGGAGGAGATGGACTTCGGCTGTAGCGATGGGGTGGAGTGGGTGTCTGGGGGGTGGCGGTGAAATGAATTATTTAATATATAAATAATGAAGAGGATGACACCAAAATATTGAATGTGGGCCTTAATTGAATAGTGATGATTTAGTCTGTCTCCCTGACCCCCCCCCTTTCTGTTTGCCAATATCTGGCACTGGCACTGAATCTTTTTTTTTTTTCTTCATTCTTTTGGATACAAATCAGAAATTGTGTGTAGGAGTTAATAAAAAGAGACAGAAAAGGTGAAAGGAAGACAAAAAAAAAAGAGAAAAAAAAATCAAGCGTAGTAGGCCTTGTAGTTATTTAAAGTTCAGTTACGAAACATCTGGAAATGATCACATCGTGATAGAAGATCAGTTGTGGCTTGAATTAAGGAATCTCAGCCTGTTTGTAATAATAATAATAATAATAATAGAAAAGACTCCACATCATTGTTGTTCTGAAGGATCATTTACTACCAGGAATTTTGATTCATTTAACCTTTCTAATCCTAAATTTTAAAGCTATTTTAACAGCAATAACTACATAAATAATCCCGGTTTGTTCACTATCTTTTGCTAAGCACAAGAGCAACACAAGAAGGGTTTGAAATGAAAAAAATATATATATATATATATATATATATTCACAACTTTTCACAACATTATATATATATATATATATATATATATATATATATATAATGTTGTGAAAATTGAAAAAACACATGTTTCATTAACGATTGATGTTTATTAAGCCTACGCTGCAGTGTTTCGGTCTGTTTTAACAAACCTTCATCAGGGCTTTCGTTGGTTTAAGGAACAAAAAAAAAATTATTAGCCAAAACAAAAAGTCTGTGAGCCTCTACTTTTGGTGTGTGGCTGCTTTTATTGATCTTCACTCATTGCTTTAAACTGATCTGATGCTGAGTTGACTGATATGCGTTTTTACCCAGGCTCATTTAGGATTATAGTACTATTAAACGCAACCCTTATTTCTAGATGTTTGCATTATGCATCACAGTCTATGGCAAATTGTTCTAGATCTAATATTTGTAAGCAAAGTCTTAAAAGAAAGGTGACTATTTGATAAGTTTCATCTATCTATACATATATAAAGGGCAATAGTGTGTATATGCATGTCTGGAGGTAACTTCGAAAATAATACAATTAATGACAAACTAAATATATATGCACATTAAATATCACCAGGGCTTGGTTTTTGAGCAAAAATAATAGAGATTTGATTTATATTAGTGAAGATAATTGAAAAATAAAATTTAAATGATAACAGCATGGAAATTTTTATTTCATTTAATATTTTAGATAGTAGACATTAACGTTTCTTTGCTGAGTGGATATTAACATTTCTTTTTGGATCAATGCAATGTTTTTTTTTTTTACATAGGGATTTAAATGGGCCATACCACACACCAAAAAGCACCCACACATCAAAAGGAGGGACTCGTAGACTTTTGTTTTCATTAATTGATTTTTTTTTTTTAAACATCAATCATTAATGAAACTTGTTTTTTTTGTTTTTTTCAATCTTTTACATATTGTCGGATTTACTTCCACTTTTTCTTCATATACATGTGTGTGTGAGTGTATAAATATATATATATATATATATTTTTCAACATACCGTCGGATTATCTTCCATTTTCATTTTACATATATATGTGTGTGTGTGTATAAATATATATATATATATATTTTCAACATACCGTCGGATTATCTTCCGTTTTCATTTTACATATATATATGTGTGTGAGTGTATAAATATATATATATATATTTTCAACATACCGTCGAATTATCTTCCATTTTCATTTTACATATATATATGTGTGTGAGTGTATAAATATATATATATATATATATATTTTCAACATACCGTCAGATTATCTTCCATTTTCATTTTACATATATATATGTGTGTGAGTGTATAATATATATATATATATATATATATATATATATATATATATATTTCAACATACCGTCGAATTATCTTCCATTTTCATTTTACATATATATATGTGTGTGAGTGTATAAATATATATATATATATATATATATATTTTCAACATACCGTCAGATTATCTTCCATTTTCATTTACATATATATATGTGGTGTGTGTGTATAAATATATATATATATATATATATATATATATATATATATTTCAACATACCGTCAGATTATCTTCCATTTTCATTTTACATATATATATGTGTGTGTGTGTGGTGTGTGTGGTGTGTGTGTGTATAAATATATATGTCTGTTTATGTGTGTATATATATAAATGTATGTCTGTATAAATATATTTACAATACAGACACTCTAACAGAAACTACATTGAGGTGAATGTCCTGTTTAGTAATCACAGAGAAAGACCCCCCCCTCCAGATAATCGTATTCTAGCCCATCCAATTTAAGGTATATAGTTATTCACGCTCTCTGTAAAGTAAATATAACTGTGCAATTTATATATTCATACTCTTATTCTTTAATCTTCCGAACGTAATCATCTTGCAACACCCTCTAGTTAAAAATGAGACAATCCAAATTGTACAAGTGATTAAATTACTTTGGATTACTTTGATCCATATAACTGTGCAATTTATATATTGATACTCTTGTTCCTTAATCTTCCGAACGTAATCATCTTGCAACACCCCCTGGTTAAAAATGAGACCATCCAAATTGTACAAGTGATTAAATTACTTTGGATTACTTTGATCCATATAACTGTGCAATGTATATATTAATACTCTTGTTCCTTAATCTTCCAACCGTTATCATCCTGATACACCCCTGGTTAAAAATGAGGCTGTCCAAATCATCCAGGATGAAATGCAGAAATGTAAATCCTGATTATATGGTGTTGTTTATCCACCAAATTCTTATTTCTTATGAGTGTCATCACCACAGCTAAATAGTCTCACTCGACCCTGACAAGGCGCCTTGAGAATAAGCTAGATGGGAGCTGCACAAGAATGCTGCGTGCGTTGCATATATAAGTTACTCCTGACTATCTACTTGTCTCTTATTATGTCCCCTACATATATATGCAAATATATATATATATATATATATATATAGTCTTTCACTGGGGGCTGAGTGACAGCAAGTCTTTCCAGGTTTTCAGGACTTTTGAGTATTCTAGCCGATCTCAACAGACTATAGAGTCTTGAGTCTTCCTCTGATTTCCAATTCCTCCCCCCACCCCCAAATCTTTGGGGACCGTTCAAAGGTCACCAACTACAATTGGTATCACTTTCACCCTTATGTTGCACAATTTATTCAAAACTCTGGCAAGGTACAAGTATTTGTCTATCATTTCATTTCATTTGTGGTCTTTCATTGGAGTCCAAGTGACAACAAGTCTGAGTATTCTAGCCGATCTTAATGCTGTTGTCTGGATGGTCTCAATTTTGATTTCCAGTTTCTCTAATCTATTTTCTAAACTCTTAGGTACCGATCCAAATGCACCAACTACAACTGGTATCACTTTCACCCTCATATTCCACATTTTTTTTCAATTAGTAGCTCTCTTACTAGGAAGGCAACCCATTTCCTGTAAGAATAACCCTGCAATAAAAGTATATTATACCCAGCTAAGTTATATTTTATTGCCCTCATTTATATTAAGGGAACACCTAAAGTAACAGAATCATGAGTTTTTTTGTTATTACATTTTATAGTTGAAAATATTATATACTGAAATATAAAGGAGCATTTTCAATCTCATCATAAACATGGTGTCACCTTTTTTGAATAAAGGTAAGATTTAGCTCAGTCGGTAGAGTGTCTGACTAGGAACAACAAGGTTCCTGGTTCAATATCGGCCCTTGCCAACTCAGGGTATGAGTAGCACAGGCATCTGTGTGGTAAAGTGAAGTGCTGATGGTTGGTGTGGCACGTCGCCTCAGATGCTAAAACAATCTCCTTGGTCTAGTACTAGTGAAAGACTCTCTTGCTGTCTGGCTGATACTGACTTTAGGCCACCCCAACGACTTTACTTTACTTACTAAGCTTTACTTAGGTGTTAATTTACCACCCTTATTCTGGGGCTAAGAATATGCTGTTTCCCCAGTTGAGAGAGTAAGACGCCCCCCCCCCCTCAAAAATGTGGTTTTCTGCGTATGACACTAAACTGCATCTGGTGTTTAGGCTCTAGTTTTGAAAATTTAGGAATTGTGGAATACCCCTTCATTGTCTGAAGTAGTATCAAAGGTAATAATTAAATTATCATACTGTGGTTTATCCACAGGTCCTGCTAGTCCAGATTATTATACTTTTTACATATTGAACTATTTTGCAATAGCTTTTAAGTAAACCTATCAAACGTTGTAATAAATTAAATCATCATGCTGTGGTATATCCACAGGTCCTGGTAGTCAGGATTATTATACTTTTTAAATATTGAACTATTTGGCAATAGCTCTTAAGTAAACATCAAATGTTGTAATAATTAAATTATCATACTGTGGTATATCCACAAATCCTGCTAGTCAAGATTATTATACTTTTTAAATATTGAACTATTTGGCAATAGCTCTTGAGTAAACCTATCAAACGTTGTAATAATTAAATTATCATACTGTGGTATATCCACAGGTCCTGCTAGTTATTATTATAGTTGTTATGATTCAAGATGCAATTTTAGGTTTGTAGTTGAATACAATTTCACAGTAGATATTACTTGTGGCATAAAGTTTGATCCTTTCTTGATGTAGAAAGATGTAGTATCAGTATTGATCCATCTTTTAATCATTCCATCAAGCAAGTAATTTTAGGACAATTTATCAACACTGTTAAATACATGTTTGGTGTTTTTCATTGGTCTATTCAGCTCCTTCCTGGCTGGAACAGTCTATAAACATAAGTTGTGGTTCTTAGTATAGCTATGTGAGTTTTTCACACCAGTTTTAAGTGGTGGTTTTTCACTGGAGTCTGAGTGACAACAGGTTTTCAGGACACTTATAATTATTCAAGCTTGTCTTAACAGTGCTGTGGTCTACATGGTCTTGTTTCTTCCTCTGATCTCTAGTTCGTCCAGACTCTTTGACAAACCTTTTGGGACTGTTCCAAGGGCACCAACTAAATCTGATATCACCAACTAAATCTGATTAAAAAAAAAAAAATTTTTTAACACAATTCTTTAATGTTACTGGGAAATAAATATAACTTTGAGGAGTGGAGGGAGAGAAAAATACATCTTATGTGCAAAAGAAAGATTTCAATAAGCCCTATTCAACTATATAATGGGTTTAAACTAGCTGTAAAAACTTCCTGAATAAAACACAAAATAAGCCTCAATGGTGTCGTGGACTGTAAATAAAAGTCAAATTTAAGTGGCACCTGTTGATTGGGGATATTTTTTACATATTTGTTTTATCTAATGTCCACATGTCATATTCATGAGGACCCTTTTTATTAATAGACCATAAGGATCTCATAATATTTCTAGCAATTTTAAAGCCCTTAAAATCACCACACATTAAACAAATTTAAAGTCATGGTAAAGTTGATAACAAATTAATAGAGGAAAAAAGAGAACTCTTTTATTTGAGGAGATATTTTTTGTCTACCTTTTTAGAAACCAATCGAGCATATTAGCTACCATATTTTCTGAACCAGAAGCCATATTATATATATCCGATACAAAATAGTATTTATTTAACCAATAAAGACAACCTGTAAATTGAGAAATATAAACAATTTTTGTATCAGACAACACTTTCATTCCAATCCTCTATGTATATATATATATATACACATACATATTATATTAGGTTTAGCTCAGTCGGTAGAGCATTCACCTAGGAATTGCTGATACCAACAATAAGCCATTTTGCTGACTCTCTCTCTCTCTCTTTCATATATATATATATATATATATATATATACTAATTAAACATAAAAATATGAAAAACAAATATTCAGGGGATGTATATATTCATGAATGATTAGTTCTGCCAACAATATAGCATATTAGCTACCATATTTTCTGAACCAGAAGCCATATAAATACATGCATGAATATACACACACACGTGTGTGTGTGTGTGTGTGTGTGTGTGTGTGTGCTAGCTGTAGTACCCCTGTTTTACAGCAACATTTCGTTTTTGAAGATAATATTTCAATTTACAATCATCAATCATGTCAAAAATAAAAAAGTGACCCTTAGTATTATTTGTATTAATATTGTCCTCATCTTCATTGTTATTTGTACAACGTTTTGGCCAATGTGCCCTCCGGCCTTCTTCAAGAACCTTTACCCCACCAGTGCCTCCTTTGTTAGTCGCTTTTATAATGGAGATTCAGTGTCTGTAACTGAAACTATGTCACCGCTTACATCCCAATACCTTCAGGAATTGTGTAAGTTTATCAATGAGTATTTAATTTTTCGTCAAAATCCTTAATACTTAGAATAAAATAAATCTTATTTATTAACAAGGTCTCCTTGAAAATCTGAGTTAGACTTGCCACAAAACAGCCTATGTTATTAGAACATTTAAAATCCTGCAATGTGTCTTATATATCATTAAGAAATAAAGGTTTTCATAATATATGGTGTGGTTAATTTGCATTGTGGTTTTAACAAAACCGGGTTTAATAAATAATTACTTGGTAATATTGATCTCTAATATTGTTGTTTTATTCTCCAATGTATCAAAATCAATACTATGAATGACTTTATATAGAAACCTATTAAAATAAGTTTAATCTTTTTATGTGAGTTCTTATTTAATTTTGTTAGTTTTTCTAATCTAATATATTTCATTACATTAAAAATTAAATACTTATGCTTGAAGGGCACATATTCTTGCTAGTATATATAATAGATATTGAACGTTGATCATGCGTATCAATGATTTAACATTATGTAGATTGTTGTGATGTTAATGCGGGTGCAGAAGACATACAGAAATTCATTATATATATATATATATATATATACACTTCATGTGAATTCTTATGAATTTCATGCTTTATGCATTATTCAGGCAATCTGATGAATGCACTAAAGCATGAAACCCAGTCATAAAAATTCCCATGTAATATATATATATATATATATATATATATATATTATGGGAGAAATGTGAGGAGGTTAATTCGACAGTATGTGGAGAAAGGTAGACAAACACGGGATGTTAAACATCCAGTTTCCATAACATCCCATGTTTGTCTACCTTTCTCCACATATATATATATATATATATATATATATATATATATAATATATATATATACACACCAGTCATCCACAGACACATGTTTCAACGTTTACGTCTCATCAGTGAACCTCGACTTTTTTAACAGCTACCTCTAGCCAGGAGTGAAACCCGACAGAATTTTCATTTGTCAAGCCCCTTACCCTAACAGCTGTCGGGGACTGTCAGCCAGAGGCAAACAATTAATTGATACATACTTACAGGATGTATGTTTTACAATCACAAGGGAACTCAAGTCTATATATATATATATATATATGGAAAGAGGATTGGAATGAATCCGACAGAATGTGGTGGAGATGTGAGGAACAAAAGAACAAAACTCAGACAAAAGTGTGCAGGATATATTTCTCTAGAAATACAAAAAACGACTGATGATGCCAAGCTCAAAGCTCTAGCGAAATATATCCTACACACTTTTGTCTGAGTTTTCTTCTTTTGTTCCTCACATCTCCACAACATATATATAATATATATATATATATATATATTCTTATAAACTAGCAGGACCTGGGAATATACCACTGTATGATCATTTAATTATTACAATATTTAATATGTTTACTTAAGAGCTATTGAAATAGTTCAATATGTAAAAAGTATAATAATTTCACACTTTTGCTTTTGTTTCCTTCTTTTCATTATATTCAATTGAAACCGATTAGCGCTATTGCCTTCTCTCCCTATCTTTTTCTCTTTTTTTCTTGCTTTCTTTCTTTCTTATATTTTTTTCTGTGTAGCACATGCTTTTAAAAATGGAATTGTCCATTATGAAGCTGAGGTGACACTTGTAAGAAATAGGAATTTTCCGGATAAGCAAAACCAGATACTCAGAATTTACATTTTTGCATTTCATCTGTGACCGTTTGGACAGTCTGATTTTTAAACAGAGGGTGTTGCAAGATGATAACGGTCAGGAGATTAAGGAATAAGCTCTATCATTGATATTGAGCACTCTACTAATAATTTTACAAAAACTTGGTCCATCACTAACTCACTAAGTGAGCTAGTGATAACTATATTCTAAATATATATATATATATATATATATTATATATATATATATACACACACACACACACACACACACACACACCACATATATATATATATATTAAATTTCTTGCTGTTTTTACTACTATTTTAGTTTTTACTAAACAGTGGGAATTCTAATTCTAATTTAAAATTTAATTCATAAAATGGATTTTAATTTTATAAAACTTGTATCTGAATGTATCTGTGTATACTGTTCCGCCTGATTGTTGCAAGTTATGCATGCTTAAATTCTAAGATCTAACAGTTTATGTTATCGACTACTCTATTATTTCTACCTCACCTTACACACAATATATTATATATTGTGCTCCAATACATCAATGGGCTCACAATGTAAATATCAAAAAATAATATTCAAGCCTAAACATAATTATTTTATGTTTTGTCAAAAAATAAAAGATATTTTTGTCAAAAAAAAAAAAAAAATTTTCAACTGGTCTTACTGGTTTGTGTGCATACACATACAAACATATGTGCATGCACACACATATTATATATAAACATATGCACACACATACACACTTATATATATAAACATATGCACACACATACACACATATATATATATAACATATGCAACATATATACATATCACACACACACACACACACATATATATATATAATAAACATATGCACACACACACACATATATATATATAAACATATGCACACACACACACATATATATAATAAACATATGCACACACACATATATATATATATATATATATATATAAACACACAAATCTATATAATACACAGGTATATTTTATTTTACCAACTCTGGGCATCTCATCATAGTGTAATGTTTAGCAAGCTAGTCACGCAGATCTATTTCCACTGAGTTTGATACTCGCTTAATGTCCCATACTTGCAACCTTTTGTCACATTCTACCCATGGCAAATGGTTCGATAAAATAGCCGTACCATCATAGTGTATGGTTAGCAAGCTAGTCTTGCAGTTCCAATACTCCTAGATAGCGAGTCAGATCCTCACTGGATGCCCCATATTTGTGACCTTTTGTCAAATCCTACCTGTGATGAATGGGTTGGGTAAATATTCTACATCACTTTACCAACTCCTGTTTTATAAAACCTCACAATTATGAATTCATAAAATACAAAAATTAAATACAAATGAAATAAAGATATAGAAAAATATAAAATTAAAATAAAATGAAATAAAATAGAAATAAATATTAAATAAAATTAAAATTAAATAAAAAAATAAAGTCAACGTGGTGGCCTAATGTCAATATCAGCTAGACAGCGAGGGAGTCTATCCCCTTCTTACTAGCGCTAGACTGAGGAGATTATTTTTGTGTCTGAGGTGGAGTGCCACTCCTACCATCAGCTCCTCATTTTTCCATACAGATCCTGAGCAACTCATATGCTGAGTTGGCGAGGGCTGGTATCGAACCAGGAGCCTTGTGATTCCTAGGCAAGTGCTCTACCAACTGAGCTAAACCAGCCATTGAAATTAAATGAAATCTTAAAATTTTTACGCTTTAGGAAACTTGAGAATTACAAATTCATCATTTTGAAATAAAAATCAGTGAAAGAATTTTGTTTTTATTTTATATTCTACTCATTTTGCTCTGAATTATCAAAATGATGTTTTTTTAAGCGTTGTTCTATTATTCAATCTTAAAAAAAGATTTTTATAAAGAATTTCCTTAAATTAAAACATAAATACATTATTTTCTATATCCATTCATAATTCACTTTAGAAATGCCCATTTGATGAATTATCATTCAGAATGAATCAGTTAGTGAAAGGTTCAGGTATTCCTGTTGTTACGTATAATTGATTATCGGCAAATAGAAACTAAATTCGAAAACCAAAAAGGAACACCCCAGAGTGTTAAGTATCTGGCCACCATCCTTGGCCAGTTGTAAAGAACTTAAAGTAAATAAGTCCAGAATTATAGAATCCCTTGGTAAGTGAATAAGACCTAAGTTTTGGAATCCTACGTAGTGTCAAAAAGGTCCAGCGATATATGATCCGTTGTCCATGAAGATCCAAGTGGTTGTGAGTACCTAAGATTAGAATCAGTCAGTATAAATAATAATATCAGCAGCAGAGCACTGCCAGTGATTGGACAAGAATATGGTCACATGACTATTGCCCAGTCTATAAATAAGAGAGGGTGTCTAGCACACACCTTATATCCAGAAAAGGAAGCGCGTGGTGTAATGGTTAAAGTCATGGGAAATGGACTCTCCGCCCCGTGTTCAAATCCTGGACGTGGTAATTGCATTTCACTTAGCGCTAATACCCTTGGGAAATGTATGAATCCTACTCTCCCTCCAGCTATGGGTAAATAGCAGGGCAGACTGGGTTCTTTAACCATGGCTAGGAGAAGGAAAACTCTGAATTCAAACCTGTTAAACTCCGCTTAAGAAATTGACCTTGTGTCGTATCCTGCTCGTGCGGGGGAGTTGGTAAATATATATATCCAGAAAAGTCAACACAGAGTGTTCTTAGGCCCTATGATGTCAGAGCTGAGGTACGTGTCCTAGAAAACGACCCCAACCACTAAGTACGTTAGAGCACATACCCATCGAAAGGTGGGGGAACATATTTTGCTTATTCACGTGACGTAGGCATTGGAAAAAGAAAGGCCAAGCAGAGAGACAGAGATGTGACATCACAACTTTTTTTTTGGGGGGGGGAGGAAGAAATTCGACCACTAGGGCAGTTCTACTCCAGACCCTTTCGAGGGCGGTCGCTGATCATCTTCATGCGGTATAGAAGATAAAACTTCAACTCTACAATGAGGAAAGGAAATTCATAAAAGAATAAAGGAAGCTTACCAGACATAACTCCACGGAAATAGAAGGTGAACCAGCCAAAACAAAGTGCTATACTCCGTCATGGAATTCTTCTATAACCAGTTCCCTTTATATTTTATCCAAGTTGTATATATAGATTGGGATATATATATAGAATCCTCAAGGGGGATATCTATCATGACACTGTCCGTTAGGGTTTGAATAAGACGGCGAGATAGGCTTCGTTATAGCTTTTGTTCATAGGTCATAGTCAATTCGAAACATACATATATACAACTTAGGAAATAGAAGGTGAACCAGCCAAAACAAAGTGCTATACTCCGTCATGGAATTCTTCTATAACCAGTTGCCTTTATATTTTATCCAAGTTGTAATATAGATGGGATATATATATAGAATCCTCAAGGGGATATCTAATCATGACAACTGTCCCCGTTAGTTG
>CM042164.1:78147517-78162202 GCA_023376005.1 Doryteuthis pealeii | reverse complement strand
CAAAAGAAATGCCGCTCCTTTCCTTACTATCTTTTTTACCCCCCTTTCTCGTCTCTTTTCACCCCCCCTTTTTCGTTCTCTTTTTCACCCCCCCACTTTCTCGTTCTTTTCCCCCCTTTCTCGTTCTCTTTTACACCCTTTTCTCGTTTCTTTTTCACCCCCCCCTCTCGTTCTCTTTTTCACCCCCTCCTCTGTTCTCTTTTTCACCCCCCTTCCTCGTTCTCTTCACCCCCCCTCCTAGTTCTCTTTTTTATCACCCTTCCTGGTTCTCTTTTTCATCCCTTCTCTTCTCTTTTCATCCCCCTTCCTCGTTCTCTTTCGTTCATCCCCTTCCTCGTCTCTTTTTCACCCCCCTTCCTGGTTCTCTTTTTCACCCTTCTCCTTCCTATTTCCTTGCTTCTCCTTTTCTTCCTCCTTGCTCTCCTTTTTCTTCCTCTCCTTTTTCTTCTCCTTGCTCTCTTTTTCTTCCTCCTTGTCTCCTTTTTCTTCCTCCTTGCTCTCTTTTTCTCCTCCTTGCTTCCTTTTTTCTCCCTCCTTACTCTCCTTTTCTCCTCTTCCTTCTTTTTCCCTCTCTCTTTACCCTCTCCTCTTTCTTACTCTATTTCCACTTTCTCCTTAATCTCTTTTTCCTCCTCTTCCCCTCTTTCCACTCCTCTCACCTCAAGTCTCTCTCTTTCCTCTCCTCCTCTTTTGCTCACACCTTTTTTGTTTACCTATCAAGACTATTTATTCTCTCCTGAATCTTCTTTATGTATTTGATTTTAGGTTTTACTTCGTTAGAGCCGTGGAAGGTGAGGGGGTGGGTGGGGGTGGGTGTAATGGGTGGGGGGTGAGGGTGAGGATTTGAAAAGCAGTCTGCAGTTGTTGTTTAATTGTATTAAATAAACAAACAAAGACCAGAAAATAGTCTTAGTAACTGATCCTTTGGAGTAATTACATTTTAACTGTCTCCCTTGCTGACTTGTTACTTGGTTCAACTACTTCCTTATCTCTCCTCCTCTTTCTCCCCCCCTCCTCCTCCTACTCCTCGGCTCAGTTAATCACAGTTTCAGAGATTTTCACTTGAGTTTTGATTGACTCCTCTGAACATTTTTTATCTTTTTCTTTTTTTGTTGTGTTTGTAGCATCAGTTAATGACCTACCAAACTAAATCCTTTAGAAACATACACTGCTGTTAGCTGCAACATTTCTACACCTGCTTAGAAGTTTCCAATGTGATACTTGTTCCTGTAGATTTTTGGCTTGGGATAAGCAATCTTTCTTCATTTCAAGTCCTGAGAATTTTATGCATTTCATTTCTCAAGTAAGATTCTGTTATGCATATACCATTTGTTGTACTAATTTAAAATATGAGTAATTGACCTACTCAAAACTAATTCCTTAGAAAACCCATACCTGCTTTAGCTGCAGAACATTTCTACACCTGTGATACTATCTGTAGAATGCACACAAACTAGGCTCGCAAGTCGTCGGGGTGGCCTAAAGTCGGTAATCAACCAGACAGCGAGGGAGTCTTATCCCTTTTCACAGCACTAGACCCCCCAAGGAGATTGTTTTTTGCATCTGGGGCAAACATGACCTGCATTTATTTTTGGTTAAAAAAAAAACAAACTTTAGTGCATGGAGATACATTCCTGTGTGATATGCAGAGGTGGTGGATCTGGGATACTTTTTTTTTTTTGTTTTTTTAAGAGAGAGTTTAGAACTATGATTATGTTTCGCAAAAGAATAATGAGCTGGGTGATTGATTTTAGCTATTAATATTTCTCAATAAGTAAAGTAAAGTTACCGGTGGTGACCTAATGTCGGTATCAGCCAGGAACAGCGAGGAGGTACAACCATATCAGTATAAGCATATAATACATATAGGTAGGGATGGAGGTGCCTAGTGTAATATAACAGTTGTGAAATGGACACTACAAGATTAAGTACAAATCCTGGGACAAGCTGTTTGCATTTTACATAGCGATACCATGGTTGTCAACCAAAAGGTTAAAGAGCCAACCTGCTCTATTATTTATTCATAGCTGGATGGAGAATAGCTGGGATACATACCTTTTCCAGAGTATTAACACCTGTGAAATGCAAAGCGCCTCGTCAAGCTTTTGAGCTTTGTCATGTCCATTTCTACTGACCGTAACAATTACATTATATTCCCTTATTGGCAAGCCCCAACCCCTTTTTATCATATGGGTGCTAGAAGCTTCGGTGGCTGCGGGTCTACATGTCCTGCCGAATTGACGTTTAAACTCTATCTTGATGTGAGAGTTCCAGTTTTGGAGTTGGGAATGTGGAGCACCCTTCATCACCATGCTCCCTGGTCACTCTGACCCGGAGTGGTGATACCTGTTAGGGTCCCATCTATGGTGTAAATAGAAAAAAATATATTTATAAAAAAATTGTATTATCCATTAAGAATTTGATTTATTTTACAACTTTATCGCATTAAAATGGACCCACTAAGGTTATTATGCCGACTAAAAACAAAAACAAACAAACCAACCAAAACAATTACACTACCATGTGCCTGCTTCATGTATATGGGATAACAGGTTCCCGACCTGGAATGATGCTCGCACCCCAAGGCTCAATATTTGGTTGGTACAGTGTTACTTTGATAAGTCAGTAGAGCAGATTTATTATTATAGGTGTAATAAATAACCTACTCGAGTTTACCATAAGGATCTTCAGGGTTAAATCCATGAATTAATAAGATATTGATAATTAAGGTTAACTGAGGAGTTCATGCCTGTAATTATGACTTAAAAAGTCGCTGTAATGAACGCTGTTGAGTCAGTTTTGAAAGTTGAATGACAACGCAATTGTCATTCAACTTTTCAAATGACGCAACAGCGGAACTTTGAACCAACCCCTTATTCAAGGCATGGGGTACCCTGTTCTCATCACTAACTATAGCTGGGTACAAGTTAAGCTGCGTTAATTATTATCTATGCTTACTGTCGCGCTTGACCAGGATTGAACCTGCAGACTAGAGATAACTGATCACTTAGAACTGTCTTAATCCCAATGCCTATATCCACCCGCTGTTGTCATTGGACAATTCAGTGGTGAATTTGGGGAATTGGCTAAACGTTGTACAGAAAACAATAAAGATGAGGACATAATCCAAAAAAAACAAATTATTTCAAGCCTCATCTCAAAAATTCAGAGAAACTTAAAATACATCGTTAAAAAATATTATTTCATTGACAATCTTATACTCTATCCTCATTCCATAAAGAGACAATAATACATACACACACACACACCACACACACACCAGGTCCGAAAGTGGAGTTACAGCTAAGGCATGCCAAAATTATTATGTATAACCAACCCCTATTATTCTACCCAGTCTTAAACACAGAGACATTAATATAATATATATATAATATATATATATATACGCACACACATACATACACACATACAGAAAGTGGGGGCAGAAGTAAATGATAGCCAAAATAAGTTTAATGACTGCAGCTATTACTTCTACCCCACCTTATAGAGACACATCCACATGTCTGCTCCAAGTAGGGCAGGCATTTTTAAGAGCCTCATGGACACACTTTATA
The DNA here is from genome assembly GCA_023376005.1 of Doryteuthis pealeii. NCBI lineage: Eukaryota > Metazoa > Mollusca > Cephalopoda > Myopsida > Loliginidae > Doryteuthis > Doryteuthis pealeii. Next base: position 78,158,627 of record CM042164.1, on the reverse strand, counting down.
GATACGAAAAGTAAATCTTTTTTAAACTAAATTCTTTTGAAAAATTAATTTTAAAAATCTGGACTGAGAACAGTTTACCTCCAATGATTAAATAAAGCGTTAGGTCAAGTTCGTGAAGTTTTTCTCCGTTTACGACATGATGGTTCCCGAGTTCAACAGGAATATCTGAAGAAGGCTGTGAGGGTGTTCATTTCAAGATACCTCTCTTTTGGAAGGAGGAAGGTCTACCCCTCTGCAGGGATGTAGTTGGTGTATTCTTAGCCCTCACCAACTGGATGTGTAAAGACTGAATTAGGAAGGGACCAATTACAAGCCCTCAAAAACTTTTCAAAGAGTAGGGATCACTGAAGATATACAGATAGTGAATTACATATATTTTTAAAAAGATAGTGATGAAATTGAAAATATTTGACACAATTTGTCTGAATTTTTGATAAGTTTTATTCTATAGATTTTCGACAGTTGTCTCATCTTTAGTGTTAAATATTTTTCTATCAACCCATAGATGCGCTGTTAAGTATCTGCGGACATCCTTAGTTCCCAGATGTAGTAAAATAGTAACAGCAAGCAATAAGAATCCGTGTTATAGTATTCTTTGAAGTCCAACGTCCAAGAGGTTCCGAATAAGCAATGAGCCAAGGTTAAGAATCAGACTCGTATAAATACACCAACATTCAGCAGCGCACTGCCAGTGATTGACAATGATGCCTTCGCGTGTCATTGTTAGTCAACGAGTCTATATTTAGGAGTAGGCATCTATCACACCCTTTATATCACAAAAACTGGCAACCACACCCCTTTTTTGATATAAGGGGGTGCTCTTTTATTCAACAATATAATCCTTCCATTGAGGAAAATTACAATCGATTTACAATCGACAATCATCCATTCAGAAATGTTTACAATAAAGTCATAAGAAATTTGTAATTTTCAATTTGTAGTAAAAGCAAAAATACTATTATATTACTATCTTATATTCTACTAACCCTATTTGTAAAAAAAAAAAAAAAATATTAATTATTATTATTATTATTCCTACTCCTAATTCTTAGTCTTATTACTGCACACACCACTATATTTTAGAGTAGGCATCTTATCACAGCCTTATATCACAAAAACTGCAACAGGACCTTAACAGTACTACTCAGAGTGAACCTGGTTATTGGTTGGATTTCAACAGCATGTTAATCCATGAGTGGACCTGGGAGTAATTATCGATGAAGCAGTACTCACATTTGACTGACCTCCAGAATTGGAATTTCACCATCAGATAGCGTTTAACATTCATATCTAGGACACTAAGACCCTCAGCACGCCTTCTAACAATATCATTGATAAAAAGGCGTGGGGGCGGGTTGCCATAAGGGCAAATAGAGTTAGAACAATCATAGAGTTGCTAGGGCTTGCATGACAACAGCAATTGATCGGAGAGAGCCTCTCTGACCAAACTGTTTTAGCCTAATTAAGGGCCGAAGTGGAGTTGCATTCATGGATACCAGCTACCAGGATTCTGTCCTAAGCACACGAGTTCACCACCCACGGCAACCTATCTAATATATGAGGTGTGTCTGAAAAGTAATTAAAACTTTGCACAACCCAATTCATTTTAAAATTCCAAACAACAAACTATTCCCTGACGAGCCCTTCAGCTTGGGAAGTCCGTGGGAAGGGGCAATAGTTGTGGCAGGACAATGTGACATTTTTTTTTTTCCCAAGCTGAAGGGGCTCATCTAAGGGAATCCTAATTTGTTGTGGATTTTAAATGAATTTGTTGGACAACCAGTCTCATTACTTTTCAGACCCACCTCGTCAATTTAGACAGCATTGCCGTTATTTATTTACAAATTTAAAGCATTTTTGGTATATTGCCCTAATAGAATTTATCTGCATTGCCAAGTGGCTGAACAGGCCAATTTTTGAATGACAGTCTTTGGTGCATTTGATCTGCACACAAACGTGATGCTTGCTGAAGCTGCTGTCTGTCTTCCCTTCTTTCTGACTCTCTTTGCTGCGGTGGCTATTTTCTTCTCTGTTTATCCTTTTTTGAGCCTGTTTAACAAGGAGGTGAAAACCCACGGTTTTCTTATTGTATATGATTGGAACCTTGTGACTCCTAGTGAATGCTCTACCAATGAGCAAATGCCCACCATTTTTATCTGCCCAACAAAAAGAAAATATGGTCAGAGTTTGCCAACAATGTTTTAGAGAAAATAAAAAAGTGGGGAATTTGTTGCCAGATAGAGTTCTATTCGATTTACAGCTCGAGTGACTAACAGTTAGGTTACACTGACTCCAATAAACGGATGCAGACAGAGAGAGAGACAGAGAGAGAGACAGAGTAAGAAGAGACAGAAAGAGAGAGAGACAGAGACAGAGAGAGACGAGAGAGAGAGACACAGAGAGAGAGAGAGACACAGAGAGAGAGACAGAGAGAGGTGTAATACAGTGCAGGTCTTTCCAAGTCTGTTTAAACAAATGAGTCTTTGACTGGCTGTCTGTAACACCTTCCTGTTAAATGCGCTTCAAAAAGATAAAAGGAATCAATCTCTTTGCAAATATCATTCCAGAATTATATCTATTGCCAAAATAATAAAAGTCTTGGGAGCTTTCTGGTTTATTTGCATCATAATATCAGAGGTAAAAAGTTAGAAAATAGAAAAAAGCAAGAGCAGAAAAGGTTTGGTCTGGTTGTTTGTTTACGGTATATCAACCTTTTTGGTATTTAATTGCTAAATCAAGTCTTCATAAACAAGCACTCAGGTTGCTTAAATGGTCACTCAATTAAAATATTAAACAGGCTCATTGCTGCTTAACTAGTACATATCAACGCTTTTCGGGTCAATTCATTTCATTTTCATAAACAAAGATCAGATGCTTAAATGGTCACTAATTAAATATTAAACAGGCTCATTGCTGCTTAATAGTGTGACCATATCAACGCTTTTCGGTCAAATCACTTCATTTTCTTTCCCAAAACCCTATTGCCTTTTATGGCAAGCCCTAACCCCTTTTTACATAGGGATGCTAGAGGGCCGGTGGCTGCGTGTCTACATGTTTCCTGGGAATGACGTTTAAACTCTATCTGATGGTGAGGTTCAGTTCTGGAGGTTTGGGAATGTGAAGCAACCCTTCATCACCATTACTCCTGGTCCACTCTGACCCGGAGTGGTAGTAATGTTAGGGTCCATCTATGGGTTAAATAGAAAAATGTATTTATAAAAAAATTGTATTATCATTTAAGAATTGATTAATTTTCAAAACTTTATCGGCATTTAAATTGACCCACTGAGTTGATATGCCGTAAAACAAAAAACCAAACCAATTTCATTTTTCATAAAACAAACGGACTCAGATTGTTTACAGTACCTGTTGTTGCCTAAGTGGTCACCCAATTAAGTATTGAACAGAATTTCATTCCAGAATTCATATCTATGCCAAAATAAATAAAAGTCTGGGGAGCCTTTCTGTTTATTTGCTGCCATAACAACAAAGGTAAAACGTCAGAAATTAGAAAAAAATGCAAGTGTAGAAAGTTTTGTTTTTGTTTTACAGTATATCAAACATTTTCAATATTTTTGATAAACAATGATTCAGATTTACAAAAAGTGGTCCCCAATTAAGTATTGAACAGGATCATTGCTGCTAACTACTGGCATTTCAACCCTTTTCGGTCATTTAATGCTTAATCATTTCATTTTCAATAAACAAAGGACTCAGTTGCTTACAGTACCTTACTGTTACTCAAGTGGTGACCCCAACTGAGTACTGGCTAGAGGGCAGTTCGGAGAGGCCTCCGTCAATCGCTGGTCACGTCAAGCCCTACACCTATTATTGATTTTCCAACCCTATTTCCCTTTATGGCAAGCCCAAACCCCTTTTTATCATATGGGTGCTAGAAGGCGTGGCTGAGGGTCTACATGTCCTGGGATGCGTAAACTCTATTGAGGTGAGGTTCCAGTTTGGAGGTTGGGAATGTGGGAGCACCCTTCATCACCATTGCATCCCTGGCTCCACTCTGACCCGGAGGGTAGTACCTGTTAGGTCCATCTATGGGTTAATAGAAAAATTTATTATTAAAAAAATTATATTATCCATTTAAGAATGAATTTATTCAAAAACTTTTATCGGCATTAAATGGACCACTGAGGTTGATATTGCCGTAAAACAAAACAAACAAACCAAAAAAAAAACAAAAAAAACACTGAGTTACTGAACAGACTCGTCACTTACTTTAACTAGCAAGACCACAGATTCTCCTCCTCATATTTTTTGAATTAAAAATAGTTTCTTTCCTTGACTGGTTGTACTCCCTGGTTAGAGAGCCTAGTCTGCCCTACTATTTTAGTTCTTGCTGGTAGGGGGGGAGAAGATGGATACATGGGCTTTCTCAATGGCATTAGAATGTAGTGAAAATGGCAAACAGGCCCCATCCAGAATTTGAACTTGGTTATTTTATGGCATATCAACCCTTTTTGGGTTTATTAATGCCAATTAAGTCATTTTCCTAAACAAAAGACTCACATTGCTTACTGTGTGGAGTATTTTGACATATAAGGTTGTGCTCTAATTTCCACCTGGATTTTTAGACTAGCCTAAGTCACGTGGTTTATTACTTGCAATTCACCAACCATACTGCGGACACTGATACACTACTTAAACTCCCACACTTGGCATATTTCTAATGCACCTCATTGACAAGGGACAATTACAATATCAGGACTCTTTACCGAGGATCCAATTCACTGGACAAAGCCTCTGCTTCAGTTTTTCACTAATAACTTTGGTTGATCATAGAGAGAACTGGTGCTTACGTGTGACGTGACCATAATCTGAGATTTTGCAGAAACTTACAGATCACCAAGACTTGAGAAGGATAGATATGGTGATTGAAGGGATACTCCACATCCCCAAATCTCCAGAACTGGGAACCTCACCATCAGATAGAGTTAAATTTTACCAGGGACATGAAGACCCTCAGCCAACAGGCCTTCTAGCACCCATATTTGATAAAGGGTTGGGGCTTGCCATAAGGGCAATAGGGTTGGGCAATATATAGGTGCTTAGGGCTTGATGTGACACAAGCCGATTGATCAGAGGGGGCCTCCTGACCACCTGTCTAGCCTAAGAAGGGTCTAAGTGGAGTGTTGCATGTCAAAGACTCTCATCACCAGGATCCCATCCATTAGCATCACGGGTTTTCTTACTCCTCTGCAGTGGTGCAGTCGGTGCATTCTAAAGGGCCCACCGACAGGGCTGATAATTTAATTATAGGAAATTCTACACATAACTGAACGTCTTCTAGGGATGTTTTAGTCAATTGGTTGAAGTGACAGTGATTTCTTTTATTTAATATACCAACAAAGTTACCTAATAGGAAGTAACAATCTTTCTTGTCAGAATCAAAAAATCAGATTTCTTAGGTAAGGATCAATTGAAATGATCAAATGGCAACAGTGAGACTATAATGATAATGACAATGACAGGATCAAAGGAAACACAGATTTTAATCAATGTTCATATTCCAGGGTATGAGATCAAAAACTATGAAAAGTAACATTAGGTCAGGAATAATTCTCTTACGTATTTCTTTCATTCTACTCATTCATTTTATATATGGCGACTTACTTAGTATTCAGGTCACATACCCTTAACCACTACAATCCTGTTCTCAGGCATGACGGGTTGCCACCCACAACCAACAGGTGGCACCATCTGGGGGAGGTCTACCACTCGCATATATGCAGGTCAGTATATTCCAAAAGTCCAACCACAGGGCAGGCTGATTTTGAGGCCCATGTGAATATATATATATATATATATATAATAATATTATATATGTGTGTGTTCACATGAGCCTATCATGGATGTATCTATCATATAGCTAATTTCTTTGTGTTAAATTAAAACCTTGTTAATTTCAACAAACCTTAGTCTTGCATTTTCACTCAGTGCTCCCGTTATTTTATTTGTTAAAAACTAAACACTTGGATACATATCATAAAGCAAAAAAGTCCTCCCAAAGACAAAAGACAACTAACAAACTTACAAATATACATACTATACACCAGTGGTTTCCAACCCTTTTCTTATTTTCCTGCCCCCTTAAAAGAGTTTTGCTCTGACCTTCACACCCTTTAGATTTTGCTCTACTCACACTCACATTTGTTCAAAAATATAATGTGAATCATACTACAGTTTATCAAAGATCATTATATTTCAACTCTCTAAATATAAATCTGAAATAAAGAAACGAAAATATAATAAATTAATTACAAAAGAAAAACATTTAATCTAAATTTGAACGACGCTATATACCAATTGTTGGCACTGCATCTATGGACAAATTTTTTCTTTATTTATTCAATTATGAACATATCTTGTACCAAAAAAGATTAATTTTGGAGTGCCAGAACCGAAGCTACAACATCAGTTAAAATTTTCTAATCGGAATCATTATAATTTTAAAACGGTTAACTTCAGACTGTTGGATAGCATTTTTGATTCCTTCTGCAAAAATTAATTCTATATACCAATTTAGCTCTAGAAACTCATTTTTACAGACAAAAATAGATTAAAAAAAAGTCGCATTTTTTGCGACGACCACCCAAATTGGAAAGTTAAAATTGACATTAATTCGCCAATTTTTGGAATTTGAAGCTCAAATTTTGGGGATGATCTAACTTTATGATGTACATTTCATGGACAAAATTCGAAAAATTAAGTGAAAAAATTTTAATAAATTTCAATAAAATTTTTTTAGCTTCGCTTCTGAGGCAAACTCCAAACTTATTCTTTTGGTACAAATAATGTTCAATAGATATGAAATAATATAGAAAAAAATCTTTGTCATAGGATTCAGTTGCCAATCCGGCGTAATTGATCTTGCTATGAAAGAATTTTTACTGACAAAATGGATTACAAATGTGCCATTTTTTGTACCCCCCTCAATTTGGAGAAGTAAAAATCGAATAACTCCGTCTTTTTCGAAAGGGGGTCCAAAAAAATTCAAAGTTATATTACTCTAATTCTCCCAACTGTAAGAAAACTTCAATATCTAGTCCTCAGCTTTCAATCTTCTCTTCTAAAGACACCGTCCTCCTCACTGCTTGGTTATTTTAAGTTACACACAAAAACCAAACATCGGGCACTGTTGAACCTCGTGTCCGTCAGTACCTAGATTGCTTTTTGTTTTTGATGCTGCGGACGCGGATTCGATCCAAGCAGGCAGACAAAGTCTTGCTCTGTTTTCGTCTCCGTCACACTCCGCCCATTTTTTGGAATTGGAAGCTTCAAATTTTGGGGATTGTCTAACTTTTAATATAGTCCACACCTGTACAAAATTTCAGAAAAATTGAAGAGGGATGTGACATGGCTTTGATTGATCTGACATGGAATACCCATATAATATATATATATATATATATATATATATTATATATATATATCTGTCCGTACCTAGATTGCATTTGTTTTTGCATGCGGGCGGATTGCGGGTTCGATCCAAGCGGGCAAGACAAAGTTCTTGCTCTGTTTCGTTCTCCGTCACACTCCGCCAATTTTTGGAATTGGAAGCTCAAATTTTGGGGATTTGTCTACTTTAATATAGTCCACACCTGTACAAATTTCAAAAAATTGAAGAGGGATGGGGTACATTGGCTTTGATGATCTAACATGGAATTACCCATATAATATATATTATATATATATATATATAGGTTAGTCAATAACAATTTCTTGCACCTCTTTGTGTGTGTGTGTATTGTGGTATATATATATATATATGGGGTGTAAGTAATAGGATAAGTCCAATACCATAGTATTTTGGGATTCATTTTTTCTTCTGGCCCACCTTTCTATGTGCAATTACAGTTTATCGTTCGCCTATCGTTTTAAGTTGACATGCTATGTTTCATCAGAGAGACCAAGGAAGAGATTGATAGATGAAACATGCAAATTGGCAAAAGAACAAACTCAAGATAATATATATTTATTTCACAAATTATTTATTCAATATTCCAAGGCTGGGAGGAGGGATAAAATGGAACGTCCACAGATTGGATATTTAATATAGAATCCTCAAGGGGGATATCTATCATGACACTGTCCATTAGGGTTTTGAATAAGAGCGGCGAGATAGCTTCGTTATAGCTTTTGTTTCATAGGTCGTAGTCAATTCGAAAACATACTTATATACAACTTGGATAAAATTAAAGGGAACTGGTTATAGAAGAATTCCATGACGGAGTAAGCACTTTTGTGTTTTTTGATGGTTCACTTTATTTCCGTGGTTATGTCGGTAAGCTTCCTTTATTCTTTATGAATTTCCTTTCCTTCATTGTAGAGTTGAAGTTTTATCTTTCTATACACTGAGATGATCAGCGACCGCCTCACAAAAAAAGGGTTCTGAGTAGAAACTGCCTAGTGTCGAAATTTCTTCCTCCCCCCCAAATAAAAGGTGTGATGTCACATTCTGTCTCTCTGCTTGGCCCTTTCTTTTTCCATGCTACGTGACTAAGCAAATATGTTCCCCACCTTTGATGGTACGTGCTTCTAACGTACTTTAGTTGGTTGGGTCGTTTTAGACCACGTACCTCAGCTCTGACATCATTAAGGCCAAGAAACACTCTGTGTTGACTTTTCTGGATATTATATTTACCAACTTCCCCGCACCGAGCAGGATACGACACAAGGTCAATTTCTTAAGCGAGTTTAACAGGTTTGAATTTCAGAGTTTTCCTTCTCCTAGCCATGGTAAAAACCCATCTGCCCTGCTATTTACCCATAGTGGAGGGAGAATGGATTTCACATTTCCAAGGGTATTTAGCGCTAAGTGAAATGCAATTACCCCCCCACGTCCAGATTTGAAACACGGGGCGGAGAGTCCATTTCCCATGACTTTAACCATTACACCACGCGCTTTCCTTTTCTGGATATAAGGTGTGGCTAGAACCTCTCTTATTTATAGACTGGGCGATAGTCATGTGACCATATTCTTGTCCAATCATGGCAGTGCTCTGTGCTGATATTATTATTTATACTGACTGATTCTAGATCTTAGTTACTCACAACCACTTGGATCTTCATGGACGACGGATTCATATATCGCTGGACCTTTTTGACACTACGAGATTCCAAAACTTAGGACTTTTCACTTACCAAGGGATTTCTATAATTCAGGACTTATTTACTTATTTTACTTTAAGTTCTTTACAATGGCCAAGGATGGTGGCCAGTACTTAAACACTCTGGTGTGTTCCTTTTTTGGTTTTCGAATTTAGTTTCTATTTGCCGATAATCAATTATACGTAACAACAGGGAATACCTGAACCTTTCACTAACTGGATTCATCTGAATGAATATTCATAAAGGCATTTCTAAAGTGAATTTATGATGGATATAGAAAATAATGTATTTACATTTTAATTTAAGGAAATCTTTATAAAATTTTTTTAGATTGAATTATAAACACCTTAAAAAATCGTTTTGCTGAAATCAAAATGATATTTTTAAGCGTTGTTTTATTATTCAATCTTAAAAAAATTTTATAAAGAATTTCCTTAAATTAAATGTAAATACATTATTTTCTATATCCATTCATAATTCACTTTAGAAATGCACATTTGATGAATTATCATTCAGAATGAATCAGTTAGTGAAAGGTTCAGGTATTCCTGTTGTTACGTATAATTGATTATCGGCAAATAGAAACTAAATTCGAAAACCAAAAAGGAACACCCCAGAGTGTTAAGTATCTGGCCACCATCCTTGGCCAGTTGTAAAGAACTTAAAGTAAATAAGTAAGTAAGTCCTGAATTATAGAATCCCTTGGTAAGTGAATAAGTCCTAAGTTTTGGAATCCTACGTAGTGTCAAAAAGGTCCAGCGATATATGATCCGTCGTCCATGAAGATCCAAGTGGTTGTGAGTACCTAAGATTAGAATCAGTCAGTATAAATAATAATATCAGCAGCAGAGCACTGCCAGTGATTGGACAAGAATATGGTCACATGACTATCGCCCAGTCTATAAATAAGAGAGGGTGTCTAGCACACACCTTATATCCAGAAAAGGAAGCGCGTGGTGTAATGGTTAAAGTCATGGGAAATGGACTCTCCGCCCCGTGTTCAAATCCTGGACGTGGTAATTGCATTTCACTTAGCGCTAATACCCTTGGGAAATGTATGAATCCTACTCTCCCTCCAGCTATGGGTAAATAGCAGGGCAGACTGGGTTCTTTAACCATGGCTAGGAGAAGGAAAACTCTGAATTCAAACCTGTTAAACTCCGCTTAAGAAATTGACCTTGTGTCGTATCCTGCTCGTGCGGGGGAGTTGGTAAATATATATATCCAGAAAAGTCAACACAGAGTGTTCTTAGGCCTTATGATGTCAGAGCTGAGGTACGTGTCCTAGAAAACGACCCCAACCACTAAGTACGTTAGAGCACGTACCCATCGAAAGGTGGGGAACATATTTTGCTTAGTCACGTAGGCATTGGAAAAAGAAAGGGCCAAGCAGAGAGACAGAGATGTGACATCACACCTTTTTTCTTTGGGGGGGAGGAAGAAATTTCGACCACTAGGGCAGTTCTACTCCAGACCCTTTTGAGGGCGGTCGCTGATCATCTTCATGTGGTATAGAAGATAAAACTTCAACTCTACAATGAGGAAAGGAAATTCATAAAAGAATAAAGGAAGCTTACCGGACATAACCCCACGGAAATAGAAGGTGAACCATCCAAAACAAAGTGCTATACTCCGTCATGGAATTCTTCTATAACCAGTTCCCTTTATATTTTATCCAAGTTGTATATATGTATGTTTTCGAATTGACTACGACCTATGAACAAAAGCTATAACGAAGCCTATCTCGCCGTCTTATTCAAACCCTAATGGACAGTGTCATGATAGATATCCCCCTTGAGGATTCTATATATATATATCCCAATCTGTGGACTTCCATTTTATCCTCCTCCCAAGCCTTGGAATATTGAATAAATTAATTTGTGAAATATATATATTATCTTGAGTTGTTCTTTTGCCAATTTGCATGTTGCATCTATCATCTCTTCCTTGGTCTCTCTGATGGAAACATAGCATGTCAACGTTAAAA
>CM042164.1:78132517-78145017 GCA_023376005.1 Doryteuthis pealeii | reverse complement strand
TACCTAAGAAATCTGATTTTTTGATTCTGACAAGAAGATTGTTTACTTCCTATTGGTTAACTTTGTTGGTATAACTAAATAAAAGAAAATTCACTGTCACTTCAACCAATTGACTAAAACATCCCTAGAAGACGTTCAGTTATGTGAAGAATTTCCTATAATTAAATTATCAGCCCTGTCGGCTGGGCCTTTAGAATGCACCGACTGCACCACTGCAGAGGAGTAAGAACCCGTGATGCTTAAGGATGGGATCCTGGTGGATGAGCAGTCTTTGACATGCAACACTCCACTTAGACCCTTTCTTAGGCTAGACAGGTGGTCAGAGAGGCCCCCTCTGATCAATCGGCTGGTCACATCAAGCCCTAGCACCTATATGATTGCCCCAACCCTATTGCCCTTATGGCAAGCCCCAACCCTTTTTATCATATGGGTGCTAGAAGGCTGTGGCTGAGGGTCTTCATGTCCTGGTAATAATGTTAAACTCTATCTGATGGTGAGGTTCCAGTTCTGGAGATTTGGGGAATGTGGAGTATCCCTTCATCACCATATCTATCCTTCTCAGTCTTGGGTGATCTGTAAGTTTCTCAAAATCTCAGATTATGGTCACGTCACACTGTAAGCACCAGTTCTCTCTAGATCACCAAAGTTAAGAAGTGATAAACCTGAAGCCAGAGCGCTTGTCCAGTGGAATTGGATCCTCGGTAAAGAGTCCTGAGTATTGGTAATTGTCCCTTGTCAATGAGTGCAATTAGAATTATGGCCAGTGTGGGAGTTTAAGTAGTGTATCAGTCCCGCAGTATGGTTGGTGATTGGCGAAGTAATAAACCACGTGACTTAGGCTAGTCTACAAATCCAGGTGGAGAATTAGAGCACACCTTATATGTCAAAATACTCCAACAACAGTAAGCAATGTGAGTCTTTTGTTAGGAAAATGACTTAATTTGGCATTAAATAACCCAAAAAGGGTTGATATGCCATAAAATAACCAAGTTCAAATTCTGGATAGGGCTGTTTGCATTTCACTACATTCTAATGCCATTGAGAAAGCCATGTATCCATTTCTTCTCCCCCCCCTACCAGCAAGAACTAAAATAGTAGGGCAGACTAGGCTCTCTAACCTAGGGAGTACAACCAGTCAAGGAAAAGGAAACATTTTTAATTAAAAATATGAGGAGGAGAATCTGTGGTTCTTGCTAGTTAAGTAGTGACGAGTCTGTTCAGTACTCAGTTGGTTTTTTTTTTTTTTTTTTGGTTTGTTTGTTTTGTTTTACGGCATATCAACCTCAGTGGGTCATTTAATGCCGATAAAGTTTTGAAATAAATCAATTCTTAATGGATAATATAATTTTTTTTATAAATAAATTTTTCTATTTAACCCATAGATGGGACCCTAACAGGTACTACCACTCCGGGTCAGAGTGGACCAGGGAGCAATGGTGATGAAGGGGTGCTCCACATTCCCCAAACCTCCAAAACTGGAACCTCACCATCAGATAGAGTTTAACGTCATTCCCAGGACATGTAGACCCTCAGCCACCGCCTTCTAGCACCCATATGATAAAAAGGGGTTGGGGCTTGCCATAAGGGAAATAGGGTTGGGAAAATCATATAGGTGCTAGGGCTTGACGTGACCAGCCGATTGATCGGAGGGGGCCTCTCCGAACGCCCATCTAGCCAGTACTCAGTTGGGTCACCACTTGAGTAACAGTAGGTACTGTAAGCAACCTGAGTCCTTTGTTTATGAAAATGAAATGATTAAGCATTAAATGACCCGAAAAGGGTTGACATGCCAGTAGTTAAGCAGCAATGATCCTGTTCAATACTTAATTGGGGGACCACTTTTGTAATCTGAATCATTTGTTTATCAAAAATGACTTGAAAATGGTTGATATACTGTAAAACAAAACAACAAAACTTTCTACACTTGCATTTTTCTATTTTCTGACGTTTTACCATTTTGTTGTTATGGCACAAATAAACAGAAAGGCTCCCAGACTTTTATTTATTTTGGCATAGATATAATTCTGGAATGAATTCTGTTCAATACTTAATTGGGTGACCACTTAGGCAACAACAGGTACTGTAAACAATCTGAGTCCTTTGTTTATGAAAATGAAATTGGTTTGGTTTGTTTTGTTTTACGGCATATCAACCTCAGTGGGTCATTTAATGCCGATAAAGTTTTGAAATTAATCAATTCTTAATGGATAATACAATTTTTTTATAAATACATTTTTCTATTTAACCCATAGATGGGACCCTAACATGTACTACCACTCCGGGTCAGAGTGGACCAGGGAGTAATGGTGATGAAGGGGTGCTTCACATTCCCCAAACCTCCAGAACTGGAACCTCACCATCAGATAGAGTTTAACGTCATTCCCAGGACATGTAGACACGCAGCCACCGCCTTCTAGCATCCATATGATAAAAAGGGGTTAGGGCTTGCCATAAAGGCAATAGGGTTGGGAAAGAAAATGAAGTGATTTGACCCGAAAAGCGTTGATATGTCACTAGTTAAGCAGCAATGAGCCTGTTTAATATTTAATTGAGTGACCATTTAAGCAATCTGAGTCCTTTGTTTATGAAAATGAAATGATTTGACCCGAAAAGCGTTGATATGTCACTAGTTAAGCAGCAATGAGCCTGTTTAATATTTAATTGAGTGACCATTTAAGCAACCTGAGTGCTTTGTTTATGAAAATGACTTGATTTAGCATTAAATAACCCAAAAAGGGTTGATATACCGTAAAACAAAACAACCAACCAACCTTTTCTGCTCTTGCCTTTTTTTCTATTTTCTAACTTTTTACCATTCTGATATTATGATGCAAATAAACAGAAAGGCTCCCAGACTTTTATTTATTTTGGCATAGATATAATTCTGGAATGATATTTGCAAAGAGGATTTGATTCTCTTTTGATCTTTTTGAAGCGCCATTTAACAGGAAGGTGTTACAGACAGCCAGTCAAAGACTCATTTGTTTTAAACAGACTTGGAAAGACCTGCACTGTATTTACACCTCTCTCTGTCTCTCTCTCTGTGTCTCTCTCTCTCTCTGTGTCTCTCTCTCTCTGTCTCTCTCTGTCTCTGTCTCTCTCTCTTTCTGTCTCTCTCTGTCTCTGTCTCTCTCTCTGTCTCTCTCTCTGTCTGCATCCGTTTATTGGTAGTCAGTGTAACCTAACTGGTTAGTCACTCGAGACTGTAAATCGACAATAGAACTCTATCTGGCAACAAATTCCCCCACTTTTTTATTTTCTGCTAAAACATTGTTGGCACTCTGACCATATTTTCCTTTTTGTTGGGCCAGATAAAAATGGTGCATTGCTCAGTTGGTAGAGCATTCACCTAGGAGTCACAAGGTTCCAATCATATACAATAAGAAAACCGTGTGGTTTTTCACCTCCTTGTTAAACAAGGCTCAAAAAGGAGTGAAACAGAGAAGAAAATAGCCACCGCAGCAAAGAGAGTCAGAAAGAAGGGAAGACAACAGCAGCTTCAGCAAGCATCACTGTTTGTGTGCAGTCAATGCACCAAAGACTGTCATTCAAAAATTGGCCTGTTCAGCCACTTGCGCAGATGCAGATAAAATTTCTATTAGGGCAATATACCAAAAATGCTTTAATTTGTATAATAACGCAATTGCCTGTCTAATCTACGAGGTGGGTCTGAAAAGTAATGAGACTGTTGTCACAAACAATTCATTTAAAATCCAAACAACAAATTAGGTTCCCTTGATGAGCCCCTTCAGCTTGGGAAAAAGAAAAATGTCACGATTTGTCCTGCCACAACTATTGCCCCTTCCCACGGACTTCCCAAGCTGAAGGGGCTCGTCAAGGGACCTAGTTTGTTGTTTGGATTTTAAATGAATTGGTTGTGGCAACAGTTTTATTACTTTTCAGACACACCTCATATATTAGATAGGGTTGCCGTGGGTGGTGACTCGTGATGCTTAAGGACAGAATCCTGGTAGCTGAGTAATCCATGACATGCAACACTCCACTTCGGCCCTTACTTAGGCTAAACAGTTGGTCAGAGAGGCTCTCTCCGATCAATTGGCTGGTCATGTCAAGCCCTAGCACCTCTATGATTGTTCTAACTCTATTGCCCTTATGGCAACCCCCCCCCACGCCTTTTTATCATATATGTGTTAGAAGGCGGTGGCTGAGGGTCTTAGTGTCCTAGATATGATGTTAAACGCTATCTGATGGTGAAGTTCCAATTCTGGAGGTCTAGTCAATGTGGAGTACTGCTTCATCATAATTACTCCCAGGTCCACTCAATGGATTAACATGCTGTGAAATCCAACCAATAAACCAGGTTCACTCTGAGTAGTACCTGTTAAGGTCCCTGTTGCAGTTTTTGTGATATAAGGCGTGTGATAGATGCCTACTCCTAAATATAGTGTGTGTGCAGTAATAAGACTAAGAATTAGGAGTAGGAAAATAATAATAATAATAATTAATATTTTTTTTTTTTTTTTACAAAATAGGGTTAGTAGAATATAAGATTAGTAATAGTAATAGTATTTTTGCTTTTACTACAAAATTGAAATTACAAATTTCTTAATGACTTTATTGTAAACATTTCTGAATGGAATGATTGTCGATTGTAATCGATTGTAATTTTCCTCAATGGAAGGATTTAATATTGTTGAATAAAAGAGCACCCCCTTATATCAAAAAAGGGGGTGTGTTGCAGTTTTTGTGATATAAGGCGTGTGATAGATGCCTACTCCTAAATATAGACTCGTTGACTACCACATGACCACCGAAGGCAATCCATTGTCCAATCACTGGCAGTGCTGCTGCTGATGTTGGTGTATTTATAGAGGTCTGATTCTTAACCTTGGCTCATTGCTATTCGGACCATCTTGGACGTTGGACTTACAAAGAATACTATAACACCGGATTCTTATTGGCTTGCTTACTTATTTACTACATCTGGAACTAAGGATGCCGGCCAGATACTTAACAGTCCCATCTATGGGTTGAATAGAAAAATAGTTTTAACACTAAAGATGAGAACAACTGTCTGAAAAATCTATAGAATAAAACTTATCAAAAATTCAGACAAATTGTGTCAAAATTATTTTCAATTTCAATCAACTATCTTTTTTTAAAAATATATGTAATTCACTATCTGTATCATCTTTCAGTGATCCTAGCTCTTTTGAAAGTTTTTGAGGGCTTGTAATTGGGTCCCCTTCTACATGTCAGATCTTTACACATCCAGTTGGTGAGGGCTAAGAATACACCAACTACATCCCCTGCAGAGGGGTAGACCTTCCTCCTTCCAAAAGAGAGGTATCTTGAAAATGACACCCTCCAGCCTTCTTCAGATATTCCTTGTTGAACTCGGGAACCATCATGTCGTAATCGGAGAAACTTCACGGAACTTTGAACCTAACCCTTTATTTAATCATTGGAGGTAAACTGTTCTCAGTCTCAGATTTTTAAAATTAATTTTTCAAAAAGAATTTAGTTTAAAAAAGAATTTACTTTTCGTATCTATAAAGTGTCCCATGAGGCTCTTTAAAATGCCTGCTCCTACCTTGGAGCAGACATGTGGATGTGTCTCTATAAGGTGGGGTAGAAGTATAGCTGCAGTCATTAACTTATTTTGGGCTATCCATTTACTTCTGCCCCACTTTCTGTATGTGTGTATGTATGTGTGTGCGTATATATATATATATATATATATATATATATATATATAATGTCTCTGTGTGTAAGACTGGGTTAGAAATAATAGGGTGGTTAATAACATAATATTTTGGCATGCCTTAGCTGTACTCCACCTTTCGGACTCTGTGTGTGTGTGTGTGTGTGTGTGTGTGTATGTATGTATTGTCTCTTTATGGAATGAGGATTAGATGTAATAAGATTGTCAATGAAATAATATTTTTACGATGTCCATTTAGTTTCTCTGAATTTTTGAGATGAGGCTTGATAATTTGTTTTTTTTTGGATTATTGTCCTCATCTTTATTGTTATCTGTACAACGTTTCAGCCAATTCCCCAAATTCACACTGAATTGTCCAATTGGACACACAGCGTGGTGGATATAGGCATTGGATTAAGACAGTTCTAAGTGACAGTTATCTCTAGTCTGCAGGTTCAATCCTGGTCAAGCGCGACAGTAGCATAGAATAATAATTAACGCAGCTTAACACTTGTACCCAGCTATAGTTAGTGGAATGAGAACAGGGTACCCCCATGCCTTGAATTAAGGGGTGGGTTCAAAGTTCCGCTGTTGCGTCATTTTGAAAAGTTGAATGACATTGCGTCTGTCATTCAACTTTTCAAAATGACGCAACAGCGTTCATTAACAGCGAAACTTTTTTTAAGTCATAATTACAGCATGAACTCCCGCAGTTACCTGTAATTAATCAATATCTTGATTAATTCAGTGGATTTAACCCTGAAGATCCTTATGGTGAAACTCGAGTAGGTTATTTATGTACACACTATAATAATAAATCTGCTCTACTGACTTATCCAAGTAACACTTGTACCAACCAAATATTGAGACCTTGGGGGTGCGAGCATCATTCCAGGTCGGGAACCCCTGTTATACACATATACATGAAGCAGGCACATGGTAGTGTAATTGTTTGGTTTGGTTTGGTTTGTTTTGTTTTACGGCATATCAACCTTAGTGGGTCATTTAATGCCGATAAAGTTGTAAAATAAATCAATTCTTAATGGATAATACAATTTTTTTATAAATATATTTTTCTATTTAACCCATAGATGGGACCCTAACAGGTATCACCACTCCGGGTCAGAGTGGACCAGGGAGCAATGGTGATGAAGGGGTGCTCCACATTCCCCAAACCTCCAAAACTGGAACCTCACCATCAGATAGAGTTTAACGTCATTCGCAGGACATGTAGACCCGCAGCCACCGCCTTCTAGCACCCATATGATAAAAAGGGGTTGGGGCTTGCCATAAGGGCAATATAATGTAATTGTTACGGTCATAGAAAATGGACATGACAAGCTTCAAAGCTTGGACGAGGCGCTTTGCATTTCACAGTGTTAATACTCTTGGGAAAGGTATGTATCCAGCTATTCTCCATCCAGCTATGAATAAATAATAGAGCAGGTTGGGCTCTTTAACCTTGGTTAGACAACCATGGGTATTAGCGCTATGTAAAATGCAAACAGCTTGTCCAGGATTTGTACTAATCTTGTAGTGTCCATTTCCAACAACTGTTACTATTACACTAGGCACCTCCATCCTACCTATATGTATATATATGCTTATACTGATATGGTTGTACCTCCCTCGCTGTCTGGCTGATACCGACATTAGGTCACCCCGGTAACTTTACTTTTACTTATTTGAGAATATTAATAGCTAAATCAAGTCACCCAGCTCATTATTCTTTTGCGAAACATAATCATAGTTCTAACTCTCTCTTAAAAAAAAAAAAAAAAAAAAAAGTATCCCCAGATCCACCACCTCCTGCAATCACACAGGAATGTATCTCCATGCACTAAAAGTTTGTTTTTTTTTACCAAAAATAAATGCAAGGTCATGTTTGCCACAGATGCAAAAAAACAATCTCCTTGGTCTAGTGCTAGTGAAAAGGGGATAAGACTCCCTCGCTGTCTGGTTGATACCGACTTTAGGCCACCCCGACGACTTGCAGCTAGTTGTGTGCATCTACAGATAGTATCACAGGTGTAGAAATGTCTGCAGCTAACAGCAGTGTATGGTTTTCTAAGGAATTTAGTTTGAGTAGGTCAATTACTCCATATTTAAATTAGTACAACAAAATGGTATATGCATAAACCAGAATCTGTACTTGAGAATGAAATGCATAAAATTCTCAGGGACTTTGAAATGAAGACAGATTGCCTTATCCCAGCCCAAAAATCTACAGAAAGTATCACATGTGATGGAAACTTTCTACAGGTGTAGAAATGTCTGCAGCTAACAGCAGTGTATGGTTTTCTAAGGAATTTAGTTTGAGTAGGTCAATTACTGATGCTACAAACAACAACAAAAAAAGAAAAAGATAAAAATGTTCAAGAAGGAGATCAAATCAAAACTCAAGTGAAAATCTCTGAACTGTGATTAACTGAGCCGAGGAGTAGGAGGAGGAGGGGGGGAGAAGAGGAGGAGAGATAAGGAGTAGTTGAACCAAGTAACAAGTCAGCAGGAAGACAGTTAAAATGTAAATTACTCCAAGGATCAGTTACTAAGACTATTCTGGTCTTTGGTTTGTTTATTTAATACAATTAACAACATGCAACTGCTTTTTCAATCCCTCACCCTCACCCCCCACCCATTAGCACCCACCCCACCCACCCCCTCACCTTCCACGGCTCTAACTGAAGTAAAACCTAAATCATGACATAAAAGAAGTCAAGGAGATGAATAAATAGTCTTTGATAGGTAAACAAAAAAGGTGTGAGCAAAAGAGGAGGAGGAGGAAAGAGAGAGATTGAGGAAGAGGAGTGGAAAGAGTGGGGAAGAGGAGGAAAAAGAGATTAAGGAAGAGAAGTGGAAATAGAGTAAGAAAGAGGAGAGGGTAAAGAGAGAGAGGGAAAAAGAGGAAGAGGAGAAAAAGGAGAGTAAGGAGGGAGAAAAAGGAGAGCAAGGAGGAAGAAAAAAGGAAGCAAGAGGAGGAGAAAAAGGAGAGCAAGGAGGAAGAAAAAGGAGAGGAAGAAAAAGGGAGAGCAAGGAGGAAGAAAAAGGAGAGCAGGAATAGGAAGGAGAAGGGTGAAAAAGAGAACCAGGAAGGGGGTGAAAAAGAGAACGAGGAAGGGGATGAAAGAGAACGAGGAGGGGGATGAAAAGAGAACGAGGAAGGGATGAAAAAGAGAACCAGGAAGGGTGATAAAAAGAGAACTAGGAAGGGGGGGTGAAAAAAGAGAACGAGGAAGGGGGGGGTGAAAAAGAGAACGAGGAGGGGGTGAAAAAGAGAACGAGAAGGGGGGGGTGAAAAGAACGAGAAAGGGGTGAAAAAGAGAACGAGAAAGGGGGGAAAAGAGAACGAGAAAGGTGGGGGGGGGTGAAAAAGAGAACGAGAAAGGGGGGGTGAAAAAGAGAACGAGAAAGGGGGGTGAAAAAGATAGTAAGGAAGGGAGCGGCCATTTCTTTTGATAAGTCTCCACACTGCATCAAGTGTCTGCACAGAGCTGATCAAAGTAAATTTTTGCTGGTCAGCTAACCCTGGTTTATCCATGTGTAGGTGTCTACAGAGAAAATTTCTTATGAGTATGTCCTTAATTCTCCAGCCGTGTCCAGCATATTTTGTTTGTCTAAATTGGATGGTGGGATTTTGAAATAAAGACAAATGATCTTACAAACCAGTCAGAAGTCCTAGACTTAGTATTGATCAGATAGACTGTAGAAAAGTTATGCTTTCAACTTGTAACAGAGCTGAATACGTGACAACAAATCATACGGGGGGGGAGAGGGGAGATGTTAATTATAGGCATTCTGGACAGACTCGTCCGCACAATTGTACAACTGGATGCTGGTCTGAGACGTCGGCATATCTGTCATCTTCATGAAACACTTCCCAATCAATTCGGAATTCCCTGAATTGTTGGGGGGGGGGGTTATCTCAAAGTGAAAGTTGGGGAAGCCTTGGTGGCGGTACCTTAGCATAAGCCGTCTGAGTAGAGGTCTCCCTTAGCCTGCTTAAGGATAGACAGGGCTTCTCCAATTGCCCTGATTCCAACTCTTTAAGCATGTCCGATCCATCATTTTTGAGGTTCTTCTTTTTTGTCAGCTTCTTCACTTGCGAATCTTGTAGCATAGCTCTTGGCTGAGTCGGGAAGAGATCCCTTACTTTGCAAAATATTCTTCCCATCTTTCAGTTTTAGATTTGGATTTTGTGTCAAGTATTCGCTCTGGTTACCAGTTGAAAGCATAACTTCTACATAGACTAAGTATTGAATCAGATAGACTGCTCAGCCAGCAAGAGTTATATCTTAAACATCACGGTTCACCATCCACAGCCAACAGCTAGTCCTTTTGGGGAGGGGTCTTAACCCCTCGGCAGAGATGCAGTCTGTGTATTATAAAGCCCCAGCGACAAGGCTATATATTTATTGAATCATCCTCTTATGCTTTAATAATACAAAAACATGCTAAGAAATATTTCTCATTGATAATTATCCTTAATTTAGTGAATAGAATAATAATTACAATAATTAATTAAGCTCCATATTTAAATTAGTACAAACAAAAAATGTATATGCATAAACCAGAATCTGTATTTGAGAATGAAATGCATAAAATTCTCAGGGACTTTGAATGAAGACAGATTGCCTTATCCCAGCCCAAAAACAAATAGTATTTGATTTAACAAGAAAAGAGAACATGTTTAACTGTAGATTTTGACGTTCCAGTAAATCACAAGTGAAGATGAAAGAAAACAAAAAGATAGACAGATACTTGACCTTGCTCGAGAATTGAAAAAACTGTGGAATATGAGGGTGAAAGGGGGGGGTGATACCCATTGTAGTTGGTGCACTTTAAAACGGTCCTCAAAAGCATTGTTGAGAAATCAGCTAGAAATACTCAGAAGAATCCTGGAGACCTGAGGAGACTTGTTGTCACTCAGACTCCAGTGAAAGACCATCAGCTTATGTTTGTTTTGTTTTTTGTTTTGTTTTGTTTTACGGCATATCAACCTCAGTGGTCATTTAATGCCGATAAAGTTTTGAAATAAATCAATTCTTAAAATGGATAATAAACAATTTTTTTATAAATACATTTTTCTATTTAACCCATAGATGGAACCCTAACAGGTAATTACCACTCCGGGCCAGAGGGACCAGGGAGCAATGGGGATGAAGGGGTGCTCCACATTCCCAAAACCTCCAAACTGGAACCTTCACATCAGATTAGAGTTTTAACGTCATTCCTAGGACATGTAGACCCGCAGCCACCGCCTTCATAGCACCCATAGGATAAAAAGGGGTTGGGCTTGCTATCCCCATCAGCTTATGCTGGTGGTGAAAGACTCACAAAGAGTGAATAATAATATACATATACGAGGTATGTCAGAAAAGTTCCAGTATGTCAGAAAACTTTGATGTGAGAGGCTCGTCCTGCGTGAGTTCTTGCCCACAGGAACTTTGATTATTCTTCATCTCCCCTTTCCCCCCATCCATTGCGCGGGCCGTAGTGGCCTTTGAGGGGAATCTAAGATGCAAATCTTGAGTGCCCCTAATAAATTTTTTACAAGTGTTATAAACGAGACAGTGGCAAGCGAATGTCAAACAAGCAAATAACAATATATAATGAAACAATAATGATTATTTGAAAAAATAACAAGGTATTTAAGAATACAGAGGCCGGTATAGCTCAGTCATGAAAGAATATCAAAGTTCCCAATTAACCATCGAATTGGGAAGACAGGCAACAAACGATTGTAACCCAATACAAACCCGAATAGTTGCAAAGTCTACTGCAGAATGACAGGTATTTATAAAACTCCACAAAATCATTTAAATCAGAACTCAAGGAATGGAATCACCCAAATCACCCAAATTTCATGAAATGGATCATTCTTGATTTCTATATATACCTACTGTCTTGGATACTGCTTCAGTTGTTCTTAGCTAGTTGCTGTTATTCAAACTAACAGTAGATAATTTGACTTGTAGTGCATTTGCCTAAGAAACGCAAGTTTCCTGGTTTGATTACTGGCCCCCACCACCTCAGCGTATGCAGTTAGCAGCAAGGATCTGTGCAGTAAAGTGAAGCTGATTGGTAAAATGTGGCACTCCACCTCAGACATCAAAACATCTCCTTGGTCTAGCGCTAGTGAAAAAGGGGATAGACCTCACCTTGTTGTCTGTCTGATTACCCGACATTAAGGCCCCCCGTAACTTTAACTTTTTTTTACTATTTGAGAATTAATAAGCTAAATTCAAGTCACCCAGCTCTTATTCCTGCGAAAGATAAGCATAAGTTCCCACTCTCTATAAAAAAAGAAAAAAAAAGTATTCCTAGCCCACCACCACCTGCATCACAACAGGAATGTTATCTCCATGCACTTAAAAGTTTGTTTTTTTTTACCAAAAATAAATGCAAGGTCATGTTTTTTTCATAGTCCAACATCTCACCGCCCACCCGACCTTGCCTGCCGTGAAGAGACATAACTCTTAAGAATTGGCCTGCATCAAAGTGAATTCATTGACGAGTTGAAATTGGCGCTAAAATCATTTCCTTGTAGTTTCACATGAAAAGAACTTGAGGAATTATCATGAGATCTATTAAGAGCTGAAGGAAATTTTAAAGGCTGATTTTCTAAGCAAACACTCTACTACAGAGCAGTGGTTAATCTACTAAGCTGAGATGTGGCAGAGAGCCAGAAGTATGGTTGGTACCAGTGAGAATCAAACTCACTAAGAATGGTCCTGCTAATTTAGCTTGCTGACCTTCTCCACCAAGTGAGGTGGCCATTCAAATTATTTTCCCTTGTAAGTTTTACATGAGGAATATCATGAGATTTACTAAAAGT
>CM042164.1:78089784-78132417 GCA_023376005.1 Doryteuthis pealeii | reverse complement strand
TCATATGTACAGTTCAATACTAAATACATACGCACGGAAGTACTACGTCAGTTTGTGAAGAATTTCCGAATATAAATATTACAATTATCAGCCCTGTCGCTGGGCCTTTATGAATCAGTGTAGCCCGACTGCACATCCACTCGCAGTAGGAGTAACGGAAAGCGCCATTGTGATGTTAGGATTGGATCCTGGTGATGAGTCAGTCTTTGACATGCAACACTAAGAGACATGCAGCTTGCCCATCTAAAACAGTAAGAACACGTTAAACCTTAATTGACAAAAAAACTTCTATCTCACTTGTGTCTTTTCATGACACACTTTATGAGTGAATCAGATTCACACTATCAGTGCACACACTTTAGACCTTTCTTAGGGCCTAGAAACGGATGTCATGAAGTGCCCACGCTATAATCAAACTATACGGCTCATCTGGTCACATATAAGCCCTTGCACCTAATATGATTAGCAATCTACCGGCAACTCAACCTAATGCCGGCTATGGAGTAGCCCCATACCTTTTTAAATACTGAAATCCCTAAGAAGAGCAAGTGGCTGGATTTGGAAGTTCTTTTCTATGTCTCTTCTCTGTAATTGCAAATGTAACTACTCTATCTAGAACGATAGGTCCAGTTCTGGAGATTTGAGATGTGGATATCCCTTCATCACCAATAATTCTAATTCTACCTTCTCTCATCCCTTGTGAATCTGTAGTATTTTCCTTGCTACAAAATCTTCTTATTATGGTTATCAACTGTAAGCTCACCAGTTCTCTTCTAGATCCCAAATTAAGAAGTGATAAACCTGAAGCTCCAGAGCGCGTTTGTCCAGTGGAATTGGATTCTCGGTAAAGAGTCCTGAGTATTGTCTAATTGTCCCTGTCAAATGAGTGCAATTAGAATTATGGCCAGTGTGGGAGTTTAAGTAGTGTATCAGTCCCGCATTATGGTTGGGTGATTGGCGAAGTAATAACCACGTGACTTAGGCTAGTCTATAAATCCAGGTGGGGAATTAAGAGCACGCACTTATATGTCAAAATACTCCAACAACAGTAAGCAATGTGAGTCTTTGTTTAGGAAATGACTTAATTTGGCATTAAAATAACCAAAAAGGGTTGATATGCCATAAAAATAACCAAGTTCAAATTCTGGATAGGGCTGTTTGCATTTCACTACATTCTAATGCATTGAGAAAGCCATGTATCCATTCTTCTCCCCCCCCTACCAGCAAGAACTAAAATAGTAGGGCAGACTAGGCTCTCTAACCTAGGGAGTACAACCAGTCAGAAAAGGAAACATTTTTAATTAAAAATATGAGGAGAGAATCTGTGTTCTTGCTAGTTAAGTAGTGACGAGTCTGTTCAGTACTCAGTTGTTTTTTTGTTTTTTTGGTTTGTTTGTTTTGTTTTACGGCATATCAACTCAGTGGGTCATTTAATGCTGATAAAGTTTTTGAAATAAATCAATTCTTATGGATAATATAATTTTTTTTATAAATAAATTTTCTATTTAACCATAGATGGGACCTAACATGTACTACCACTCCGGGTCAGGGTGGACCAGGGAGCAATGGTGATGAAGGGGTGCTCCACATTCCCCTAACCTCCAAAACTGGAACCCTCACATCAGATAGAGTTTAACATCATTCCCAGACATGTAGACCCGCAGCCACCACCTTCTAGCACCCATATGATAAAAAGGGGTTGGGGCTTGCCATAAGGGAAATAGGGTTAGGAAAATCATATAGGTGCTAGGGCTTGACGTGACCAGCCGATTGATTGGAGGGGGCTCTCCGAACGCCCATCTAGCCAGTACTCAGTGGGTCACCACTTGAGTAACAGTAGGTACTGTAAGCAACCTGAGTCCTTTGTTTATGAAAATGAAATGATTAAGCATTAAATGACCCGAAAAGGGTTGACATGCCAGTAGTTAAGCAGCAATGATCCTGTTCAATATTTAATTGGGGGACCACTTTTGTAATCTGAATCATTTATTTATCAAAAATGACTTGAAAATCATTGATATACTGTAAAACAAAACAACAAAACTTTCTACACTTGCATTTTTCTATTTTCTGACATTTTACCATTTTGTTGTTATGGTGCAAATAAACAGAAAGGCTCCCAGACTTTTATTTATTTTGGCATAGATATAATTCTGGAATGAATTCTGTTCAATACTTAATTGGGTGACCACTTAGGTAACGACAGGTACTGTAAGCAATCTGAGTCCTTTGTTTATGAAAATGAAATTGGTTTGGTTTCTTTTGTTTTACGGCATATCAACCTCAGTGGGTCATTTAATGCCGATAAAGTTTTGAAATTAATCAATTCTTAATGGATAATACAATTTTTTTATAAATACATTTTTCTATTTAACCCATAGATGGGACCCTAACAGGTACTACCACTCTGGGTCAGAGTGGACCAGGGAGTAATGGTGATGAAGGGGTGCTTCACATTCCCCAAACCTCCAGAACTGGAACCTCACCATCAGATAGAGTTTAACGTCATTCCCAGGACATGTAGACACGCAGCCACTGCCTTCTAGCATCCATATGATAAAAAGGGGTTAGGGCTTGCCATAAGGGCAATAGGGTTGGGAAAGAAAATGAAGTGATTCAACCCAAAAAGCGTTGGTATATCACTAGTTAAGCAGCAATGAGCCTGTTTAATATTTAATTGAGTGACCATTTAAGCAACCTGAGTGCTTTGTTTATGAAAATGACTTGATTTAGCATTAAATAACCCAAAAAGGGTTGATATACCGTAAAACAAAACAACCAACCAACCTTTTCTGCTCTTACCTTTTTTCTATTTCTAACTTTTTACCATTCTGATATTATGGCGCAAATAAACAGAAAGGCTCCAGACTTTTTATTATTTTGGCATAGATATAATTCTGGAATGATATTTGCAAAGAGGATTTGATTCTCTTTTGATCTTTTTGAAGCGCCATTTAACAGGAAGGTGTTACAGACAGCCAGTCAAAGACTCATTTGTTTTAAACAGACTTGGAAAGACCTGCACTATATTTACACCTCTCTCTCTCTCTCTCTCTTCTCTGTCTCTCTCTCTCTCTCTTTGTGTCTCTCTTCTTGTCTCTCTCTCTCTCTTCTCTCTGTCTGTCTGTCTGTCTCTCTCTGTCTGTCTGTCTCTCTCTCTCTCTCTGTGTGTGTCTCTCTCTCTGTCTCTGTGTCTCTCTCTCTCTCTGTCTGTCTCTCTCTTTCTCTCTGTTCGTCTGTCTCTCTCTCTCTCTCTCTGTCTCTCTCTTTCTCTCTGTTCGTCTGTCTCTCTCTCTCTCTCTCTCTGTCTCTCTTTCTCCTCTCTCTCTGTATCCGTTTATTGGTAGTCAGTGTAACCTAACTGGTTAGTCACTCGAGACTGTAAATCGACAATAGAACTCTATCTGGCAACAAATTCCCCCACTTTTTATTTTCTGCTAAAACATTGTTGGCACTCTGACCATATTTTCCTTTTTGTTGGGCCAGATAAAAATGGTGCATTGCTCAGTTGGTAGAGCATTCACCTAGGAGTCACAAGGTTCCAATCATATACGATAAGAAAACTGTGTGTTTTTTCACCTCCTTGTTAAACAAGGTTCAAAAAGGAGTGAAACAGAGAAGAAAATAGCCACCGCAGCAAAGAGAGTCAGAAAGAAGGGAAGACAACAGCAGCTTCAGCAAGCATCACTGTTTGTGTGTGCAGTCAATGCACCAAAGACTGTCATTCAAAAATTGGCCTGTTCAGCCACTTGCGCAGATGCAGATAAAATTTCTATTAGGGCAATATACCAAAAATGCTTTAATTTGTATAATAACGCAATTGCCTGTCTAATCTACGAGGTGGGTCTGAAAAGTAATGAGACTGTTGTCACAAACAATTCATTTAAAATCCAAACAACAAATTAGGTTCCCTTGATGAGCCCCTTCAGCTTGGGAAAAAGAAAAAAGTCACGATTTGTCCTGCCACAACTATTGCCCCTTCCCACGGACTTCCCAAGCTGAAGGGGCTCGTCAAGGGACCTAGTTTGTTGTTTGGATTTTAAATGAATTGGTTGTGACAACAGTTTTATTACTTTTCAGACACACCTCATATATTAGATAGGGTTGCCGTGGGTGGTGACTCGTGATGCTTAAGGACAGAATCCTGGTAGCTGAGCAATCCATGACATGCAACACTCCATTTCGGCCCTTACTTAGGCTAAACAGTTGGTCAGAGAGGCTCTCTCCGATCAATTGGCTGGTCATGTCAAGCCCTAGCACCTCTATGATTGTCCTAACTCTATTGCCCATATGGCAACCCCCCCACACCTTTTTATCATATATGTGTTAGAAGGCGGTGGCTGAGGGTCTTAGTGTCCTAGATATGATGTTAAACCCCCCCACACGCCTTTTTATCATATATGTGTTAGAAGGCGGTGGCTGAGGGTCTTAGTGTCCTAGATATGATGTTAAACGCTATCTGATGAAGTTCCAATTCTGGAGGTCTAGTCAATGTGGAGTACTGCTTCATCATCATTACTCCCAGGTCCACTCAATGGATTGACATGCCGTGAAATCCAATCAATCAACCAGGTTCACTCTGACCTGGAATAGTAGTACCTGTTAAGGTCCCTGTTGCAGTTTTTGTGATATAAGGCGTGTGATAGATGCCTACTCCTAAATATAGTGTGTGTGCAGTAATAAGACTAGTAATTAGGAGTAGGAAAATAATAATAATAATAATAATTAATATTTTTTTTTTTTTACAAAATAGGGTTAGTAGAATATAAGATTAGTAATAGTATTTTTGCTTTTACTACAAAATTGAAATGGAATGATTGTCGATTGTAATTGATTGTAATTTTCCTCAATGGAAGGATTTAATATTGTTGAATAAAAGAGCCCCCCCTTATATCAAAAAAGGGGGTGTGTTGCAGTTTTTGTGATATAAGGCGTGTGATAGATGCCTACTACTAAATATAGACTCGTTGACTACCACGTGACCACCGAAGGCAATCCATTGTCCAATCACTGGCAGTGCTGCTGCTGATGTTGGTGTATTTATAGAGGTCTGATTCTTAACCTTGGCTCATTGCTATTCGGACCATCTTGGACGTCGGACTTACAAAGAATACTATAACACCGGATTCTTATTGGCTTGCATACTTATTTACTACATCTGGAACTAAGGATGCCGGTCAGATACTTAACAGTCCCATCTATGGGTTGAATAGAAAAATAGTTTTAACACTAAAGATGAGAACAACTGTCTGAAAAATCTATAGAATAAAACTTATCAAAAATTCAGACAAATTGTGTCAAAATTATTTTCAATTTCAATCAACTATCTTTTTTAAAAAATATATGTAATTCACTATCTGTATCATCTTTCAGTGATCCTAGCTCTTTTGAAAGTTTTTGAGGGCTTGTAATTGGGTCCCCTTCTACATGTCAGATCTTTACACATCCAGTTGGTGAGGGCTGAGAATACACCAACTACATCCCCTGCAGAGGGGTAGACCTTCCTCCTTCCAAAAGAGAGGTATCTTGAAAATGACACCCTCCAGCCTTCTTCAGATATTCCTTGTTGAACTCGGGAACCATCATGTCATAATCGGAGAAACTTCACAGAACTTTGAACCTAACCCTTTATTTAATCATTGGAGGTAAACTGTTCTCAGTCTCAGACTTTTTTAAATTAATTTTTTAAAAAGAATTTAGTTTAAAAAAGAATTTACTTTTCGTATCTATAAAGTGTCCCATGAGGCTCTTTAAAATGCCTGCTCCTACCTTGGAGCAGATATGTGGATGTGTCTCTATAAGGTGGAGTAGAAGTATAGCTGCAGTCATTAACTTATTTTGGGCTATCCATTTACTTCTGCCCCACTTTCTCTGTGTGTGTATGTATGTGTGTGCATGTATATATATATATATATATATATTATATATATATATATATATATTATAATGGAGATTGTGGGTTTGTCTGTCTGTAACCGAAACTATATTACTATACAAGTCACAATTCCTTTAGTTATTTACATCATATTCTCCATGATTTTATTTTTATTTAAACCTCATTTATTAATAAAATTGTTTTACATTACTTACACTGTTGACCATATCTACATACTAATAACATGCAATTGTATTTATATATACAACAAACTAGAGGTTTACAGTATAAATGGGAAGGCTAATTTGTATATTTTTATTAAAAATTTGATTTTAATAAATATATACTCAGTATTATTGATTTCTAATTGTTTGGTTTTATCTTATTGAATATGAGCAAAAATCTCTTCAATAAATCTTTAAAAAAATCCCTTAACAAGAAGAAATAACTGTAATATTATTCTTTACTTCCTATTTTAACGAAACAGTTTAATTAGGAAAATTTACCAATGAAAGACGGGAGTAACGGAAAATGATGGAAGAGTTAGCTGTTCTATTTTTAATCATGCCCCCTCTGTTCAAAATCTTATTATCTACATTCTTATTCAGTTTCATTGGCCTTTCTAATTTAATATGATATTTTATTATAAAATTTAACTAAAATACTTGCACCCAGAGGGTGCATATATTTGCTAGTATATATAATGTCTCTGTGTGTAAGACTGGGTTAGAAATAATAGGGTGGTTAATAACATAATATTTTGGCATGCCTTTCCTTTTTAGCTCTACTCCACCTTTTGGACTCTGTGTGTGTGTGTGTGTATGTATGTATGTATGTATGTATTGTCTCTTTATGGAATGAGGATTAGATGTAATAAGATTGTCAATGAAATAATATTTTTACAATGTCCATTTAGTTTCTCTGAATTTTTGAGATGAGGCTTGATAATTTGTATTATTTGGATTATTGTCCTCATCTTTATTGTTATCTGTACAACGTTTCAGCCAATTCCCCAAATTCACATTGAATTGTCCAATTGGACACACAGCGTGGTGGATATAGGCATTGGATTAAGACAGTTCTAAGTGACAGTTATCTCTAGTCTGCAGGTTCAATCCTGGTCAAGTGCGACAGTAGCATAGAATAATAATTAATGCAGCTTAACACTTGTACCCAGCTATAGTTAGTGGAATGAGAACAGGGTACCCCCATGCCTTGAATTAAGGGGTGGGTTCAAAGTTCCGCTGTTGCGTCATTTTGAAAAGTTGAATGACATTGCGTCTGTCATTCAACTTTTCAAAATGACGCAACAGCGTTCATTAACAGCAAAACTTTTTTCAAGTCATAATTACAGCATGAACTCCCGCAGTTACCTGTAATTAATCAATATCTTGATTAATTCAGTGGATTTAACCCTGAAGATCCTTATGGTGAAACTCGAGTAGGTTATTTATGTACACACTATAATAATAAATCTGCTCTACTGACTTATCCAAGTAACACTTGTACCAACCAAATATTGAGACCTTGGGGGTGCGAGCATCATTCCAGGTCGGGAACCCCTGTTATACACATATACATGAAGCAGGCACATGGTAGTGTAATTGTTTGGTTTGGTTTGGTTTGTTTTGTTTTATGGCATATCAACCTCAGTGGGTCATTTAATGCCGATAAAGTTTTAAAATAAATCAATTCTTAATGGATAATACAATTTTTTTATAAATACATTTTTCTATTTAACCCATAGATGGGACCCTAACAGGTATCACCACTCCGGGTCCAGAGTGGACCAGGGAGCAATGGTGATGAAGGGGTGCTCCACATTTCCCAAACCTCCAAAACTGTAACCTCACCATCAGATAGAGTTTAACGTCATTCCCAGGACATGTAGACCCGCAGCCACCGCCTTCTAGCACCCATATGATAAAAAGGGGTTGGGGCTTGCCATAAGGGCAATATAGTGTAATTGTTACGGTCATAGAAAATGGACATGACAAGTTTCAAAGCTTGGACGAGGCACTTTGCATTGCACAGTGCTAATACCCTTGGGAAAGGTATGTATCCAGCTATTCTCCTTCCAGCTATGAATAAATAATAGAGCAGGTTGGGCTCTTTAACCTTGGTTAGGCAACCATGGGTATTAGCGCTATGTGAAATGCAAACAGCTTGTCCAGGATTTGAACTCATTTTGTAGTGTCCATTTCCTACAACTGTTACTATTACACTAGGCACCTCCATCCTACCTATATGTATATATATGCTTATACTGATATGGTTGTACCTCCCTCGCTGTCTGGCTGATACCGACATTAGGTCACCCGGTAACTTTACTTTTACTTATTTGAGAATATTAATAGCTAAATCAAGTCACCCAGCTCATTATTCTTTTGCGAAACATAATCATAGTTCCTAACTCTCTCTTAAAAAAAAAAAAAAAAAAAAAAAAAAGTATCCCCAGATCCACCACTACCTGCAATCACACAGGAATGTATCTCCATGCATTAAAAGTTTGTTTTTTTTTTTTACCAAAAAATAAATGCAAGGTCATGTTTGCCACAGATGCAAAAAAAAACAATCTCCTTGGTCTAGTGCTAGTGAAAAGGGGATAAGACTCCCTCGCTGTCTGGTTGATACCGACTTTAGGCCACCCCGACGACTTGGAGCTAGTTGTGTGCATCTACAGATAGTATCACATGTGATGGAAACTTTGTACAGGTGTAGAAATGTCTGCAGCTAACAGCAGTGTATGGTTTTCTAAGGAATTTAGTTTGAGTAGGTCAATTACTGATGCTACAAACAAGAAAAAGAAAAAGATAAAAATGTTCAAGAAGGAGATCAAATCAAAACTCAAGTGAAAATCTCTGAACTGTGATTAACTGAGCCGAGGAGTAGGAGGAGGAGGGGGAGAAGAGGAGGAGGAGAGATAAGGAGTAGTTGAACCAAGTAACAAGTCAGCAGGAAGACAGTTAAAATGTAATTACTCCAAGGATCAGTTACTAAGACTATTTCTGGTCTTTGGTTTGTTTATTTAATACAATTAACAACATGCAACTGCTTTTCAATCCCTCACCCTCACCCATCCCCACCCACCCCCTCACCTTCCACGGCTCTAACTGAAGTAAAACCTAAATCATGACATAAAGAAGTCAAGGAGATGAATAAATAGTCTTGATAGGTAAACAAAAAAGGTGTGAGCAAAAGAGGAGGAGGAGGAGGAAAGAGAGTGATTGAGGAAGAGGAGTGGAAAGAGTGGGGAAGAGGAGGAAAAAGAGATTAAGGAAGAGAAGTGGAAATAGAGTAAGAAAGAGGAGAGGGTAAAGAGAGAGAGGGAAAAAGAGGAAGAGGAGAAAAAGGAGAGCAAGGAGGGAGAAAAGGAGAGCAAGGAGGGGAAAAAGGAGAGCAAGGAGGAAGAAAAGGAGAGCAAGGAGGAAGAAAAAGGAGAGCAAGGAGGAAGAAAAAGGAGAGCAAGGAGGAAGGAGGAGGGTGAAAAAGAGAACCAGGAAGGGGGGTGAAAAAGAGAACTAGGAAGGGGGTGAAAAGAGAACTAGGAAGGGGGGTGAAAAAGAGAATAGGAAGGGGGGGTGAAAAGAGAACGAGGAAGGGGGGGTGAAAAAGAGAACGAGGAAGGGGGGTGAAAAAGAGAACGAGGAAGGGGGGGTGAAAAAGAGAACGAGGAAGGGGGGTGAAAAAAGAGAACGAGGAAGGGTGGTGAAAAGAGAACGAGGAAGGGTGGTGAAAAAGAGAACGAGGAAGGGTGGTGAAAAAGAGAACGAGGAAGGGTGGTGAAAAGAGAACGAGAAGGAAGGGGGGAAGAGAACGAGGAAGGGGGGAAGAGAACAAGGAAGGGGGGGAGAGAACGAGGAAGGGGGATGAAAAAGAGAAGAGGAAGGGGGGTGAAAAGAGAACGAGGAAGGGGGGGTGAAAAGAGAACGAGGAAGGGGGGTGAAAAAGGAACGAACGAGGAAGGGGGTGAAAAAAGAGAACGAGAAAGGTGGGGGGTGAAAAAGAGAACGAGAAAGGAGGGGGGTGAAAAAGATAGTAAGGAAGGGAGCGGACATTTCTTTTGATAAGTCTTCCACACTGCATCAAGTGTCTGCACAGAGCTGATCAAAGTAAATTTTTACTGGTCAGCTAACCCTGGTGTATCCATGTGTAGGTGTCTACAGGAGAAAATTTCTTATGAGTATGTCCTTAATTCTCCAGCCGTGTCCAGCATATTTTTGTTTGTCTAAATTGGATGGTGGGATTTTGAAATAAAGACAAATCATCTTACACCAGTCAGAAGTTTAGACTTAGTATTGATCAGATAGACTGTAGAAGTTATGCTTTCAACTTGTAACAGAGCTGAATACTTGACACAAAATCCGCGGGGGAGGGAGAGGGGAGATGTTAATTATAGCATTCTGGACAGACTCGTCCGCACAATTGTACAACTGGATGCTGGTCTGAGACATCGGCATATCTGTCATCTTCATGAACACTTCCCAATCAATTCGGAATTTCCTGAATTGTTGGGGGGGGGGTATCTCAAAGTGAAGTTGGGGAAGCTTGGCTGGCGGTACCTTAGCATAAGCCGTCTGAGTAGAGGTCTCCTTAGCCTGCTTAAGGATAGACAGGGCTTCTCCCATTGCCCTGATTCCCAACTCTTTAAGCATGGTCAGATCCATCATTTTGAGGTTCTCTTTTGTCAGCTTCTCGCTTGCGAATCTTGTAGCATACCTCTTGGCTGAGTCGGGAGAGATCCCTACTTTGACAAAATATTCTTCCCAATCTTCAGTTTTAGATTTTGGATTTTGTGTCAAGTATTCTGCTCTGTTACCAGTTGAAAGCATAACTTCTACATAGACCTAGTATTGATCAGATAGACTGCTCAGCCACAAGAATTATATCTTTAAACATCACGGTTCACCATCCACAGCCAACAGCTAGTCCTTTTGGGGAGGGGGGTCTTACCCCTCGGCAGAGATGCAGTCTGTGTATTATAAAGCCCCAGCTGACAAGGCTATATATTTATTGAATCATCCTCTTATGTTTTAATAATACAAAAAACATTGCTAAGAAAATATCTCTCATTGATAATTATCCTTAATTTAGTGAATAGAATAATAATTACCAATAATTAATTAAGCTCCATATTTAAATTAGTACAAACAAAATGGTATATGCATAAACCAGAATCTGTACTTGAGAATGAAATGCATAAAATTCTCAGGGACTTTGAAATGAAGACAGATTGCCTTATCCCAGCCCAAAAACCAAACCTAGTATTGATTAACAAGAAAAAGAGAACATGTTAACTGGTAGATTTTGACGTTCCAGTAAATCACAAGGTGAAGATGAAAGAAAACAAAAAGATAGACAGATACATGGACCTTGCTCGAGAATTGAAAAAACTGTGGAATATGAGGGTGAAAGTGATACCAATTGTAGTTGGTGCACTTAAAACGGTCCTCAAAAGCATTGTTGAGATCAGCTAGAATACTCAGAAGAATCCTGGAGACCTGAGGAGACTTGTTGTCACTCAGACTCCAGTGAAAGACCATCAGCTGATTGTTTGTTTTGTTTTGTTTTGTTTTACGGCATATCAACCTCAGTGGGTCATTTAATGCCGATAAAGTTTTGAAATAAATCAATTCTTAAATGGATAATACAATTTTTTTATAAATACATTTTTCTATTTAACCCATAGATGGAACCCTAACAGGTATTACCACTCCGGGCCAGAGTGGACCAGGGAGCAATGGGGATGAAGGGATGCTCCACATTCCCCAAACCTCCAAAACTGGAACCTCACCATCAGATAGAGTTTAACGTCCTTCCTAGGACATGTAGACCCGCAGCCACCGCCTTCTAGCACCCATATGATAAAAAGGGGTTGGGGCTTGCCATCCCCATCAGCTTATGCTGGTGTGAAAGACTCGCAAAGAGTGAAATAATAATATACATATACGAGGTATGTCAGAAAAGTTCCAGTATGTCAGAAAACTTTGATGTGAGAGGCTCGTCTGCTGTGAGTTCTTGCCACAGGAACTTTGATTATTCTTCATCTCCCCTTCTCCCCCCCCCCATTGCGCGGGCGTAGTGGCCTTTGAGGGGGAATCTAAGATGCAAAATCTTGAGTGCCCCTAATAATTTTTACAGGTGTTATAAACGAGACAGTGGCAAGCGAATGTCAACAAGCAAATAACAATATAATAATGAAACAATAATGATTATTTGAAAAAATAACAAGGTATTTAAGAATACAGAGGCCGGTATAGCTCAGTGATGAAGAATAATCAAAGTTCCAATTACCATCGAATTGGGAAGACATGGCAACAAACGGTTGTAACCCAATACAAACCCGAATAGTTGCAAAGTCTACTGCAGAATGACAGGGTATTTATAAAACTCCACAATATTATTCAAATCAAGCAGCCAATCAGAACTCAAGGAATGGAATCACCCAAATCACCCAAATTCATGAATGGATCATTCTTGATTTCTATATATACCAACTGTCTTGGATACTGCTTCAGTTGTTCTTAGCTAGTTGCTGTTATTCAAACTAACAGTAGACTAATTGACTTGTAGTGCACTTGCCTAAGAATCGCAAGTTTCCTGGTTTGATAATGGCCCCCACCACCTCAGCGTATGAGTAGCACGGGGATCTGTGCAGTAAAGTGAAGAGCTGATGGTAAATGTGGCACTCCACCTTAGAAATCAAAACAATCTCCTTGGTCTAGCACTAGTGAAAAGAGGATAGACTCCCTTGTTGTCTGGCTGATACCGACATAAGGCCACCCCGTTAACTATACTTTTACTTATTTGAGAATTAATAGCTAAATCAAGTCACCCAGCTCATTATTCTGCGAAAGATAAGCATAGTTCCCAACTCTCTATAAAAAAAGAAAAAAAAAAGTATTCCTAGACCCACCACCACCTGCAATCACACAGGAATGTATCTCCATGCACTAAAAGTTTGTTTTTTTTACCAAAAATAAATGCAAGGTCATGTTTTTTCATAGTCAACAATCTCACCCCCACCCCCACCCCCACCCGACCTTGCCTGCCGTGAAGAGACATAACTCTTAGAATTGCCTGCATCAGTGAATTACAATTGACGAGTTGAAAATTGGCGCTAAATCATTTTCCTTGTAAGTTTCACATGAAAAGAAACTTGAGGAATATCATGAGATCTATTAAGAGCTGAGGAATTTTAAAGGCTGATTTTCTAAGCAAACACTCTCTACAGAGAGTGGTTATCTACTAAGCTGAGATGTGGCAGAGAGCCAGAAGTATGGTTGGTACTCAGTGAGAATCAAACTCACTAAGAATGGTCTGCTAATTTAGCTTGCTGACCATTCCACCAAGTGAGGTGCCCATTCTAAATTATTTTCCTTGTAAGTTTTACATGAGGAATATCATGAGATTTACTAAAAGTCGAGGAATTTTAAATGCTGATTTTAAAGGCAAACACTTACCACAGAAAGTAATGGCATCATCTTGTTTAAAACACATGAAGTTCAAGTATAGACCAATGCATTTTGCAGCAAAGATTTGACTTGAACAGATGTATTTGTGAGAAGCGCTAGATTATCTGTGTAATCTGCATCCATAATAGTTTCTGTGGAATATCATCTGCTTCTTGCCCTTTTTTTTTTAGTCTGAAACACCCCTTTATATATATGAAATTTAACATTTTTGAAAAAACAAATGATGTTATATAATTGCTGACAGATATCTGTTTTGACCAGCTCAATAGATCGGTCATCATCACGAGATGTTGCTCTTGATGATGACCGATCTATTGAGCTGGTCGAAACAGATATCTGTCAGCAATTATATAACATCATTTGTTTTTTCAAAAATGTTAAATTTCATACTGTCGGATTAATTTCCATCTATTTTTCATATATATATATATATCCCACACAAAGAAAACCAGCCTTCCCATCATGCCCCACAAACTAAACGTCATTTCTTTCGCTGCTGGGCTAAAGTACTCCAATAGACCTGCTATTTACTCATGGCTAAGGAGAGAAGGTTTATTCCTTTTGCAAGGGCATTAGCATAAAGTGAATGCAAACTGCTCCAGCTGGAGTTTGAACTTGGTTATCTGATTCCATTCTCTGCACTGTTTCACTGTTAGGTCAGCCTGACCTCTGTTACTGTTTGCAAAAATAAAAAAAATAAAAAACAAATCCCAGGCTTTATATTCGCAGACATTAAATAGATTTCCTTGATAAACCAAACTTGACTTTTACAAAGTGGTCAAAAAGCCAAATTTGGCACTCATGTCAAAAAGAGAGAGAGGGAGAGAGAGAGAGAGAGAGGGAGAGAGAGAGTGAAAGAGAGATAGAGGGAAAGGGAGAAAGAGGGAAAGAGGGAGAAAGAGGAAAGAGAGAGAGAGAGAGGGAGGGAGAGAGAGAGAGAGAAGAGAGAGGAAGGAGAGGAGAGGGGGAGAGAGAGGGAAAGAGAGAGAGAGGAGGGAAAGAGAGAGGGAGGGAAAGAAATAGGGAGGGAGGGGGAGAGAGAGAGAGAGAGGGAGGGAAAGAGAGAGAGAGAGGGAGGGAAGGAGAAGGAGGGAAGGAGAGGGAGGGAGAGAGAGAGAGGGAGAAACAAAGAAAAAATTAGAAAGAGAAAGAAAAGGAAAAAAAAAAAAGAAAAAAAAAGACACCTAATGCCAAAAAAACAGGATTTAATGTTAGCTAAGTGCCTACACATAAAAAAAAAAATTAAAAAAGCTATCAGTATCTGTCAATGTTTGGTTTGGTTTATTTATTCAACAGCATGTCAACTCCCTAGGGGTTATTCAATGCCAAATACTAATTCATTTTTAAATGTTTGATTGTAATCATATCTATATTTTTTCAAAATTGCACTTTTTTATTTGTCTATAGTCATTCCAATCTATATATATATATATATATATATATATATAAGGGAGAGTCAAAAATTATCCACACTTTCAACATAAAATATATGCAGAAATTCATATAAGGTGATCAGTATTCAGGTGTGTTGCAAGTTGAATGTGCTCAGACAATCCTGAGTTGGTAGGTGGTTTATATAGCATGTTGGGCTATTCGACTGTGTATCTTGGCTAAGCTCATTCCAAGGATTCTGATTGGCTTCAGGTATTAGGGTGGATACTTTGACCCATATATACCCAACACATGACTGTTCTAGTAGCTAGTATAGGGTCTATATTCAGTTATGGTGCCTTTTTTTTTGTCTGGAAACTGGACGATAGTTACAGCCTTCCTGTGAAGGGGAGTATGATATGTTGATTTTACAAAGGGTTGTCATGCTGTAAAATCCAGCCAACCAACCAAATATTAAATAAATTAAGCCAGCAGAAGAAAAAAATATAAGGAAAAAAAACACACCTTCCAATATTGAAAGATTTCCCTTTTTTTGTCTGGTAACTGGACAATAGTTACAGCCTTCCTGTGAGAAGGAGAGTCTGGTTTGGTTTGGTTTGGTTTGTTTTACGGCATATAAACCTCAGTGGGTCATTTAATGCCGATAAAGTTTTGAAATAAATCAATTCTTAATGGATAATACAATTTTTTTATAAATACATTTTTCTATTCAACCCATAGATGGGACCCTAACAGGTACTACCACTCCGAATCAGATGGGACCAGGGAGCAATGGTGATGAAGGTGTGCTCCACATTCCCCAAACCTCCAAAACTGGAACCTCACCATCAGATAGAGTTTAACGTCATTCCCAGGACATGTAGACCCGCAGCCACCGCCTTCTAGCATCCATATGATAAAAAGGGGTTGGGGCTTGCCATAAGGGCAATAGGGTTGGGAAAATCATATAGGTGCTAGGGCTTGACGTGACCAGCTGATTGATTGGAGGGGGCCTCTCCGACCGCCTGTCTAGCCCAAGATAGGGCCAAAGTGGAGTATTGCATGTCATGAACTGCTCATCCACCTGGGCTCTATCCTTAAGCATCACGGGTCGCCACCCACGGCCAACAGGTGGCCCCATTGGGGAAGTCTTACCCCTCTGCAGTCGGTGCATTCTAATGCCCCAGTCTGATATGTTGATTCTACAATATCTTTATTATTGTCACACTGCATTCTGCACAAACATGCTTATAGTTGGCACAGTTGTGATCACATAATCGAAGTTTGAGTTTGATTATGCCATTTTGTTGTCTTTATAGTGTAAACATGGCCACTCCACTAGCAGTAGGAACCAAGGGAGTGACCCAATTTCTCAAGTCGGTAAGAGTTTCAGGAGCTGAAATTCATCAGAAGCTTTTGGCAAAATATGAGGACAGTGCACTACCATGTGTATGAATGGATAGAGAAGTTTAAAAGTGTCTGGGAAAGCTTAATGCATAAAGAGGGAGCAGGACGCCCATCAACCTCCATCCCTGATGAAAAGATTCAGCAAGATGGAAATTGTGAATCCGCGAGTTATCATTGATGTGATAACTTGTTCTCTGCAGATTAGTTATGGTTCTGCTTATCAAATCATCCAAGATGAGCTCAGCTTCCATAAAACAAGGGTGCAGAGAATTTTTGAATCTCACTCATAATTTGCACGGTTGTATGGTTTCAAGTATTCCTATCAAATACTAATATTTCATAGTAACAAGTATTTCTATCTAATACTACTAATTTAAAGGGTCTAGTTTAGCTAAGTCGGCAGAGCATTGGCCTAGGAATCACAAGGTTCCTAGTTCAATACCGGTACCTGCCAACTCAGCATATGAATAGCACAGATTGGATAATTTGATCTGTGTAGTAAAGAGGGGGCTGACGGTAGGTGTGATACTCCACCCCAATAAAACAATCTCCTTGGTCTAGCGCTAGACTCTCTCGCTATCCGGGTGATACCAACAATAGGTCACTCCGCTAACTTTACTTACTAATAATTTATACATAATTATATGGTTGGTTAGTCAGCTGGATTTTATGGCATGTCAACCCTTGTTGGGTTATATTATGCCGAAGACATTTTGTTTTATACATTCTTGCTGGGTATTCATTTTATTTTTTAAACTAACTTTTTTTTAAAACTAACTTTTTGATCTATTTAACCCATGGATGGGACTCTAACAGGTACTACCACTATGAGTCAGAGTGTACCTGGACATAACGTTAATGAAGGGGTACTCCACATTCCCCAACGTTCCAGAATTGAAACGTCATTAGATACAGTTTAACATCATACCCAGGACACTAAGTCATCAGTCACCACCTTCTAGCACATATATGATAAACAAGCGTTGGCGGAGGGGGTTAGAGGGCATAAGAGCAATAGGGTCGGGACACATATAGGTGCTAGGGCTTGACTAGCCTAAGTAAGGGCCAAAGTAGAGTGTTGCATGTCCTTAAGCATCATGGATCACCACCCACGGCCAACAGATGGCAGCATTGGGGGATTTTAAACCTCTACAGAAGTGCAGTCAGTGTATTCTACAGCCCCAGCATCTTTCTATTTTGAGGATAGATTAACAGACAAGGATTAAAACTGATACTAGATCTTTCTACTTCAAGAAAGGATCAAAATATTTATAAACTGTTCCAAAACAGCAGTAGCTGAATTGACCAATCAAAAACGCCCAAACATTTACTTAATTTACTATTTAAAAGTGAAACTGATACTACATCTTTCTACTTTGGGACAGATCAACAGACAAGAATTAAAACTGATACTACATCTTTCTACTTTGAGAACCGATCAACAGACAAGAATTAAAACTGATACTACATCTTTCTACTTTTGAGAACCGATCAACAGACAAGGATTAAAACTGATACTAAATCTTTCTACTTCAAGAAAGGATCAAAGTTTATGCCACAAAAAATCTCCATTGTAAAACTGCATTCAAGTACATCCCTAAAATGGCCATGTGAATTGTAACACCAAATCAATTAAGTCTGAGTAATTACCTATCCATGGGTCATTGCTGTGTGGAAGCAATGGATATATTGTAGTTATCTTCGAGGAACTGGAGAACGGCTGAAGTGCTGACAAGGGACGAAAACACTGTCTGTTCCGCTCGGCTCATGACTTTTTGTAGCATGAACGTCAAATGATGATGGAAACACTGAAATGATGTTCCAGTTGACAAGGCTAGCGAGATCTGCAAAAATAAAGAAATTAAAAAAATTATAACCATAAATAAACAGACCACCAACAGCAAAAAAATTTAAAAAAGAAAGAAAAAAAAGTAGGCCAAATCTGGAATGATAATCAGTGAATCAGATGGTCCTTTTAATAAACAAAAGGTTTATGCTTAGAGGGTGAGCCAGACCTGGAATGATAATCAGACACTGTTGAACAAATACACACACACAGATACAGAGAGTTTGGAAGGCATGAGACAAAACCAAATAGACAGCCACTAGCAACAACTTTAGTTTCAGAGATCTTCTGTAGAAGAGATTCTTGAAATGTTAAGAATTATCTTAAAAATTACAGCTTTACAAACACCACGAAAGTTACCTTATTTTTCTTTACACTTGCCTTCAAAACCAATATAAACACAATGCTTCAAGTATATTATAAAAACCTTTTTAAAAAAAATTATATTTTTCTGAATCAATGTTTTATACAGGTTACAGCAGTAATACAGGGTGCTAAAAAAAAAAAAAAAAAAAAACAGAACCCAAAATATATTTTATTTAATCTTATCAACGTCAATAAAATTTCAAGAAACTTGTTGGACTTAAACTTCAGTCTTTGTACAATCATTCCTCAAAGTTTCAGTTATCTTGGTTGCTTTGTTTTAAAGGCATTCTCTAAAATATAAAAATTAAAATTAACAGTTTTATTACAAAATTTGAGGGTTCTGTTTTTTTTGGGGGTACCTCCCACATTTTAAACTGTCATCTGTATAGTGTATGTAAGTGAACTTGGGCAAGTGGCAATGGTAGCTCCATCACCCCCACCAGAGAAGTAAATCAAAATTATATGCACGATCTACAACAACAAACATCATCTTTACTATCAAGGCTAGTGTAGTGGCTAAAGCATGGTGCTGAAAACTAATGTTTGGTTGGTTGGATTTTTATGGCATGTCAACACTTGTTGGGATATTTTAGAGGGGGGGGGGCCTCTAACTACCTGTCTAGCCTAAATAAGGGCCAAAGTAGAGTGTTGCATGTCATGGACTGCTCAACCACCAGGGTTCCATACTTAAGCATCACGGATTGCTACCCACGGCCAACAGGTGGCTCCATTGGGGGAGAGGGATTTTACTCCTTTGCAGAGGTGCAGTCGGTGGTAAAAGCTAACATGTTCAACTTCATATCCTAGGCAGAAGTCACTCACACAAGTTAGCTCAAAAGTAAGGTGAAAAAAAAACAAATGAGGATTACAAAAGCCTGGGCAAGGTGCCTTTCCTCCTAACAGTATTTTAAATACTTGTAAAATCAAAGATATTTCAATGGAATATAAATAGTTCCATGATTACGAAGAATTATAGAACCACACGGTTATGGTTGGATGAGCAAACAAAGACAGACACTGAGTGGGAAGGGGAAAAAAATGAGTAAGAGGTGGTTCTGCAGTCAGCAGAGAGTAGAAGTATGTGAGAGTGGTGGTTGTTGTATGGGTAGAGGCATTATCACAGTCATATGAGGTAGTTACAGAAGTGGGTTGGGACACACAGTTTGTTTGGAGTTGAAGAATAGTGCAGAACAATCCCAGACACTTTTCAACAGTAAGCTCGTCGGTGGACATGAGGCTTGGTTTGGTTTGTTTTGTTTTACGGCATATCAACCTCAGTGGGTCATTTAATGCCGACAAAGTTTTGAAATAAATTCATTCTTAATGGATACTCAATTGGTATTAGCGCTATGTGAAATGCAAACAGCTTGTCCAGGATTTGAACTCATCTTGTAGTGTCCATTTCCTACAACTGTTACTATTACACTAGGCACATCCATCCTACCTATATGTATATATATATATATATATATATATATATGCTTATACAGATATGGTTGTACCTACTTGCATATACTTTATTTTATACTACTATGTAAATGGCAATTTCTGTCTGTGTATAACCAGTTGCCACCTACACCAGTGATCCAATCATGAAGAAACTTTATACAAGTGTTAATATTCAGGAACAAGACTGGCAAATTAGATTTTAATAAAAATCAATAATGGAACCCCTGGGGACATCTTTACAATGGTTTGTTTTGGTTTGGTTTATGGCATATCAACCTCAATGGGTCATTTAATGCCGACAAAGTTTTGAAATAAATTCATTCTTAATGGATACCCAATTTTTTTTATAAACACATTTTTCTATTTAACCCATAGATGGGATCCTAATAGGTACTACCACTTCGGGTCAGAGTGGACCTGGGAGAAATGGTGATAAAGGGGGGTACTCCACAGATTGGACATGAGAATTGGTCTGATTGGGTTTGGTCTATTTGTTTAATGGCATAGCAACTCCTTATGGGTTAACTCATTTTGAAATTTATTTCTAAATGTTTAATCACAATCTAACTCAATCATAACTCACATTCTTTTTAAAAAATGTTTTCCTTTGCTATCACACATTCCTAACAAATACAAATAATTTGCACACAGTTGT
Source organism: Doryteuthis pealeii (assembly GCA_023376005.1). NCBI lineage: Eukaryota > Metazoa > Mollusca > Cephalopoda > Myopsida > Loliginidae > Doryteuthis > Doryteuthis pealeii. The sequence goes on along the minus strand of CM042164.1, from coordinate 78,111,973 downwards.
ATGGTTTTAGGTATTCCTATCTAATACAAATAATATGCACCACAGTTGTATGGTTTTAGGTATTCCTATCTAATACAAATAATATGCACACAGTTGTATGGTTTTAGGTATTCCTATCTAATACAAATAATATGCACACAGTTGTATGGTTTTAGGTATTCCTATCTAATACAAATAATATGCACACAGTGTATGGTTTTAGGGGTATTCCATCTAATCACAAAATATGCAACAGTTGTATGGTTTAGGTATTCCTATCTAAACAAAATAATATGGCACACGTTGTATGGGTTTTAGGTTATTCCTATCTAAACAAATAATATGCACACAGTTGTATTTTTAGGTATTCCTATCTAATACAAATAATATTGCACACAGTTGTATGGTTTTAGGTATTCCTATCTAATACAAATTAATATGCACACAGTTGTATGGTTTTAAGGTATTCTCTAATACAAATAATTGCACACAGTTGTATGGTTTTAGGTATTCCTATCTAATACAAATATATGCACACAGTTGTATGGTTTTAGGTACTCCTATCTAATACAAATAATAGCACACAGTTTGTATTGGTTTTAGGTATTCCTATCTAATACAAATAATTGCACACAGTTGTATGGTTTTAGGATATTCCTATCTAATACAAAATAATATGCACCAGTTGTATGGTTTTAGGTATTCCTATTTATACAAAATAATATGCACACAGTTGTATGGTATTCAAGTATTCCTAGCATAATACAAATAATATGCACACCAGTTGTATGGTTTTAGGTTTCCTATAAATACAAATAATATGCACACAGTTGTATGGTTTTAGGTATTTCCTATCTAATACAAATATTTGCACACGTTGTATTGGTATCAAGAAGCTAATATATTTTGCACACAGTTGTTATGGATCAGTATTCCTAGCTAATACAAATAATTTGCACACAGTTGTATGGTAGGTATTCCTATCCAATACAAATAATTTTTGTATGGTATCAAGTATTCCTAGCTAATACAAATAATATGCACCACAGTTTGTATGGTTTTAGGTATTCCTATCTGAATACAAATTAAATGCACAGTTGTATGTTTAGGTATCCTACTAATACAAATAATATGCACACAGTTGTATTGGTTTTAGGTATTCCTATCTAATACAAAATAATATGCACACAGTTGTATGGTTTTAGGTATTCCTATTAATACAAATAATATGCACACAGTTGTATGGTTTTAGGTATTCCTATCTAATACAAATAATATGCACACAGTTGTATGGTTTTAGGTATTCCTATCTAATACAAATAAATGCACACAGTTGTTGGTTTTAGGTATTTCCTACCAAATACAAATAATTTTGCACACAGTTGTATGGTTTTAGGTATTCCTATCTAATACAAATAATATGCACACAGTTGTATGGTTTAGGTATTCCTATCTAATACAAATTAATAGGCACACAGTTGTATGGTTTCAAGTATTCCTATCTAATACAATAATATGCACACAGTTGGTATGGTATTAGGTATTCCTATCTAATACAAATAATATACACACAGTGTATGGTTTTTTAGTATTCCTATCTAATACAAATAATATGCACACAGTTTGTATGGTTTAGGTATTTCCTATCTAATACAAATAATTATGCACACAGTTGTATGGTTTTAGGTATTCCTATCTAATACAAATAATATGCCACACAGTTGTATGGTTTTAGGTATTCCTATCTAATAACAAATAAATGCACACAGTTGTTGGTGTAGGTATTCCTATCTGAATACAAATAATATGCAACACAGTTGTATGGTTTTAGGTATTCCTATCTATACAAATAATTTGCACACAGTTGTATGGTTTCAAGTATTCCTAGCTAATACAAATAATTTGCCACACAGTTGTATTGGTATCAAGTATTCCTAGCTAATACAAATAATTTCACACAGTTGTATGGTATCAAGTATCCTAGCTAATACAAATAATTTGCACACAGTTATATGGTATCTAGTATTCCTAGCTAATACAAATAATTTGCACACAGTGTATGGTTTTAGGTATTCCTATCTATACACAATAATATGCACACAGTTGTTATGGTTTTAGGTATTCCTATTCTAATACAAATAATATGCACACAGTTGTATGGTTTTAGAGGTATTCCTATCTAATACAAATAATATGCACACAGTTGTATAGGTGCACCAGTTGTATGGTTTTAGGATATATCCTATCTAATTACAAATAATATGCACACAGTTGTTATGCGTTTTAGGCTATTCCTATCTAATACAAATAATATGCACACAGTTGTATAGTTTAGGTATTCCTATCTAATACAAATAATATGCACACAGTTGTATGGTTTCAAGGTATTCCTATCCTAATACAATAATTTACACACCAGTTGTATGGTTTTAGGTATTCTATCATAATACCAAATAATATGCACACAGTTGTATGGTTTTAGGGTTTCCTATTAATACAAAATCAATATGCACACAGTTATGGTTTAGGCATTCCTATCATAATACAAATAATTGCACACAGTTGTATGGTATCAAGTATTCCTAGCTATACAAAATATTGCACACAGTTGTATGGTATTCAAGTATTCCTAGCTAATACAAATAAATTTGCACACAGTTGATTGGTTTTAGGTATCCTTCTAAACAAATAATATGCACACAGTTGTATGGTTTTAGGTATTCCTATCTAATACAATAATAATGCACACAATTGTATGGTTTTAGTATTCCTATTTAATACAAAATAATATGCACACAGTTGTATGGTTTTAGGTATTCCTATCCTAATACAAATAAAATATGCACACATTGTATGGTTTAGGTATTCCTATCTAATACAAATAATATGCACACATTGTAGTTTTAGGTATTCCTATCTAATACATATAATATGAACACAGTTGTATGGTTTTTAGGTATTCCTATTTAATACAAATAAATATGCACACCGTTATAGGATTTCATGTATTCCTATCTAATACAAATAATTTACACAGTTATATGATTCCAATGATTGATTGATTTTAACAGCATGGCAACCTGGATAGGATTATTTTATGTCTAGAGGTTAGGGAAGTATTTTTTGTTTTTTGTTACTTTTTGTTATTTTTATTTTTTGGGGTTGTTTTTTATTTTTTTTGTTTATTTTTTATTTCATTTGTTTTTTGGGGTAAGGGATGTTTGTTTTCTTTAAAAAAAAACAAACAACTACACACCTAATATATGTTTAGCCTTACATTTGAATATGTACGCCCACCTAATTAATATTAATTAATTAATTTTCAAAATTAGGTATGACTTCAATTAAGCACATATTCTCCCAGAAATTGTCGGCTAAAAAAAGCCATATCAAAACACATCGTTTGTTTATTTACTTCTCATTATATATATATATATATATATATATATATTTACCAACCTCTCTGCAAGAGTAGGATATGACACATAGTCAATTTCTTAAGCAGAGTTTTAACAGGTTTGAATTCAGAGTTTTCCTTGTTCTAGACTGGTTGCCTAACCAAGGTTAAAGAGCTCAGTCTGCGCTACTATTTACACATAGCTGGAGGAAGAATAGTTGGATGCATACCTTTCCCAAGGTTATTAGTGGTATGTGAAGTGCAAACCATCTTATCCAGGATTTGAACTAACAACACTGTGTCTATTTTCCCCAAAACGACAACCATTATCAGACACCTCCTGTGTATATATATATATATATATATATATATATATAATATATATAATATAAGATAAAATATAAAGGTTTTACATATCTATTTATTAGGTGACAAAGAGGAACAATCACAACCATATTGGTTTCATGCGATGCAATCATCAGGTGAAGATGTTTCAAATGTTTGAAACATCTTCACCTGATGATTGCATCGCATGAAACCAATATGGTTGTGATTGTTCCTCCTTTGTCACCTAATAAATAGATATATAAAACCTTTATATATTTATCTTATTATATTATATAACAGCTCTATTTTATATTGAGCACTCTACCAATAATACTGCCTTTGGTACACCATTCCAGCAAAAGCTGAAACAGTGACCATCTCACATATATATATATATATATATATATATATATATATATATTACACACACACACAAAATAATGTATACATGCATATGCAAGTGATTATACAAACATATACAGTTACAGCAAGCTGACAATAACAGCCAAAGTAAACAGTGCATATAAATATGTGTAATTATTTTTCTGCTGAGTTTACACATAGCCGGAGGGAGAATAGTTAGATGCATACCCTACGAAGGGTATTACTGTTATGTGAGGTGCAAACAGCCTAGTCCAGGATTGTCAATTTCCTACAACAACAACCATTACACCACAGACACCTCCACTCTCTCTCTGTCTCTCTCTCCTCATATATCATACATAATTTACAGAACATCATCATAGATGTATACGTATGAATTATCTTTGCGAAATAACAGCAGGACTCGTACCTAATCAGGCATCTCTGCGAGTCATGTGAAGTGCAAACATCTACTTCCTCNACCACCAAGCGGTCAGTGGGGACAGTCAGCGGTTGAGTGAGTTCATTCGCGACAAGCAGGCAGAGAGAAGATTGACACGCTCTCCCCTCACCTGAGGCGGGGCGTACCCGTTACTTAAAGCCACCTTCAACAATGCCCACGTGTGGCAGATAGCAGTTTGTAGTCCCATCTTGACTTCCTCATTTTAGTAGGCTGCAACCATAGTAGTAAAGATGTCAACGCTCGTTACCACCACTCACCACCAGGGAGCGGAAAAAAAGTTAAACGTCAAAGTCCTACAACATATGTCTCTACTTGTGACTTTATACTCCACTACTAACACATACGATCTCAGCAACAGGAAAGAAGATGCACAGTATATAACATGTACGATTTAGTTTGCCAGGTAAAGAGGGCTATGCGACGATATGTACAGAGATTTATTGTTTGATTTAATGACATGCCAACACATGAGGGCTGCTTTATACCTAGGAATTTAGGCGAAATACCGTACATTTATTTCTAAACTTACATTTTTGTGTAGTTAGTTTCTTAAGTATTGTGTGCAAACACGTTATATGATAACAATATCCCTATCTAAATACATAATTTTGCACACAGTTGTATGGTTTAGGTATTCCTATCTAATACAAATAATATGCACACAGTTTGTATGGTTAGGTATTCCTAGCTAATACAATAATTTGCACACAGTTGTTATGGTATCAAGTATTCCTACTTAATACAAATAATTTGCACACAAGTTGATGGATTTTAGTATTCCTATCTAATACAAAATAATTTGCACACAGTTGTATGGTATCAAGTATTCCTATCTAATACAAATAATTTGCACCACAGTTGTATTGGTTTTTAGGTATTCCTATCTAATACAAATAATATGCACACCGTTATAGGATTTCAAGTATTCCTATCTAATACAAATAATTTACACAGTTATATCGTTTCAATGATTGATTGATTTTAACAGCATGGCAACCTGGATAGGATTATTTTATGCCTAGAGGTTAGGAAGTACTTTTGTTTTTTGTTACTTTTTGTTATTTTTATTTTTGGGTTGTTTTTTATTTTTTTTGTTATTTTTTTATTTCATTTGTTTTTAGGTAAGGGATGTTTGTTTTCTTTAAAAAAAAAAACATACACACCTAATATATGTTTAGCCTTACATTTGAATATGTACGCCCACCTAATTAATTAATTATTAATATAATTTTCAAAAATTAGGTACGACTTCAATTAAGCACATATTCTCCCAGAAATTGTCGGCTAAAAAAGCCATATCAAAACACATCGTTGTTTATTTACTTCTCAATATATATATATATATATATATAATATATATATATATATATTTACCAACCTCTCTGCAAGAGTAGGATATGACACATAGTCAATTTCTTAAGCAGAGTTTTAACAGGTTTGAATTCAGAGTTTTCCTTGTTCTAGACTGGTTGCCTAACCAAGGTTAAAGAGCTCAGTCTGCCCTACTATTTACACATAGCTGGAGGAAGAATAGTTGGATGCATACCTTTCCCAAGGTTATTAGTGGTATGTGAAAGTGCATACCATCTTATCCAGGATTTGAACAACGACACCTGTCCATTTTCCCACAAGTGTCATTACATCAGACACCATAACAGCCAAAGTAAACAGTGCATATAAATGATGTGTAATTATTTTTCTGCTGAGTTTACACATAGCCGGAGAGAATAGTAGATTGGCATACCCTACGAGGGATACTGTATGTGAAGTTGCAAACAGCCTAGTCCAGGATTTGAACTCACATCACCGTGTCCATTTCCTATGACAGCATCCATTACACCATAGACACCTCCACTCTCTCTCTCTCTCTCTATATATATATATATATATATATATATATATATATATTTACCCAGAAAATCATCTATAGATGCATACGTATGTAATTATACAAACATAACGTTATAGCAGCAGACTGAAAATAACAGCAGGACTCGTACTTATCAGCATCTCTGTGTATGTGAAGTGCAAACAGCCTAGTCCAGGATTTGAACTCGTGTCAATTTCCTACAACAACAACCATTACACTGCAGACACCTCCACTCTCTCTCTCTCTCTCTATATATATATTTACCCAGAAATCATCTATAGATGTATACGTATGTAATTATATGAAAATAACAGCAGGACTCGTACTTATCAGCATCTCTGGGTATGTGAAGTGCAAACAGCCTAGTCCAGGATTTGAACTCGCGTCACCGTGTCCATTTCCTACAACAACAATAATTACGCCACAGACACCCTCTCTTTCTCTCTCCATATATATGTACATATATATATATAAATAATCTATAGATGCATATGTAGGTAATTATACCAACATATACGGTTACAGCAGCAGACTGACAATAACAGCCAAAGACAACAGTGCATACAAAAATGTGTAATTATTTTTCTGCTGAGTTTGGCGCCAAACCAAACAAAACATTAAAAAAAAAAAGACAAAGAAAGAAGAAGAAAAAATGAAAATGAAAAACAAGAGATGTAAGTAAAAAAGATATAGAAGGAAAAAAAAATTAATCATTTGTTCTCGTGCATTTCATTGTAAATAGACAAAGTACAAAATGGAGAACGGAAGAAGGAAGGGCAATGGAAATAAATCATGATCATTATCATATTGTGCTGGTAGCATGGATATCCATGACAATCTCTTGCTAACCATCCCTATCTGTCATTGAACCGGGAGATCCTCTGTGCAGCATCCAGAATCTAAAGTAGATCATGATCATTATCATATTGTGCTGGTAGCATGGATATCCATGACAATCTCTTGCTAACCATCCCTATCTGTCATTGAACCGGGGAGATCCTCTGTGCAGCATACAGAATCTAAAGTAGATCATGATCATTATCATATTGTGCTGGTAGCATGGATATCCATGACAATCTCTTGCCAACCATCCCTATCTGTCATTGAACCTGGCAGATCCTCTGTGCAGCATACAGAATCTAAAGTAGATCATGATCATTATCATATTGTGCTGGTAGCATGGATATTCATGACAATCTCTTGCCAACCATCCCTATCTGTCATTGAACCTGGCAGATCCTCTGTGCAGCATACAGAATCTAAAGTAGATCATGATCATTATCATATTGTGCTGGTAGCATGGATATTCATGACAATCTCTTGTCAACCATCCCTATCTGTCATTGAACCTGGCAGATCCTCTGTGCAGCATACAGAATCTAAAGTAGATCATGATCATTATCATATTGTGCTGGTAGCATGGATATCCATGACAATCTCTTGCCAACCATCCCTATCTGTCATTGAACCTGGCAGATCCTCTGTGCAGCATACAGAATCTAAAGTAGATCATGATCATTATCATATTGTGCTGGTAGCATGGATATCCATGACAATCTCTTGCCAACCACCCCTATCTGTCATTGAACCAGGGAGATCCTCTGTGCAGCATACAGAATCTACGCAGAGCTGATCGATGTAGGTCCTTGACGGGCAGCCCACATGATGGATGTTAGAATGAGAACGAGACACAAAATGGCATAATTTTCACTGAAGAAGGCATGAACTCACACCTGCCTCATTTTATCATCAGTCACCTTGATCACAATTAAAGTATTCCTATCTCATACTAATAATTCACACGCACATGTATGGTTTAAAGTATTCCTATCTAATTGAAATAATTATACTGTTCCAAGTAATTATTTCTATTCATTTATAGTCCATTGTACACAGTTATTCAGTTTCAAGTAACTAATAATAATAATCCTTTGTAAACAATTATAGCTTCAAGTAACTATTCTTAATGCAAATAATTTACAGTTTTAAGGTATCAAGTATTCCGATGTTATTATAATGGAGATTGTGTGTTTATCTGTCTGTAACTGAAACTATATTACTACTCAAGTCACAATTACCTTACTTATATACATCACATTTTCCATGATTCCATTTTTTTTTAAACCTCAATTATTAATAAAAAATTTTTACATTATTAATACTGTTGGCCATATATACATAATAAAAACATGCAATTGTGTTTATATATACAACAAAATAGTGGTTTACAGTGTAAACAGAAAGGCTAATTTACATATTGATATTAAAAATTTTATTTTAATAAATATGTGCTTGGTATTATTTTAAAAAATTAAAAATCTCGGATTATGATGGTGGTTGACAAGAAAATAAACAATTAGCATTATTGCTTACGCATGCTCACCCCCTCTAACTTTATCTTTCTTTCTTATTATATTTTTTCTGTGTAGTATGTTCTATTTCTTCCCTTTCTTTCTAATAAAAATGGAATGGTCCATTATTTAGCTGAGGTGACAACACTCAAAAAAATAAGAATTTGGTGAATAAGCAACATGGATAATCAGGATTTATATTTTTGCATTTCATCATGGATGATTTGGATGGTCTCATTTTTAACCAGAGGGTGTTGCAAGATCATAACGGTCGTACTTTTAAAGAACACAAGTATTAATATATAGATTCTGGTATCTATTATAAAAGAATATTAAACGTTTATAAAAAAAAGAATTGGTATGTTTGTTTGGTTTGTTTTGTTTTACGGCATATCAACCACAGTGGGTCATTTAATGCCCATAAAGTTTTGAAATAAATCAATTCTTAATGGATAATACAATTTTTTTATAAATACATTTTTCTATTTAACCCATAGATGGGACCCTAACAGGTACTACCACTCCGGGTCAGAGTGGACCAGGGAGCAATGGTGATGAAGAGGTGCTCCACATTTCCCAAACCTCCAAAACTGGAACCTCACCATCAGATAGAGTTTAACGTCATTCCCAGGACATGTAGACCCGCAGCCACCGCCTTCTAGCACCCATATGATAAAAAGGGGTTGGGGCTTGCCATAAGGGCAATAGGGTTGGGAAAATCATATAGGTGCTAGGGCTCGACGTGAGCAGCCGATTGATCGGAGGGGGCCTCTACGACCGCCCGTCAAGCCCAAGATAGGGCCAAAGTGGAGTATTGCAAGTCATAAACTGCTCATCCACCTGAGTTCTATCCTTAAGCATCACGGGTCGCCACCCACGGCCAACAGGTGGCCCCATTGGGGGAGTTTTACCCCTCTGTAGAGGTGCAGTCGGTGTATTCTAAAGCCCAAGCCGATAGGGCTTGGTATGGGTGTACTTCTAATATTTCCCTAACATCGTACAAAAAAAAATGGCAGTGTGAATTTTTATACCAAGCTAAAAGTATGCACTATAAAATACAGACCTTCAAAAAAAATTTGAATAAAAAAATAAAAAAACGGATTTGCATTCTACTCAAAAACCTCTCATTGTTTACGGAAACAATTTAACCTTTTAGCACTTTTACATTATTTACTACTTAGCCTTCTACTGCATTCTTTTTTTGTTTTGTTTTCAAGGTCACTAATATCTTTGCACTTAATAACTTTTAAAGTCTCATTTTGGCTGTTACCATCACAGGATATGATGACACTACAACCACAAAATGATATCATATATAAGCACTCTACAAGGTCTGTCTAAAAAAGTAATGAAGATGAGTTTTTTCTTTTAATTTTCTGATGGAGAGTCAATGTTGATGTTAATTCTTAACATCCTGTTGAGAATTTCTTTTTTAAGTCCAGAGCCCCATTCCTCTAAGGATTTATTAAAAAAAAAGCCCTTTTTATATAAAGTTACCTAAATTATTTCCCTTAAATCAAAGACTTTTAAATATGTTTAATATTACCTTTAAACAAAGACTATCATTTGGGGTAGATTAGAAAAATGAATGTGACTTCTGGCCAGGTGGAATGAGGTGGTATAGGACATTAAGAGTTTTAAACAATTCTCTCAGCTGATGTTGCTTGGTTGGATTTTACGGCATGTCAACCCTTTCTCAAAGTTGTATAATTATGGATAATTACAAGTGTGCTGGTTTAGCTCAGTTGGTAGAGTATTCGGCTAGGAATCACAAGGTTCCTCGTTTGATACCGACCCTTGCCAATCAGCATATGAGTAGCACAGGGATCTGTGTGGTAAAGTGAGGAGCTGATGGTAGATGTGGCGCTCCACCTCAGGTGCTAAAATAATCTCTTTGGTCTAGCGCAGGTGAAAAGGGGATAGACCCCCCTCTCTGTCTGGCTGATACCGACATTAGGTCACCCCAACGAATCTACTTTTACAAGTGTGCTTGGTTTTAAAGCATGTCAACTCTTGTTGGGTTATTTATTGCCGAAGAGAGTCTTTTTGGGTTTTTTTTTTTCAAGCCATTATCTGGTTGGCCGGTTGGTTGGATTTTACAGCATGTCAACCCTTGATGGGTCATTTTATGCCAAAAACATTTTGTTTTATTTATTCTTGATTGGTATTCAATATTTTTGGATTTTATGGCATATCAACCCTTGTTGAGTTATTTAATGCCAAAGACATTTTGTTTTATTCATTCTTGATGGGTATTCAATATTTTTGGATTTTACAGCATGTCAACCCTTGATGGGTCATTTTATGCCATAAACATTTTGTTTTATCTATTCTTGATTGGTATTCAAATTTTTTTAGAGTGTATATATCATCTAGTGCGAAGAAAATACTACCAAGCAAGTAATTTGAAAAAAACTTTTCACGAAAATAAGACCATCCAGGATTTTTCATATATACTTTTTTCCGACCAAACTACCACGAATTCAAAACTTAGTTGGCCCACCGAAGTTGATATGCCATAAAACAAAACAAACCCTCAATTTTTTTAAACATGTTTTTTTCTTCTATTCAACCATAGATGGGACCCTAACAAGTACTACAACTCTGGGCCAGGATAGACCTGGGAGTAATAATGATGAAGAATCTCCAGTAATCTGAACATTAGCTACATAAATGAGAGTAACCTCCCCTTGTTTATTTCACTTTGAGGAAATAAAATGTGTTCTTAACAATTAAGTTAATTTCAAATAATGCGATTAAGAACACATTTTATGATATTTTCGTGTTAAAACATGCAGTTGTATTGATTCAAACAAATTTGTATTTTCAGTGTAGATTTACAGTGAAATGAAAATGGACGACCAAAACATATGACTTCCTCAAAGTGAAATAAACAAGGGGGGGTAATCTCATTTATGTAGCTAATGTTCAGATTACCGAATCTCCAGAATTAGAACTTCACCATTAGCACCATTAATGATTTGTAAAGAATTACAGTTTCAATGGTTTGGTTTGGTTTTACGGCATATCAACCTCAGTGGGTCATTTAATGCCAATAAAATTTTGAAATAAATCAATTCTTAATGGATAATACAATTTTTATAAATACATTTTTCTATTTAACCCATAGATGGGACCCTAACAGGTACTACCACTCCAGGTCAGAGTGGACCAGGGAGAAATGGTGATGAAGGAGTGCTCCACATTCCCCAAACCTCCAAAACTAGAACCTCACCATCAGTCATTCCCAGGACATGTAGACCCTCAGCCACCGCCTTCTAGCACCCATATGATAATAAAGATTGGGGGGTTGCCATAAAGGCAATAGGTTTGAGGCAATCATATAGGTGCTAGGGCTTGACGTGGCCAGCCAATTGATCGGAGGGGGCCTCTCCGACCGCCCGTCTAGCCCAAGAAAAGCCTAAAGTGGAATATTGCAAGTCATGGACTGCTCATCCACCTGGATTCTATCCTTAAGCAACACAGGTCGCCACCCATGGCCAACAGGTGGCCCCATTGGGGGAGTCTTACCCCTCTGCAGAGGTGCAGTCGGTGCATTCTAACACCCCAGCCGACAGGGCGGTACAGTTTCAAGTGACTAATCTTAATACTAATAATTTTTTACCTAATTATATGGTTTTAAGTAATTATTTATGAAACTTTGCTTTATAGAAGCAGCTGCAGTGTATTAGTCATTGTCATAGGCAATGGAAAAGGTGACACGAGTTCAAATCCTGAACGAGGCTGGTTGCATTTCACATAGCACTAATACTCTTGGGAAAGGTATACATCTAAGATACACAAGTAAACAAACTTTTTGTGCTAATTTCTTGTTACGTCAGAATGATGTTCTTCCAAAGAGAATCTTTTAATCCATAATAATGTATTTGAGTTACAACCGTTTATTGCCTTGTCTTCCCAGTTCGATGGGAATTGGAACTTTAATTATTCTTCAAATTGTATCAATTTTCTATCCAGAACAACATGATTCCAGAACATCATGAAATGAGTGCAAAAAGCTCTGTGTAGCAATTACAGATTCACCAGTCTTTCTATCCAGAACAACATGATTCCAGAACATCATGAAATGAGTGCAAAAGCTCTCTGTGTAGCAATTACAGATTCACCAGTCTTTCTATCCAGAACAACATGATTCCAGAACATCATGAAATGAGTGCAAAAAGCTCTCTGTGTAGCAATTACAGATTCACCAGTCTTTCTATCCAGAACAACATGATTCCAGAACATCATGAAATGAGTGCAAAAAGCTCTGTGTAACAATTACAGATTCACCAGTCTTAAAAGAAGGTCTCAACAGCAAACTCACAGTGTGCACTGGTCCAAACTATGATTTTAACTGATGGTAAAAAAAAAAAGAAAAAAGGCTAATACAGTAGCTAGATGGAGGTGTGTGGTGTAATGATTAGAGTCGTAGGAAATGGACCCGTCGACACGAGTTCAAATCATGGATGAAGCCGTTTGCATCTTACATAGTGCTAATACCCTTGGGAAAGGTATGAATCCAACTACTCTCTCTCCAGCTATGGGTAAATAGTAGTGCAGATTGAGCTCTTTAACCATGGCTAGGTAACCAGTCTAAAAGAAGGAAAACTTTGTTAAACTAACAAATTTTACAACAGTTACATAATAACCAGTTTTGTTGGAAGGGAAGGGTTGGGTAAATTTAATAGCACTATTTATTTTGTATTTGGAGTAATAATTAAGAACAAAATTGACAGTTGATAATTATTGCATCATTATTTTATAATAAACCTTGTCGCAAACTTGTGTTTTCTGTAGTGTTCCTTGTAATAAAGGGAAATAATATCGTCTCAGTTGGAAATTTCATTTTTTATTTTGTTATAATAAACGGTGTTGCCTGATTTATAGAATTTTGTAATTCTTAAAACAGAATTTGGTACAAACATCTTCTCAGTATTGTTTAGTGGCTAGCGTGGTGGACCATGGCATTGTCATAAAGAAGTTTGAACTCTAGTCGTACTAGTGAAAGGTATGAACCAGTTAGCTATAGGTCAAATAGTACCACTACTGTTGTTCTACAAGGATGGTTTTGGCATTGAATAAACAGTGAATTTTTTAATTTTTAAAACATTTACTTGAACCCATAAAATTGTGTATAAATTATTCCTACTAGCAAAAAAAACAAAAAAAAAACGCCCTCTGGGCAGTGTAAAAATTAATTTTGCCATGCTCTTTTGTAAAAAAAAAAAAAAAAAAAAAAAAAAAAAAAAACAGGAGGGGGATCTTTGAAATCTTATTTTCTTAAGAATAGACATAAAAAAATAGTTTCGCTGTTAAAATTCAAATAAATGTTTTCTTTCTAATTAAAATGCCTGCATAATAACCATTTTTTTTTTTTTACAAGAAATTTTGATGGGACTATTTTTATTTTTTTTATTTGGTGATTTTAACTTGATTGCTGTTCTTATGTCAATTTTCTTTCCTTCCCCCCCTTGCTTTTCTTATATCCTGTCTTTTGTTCTTTCTTTTCCTCATCTTTTTTCTCTTCTTGCTTTACGACATATACTTTCCTTTTCCCTTCATTTTTCTTTCTTCTCCTCATCTTTTCTTTTTTCTCTTCTCTTATTTTCTTCATGACTTTTTCTTTCATTTTTTCCCTTGTTCTCCTTTCTTTATGACATATTCATTCTTCTCTTTCTTTCTTTCTTTTCCTCATATTCATTCTTCTTCTTTCTTCTTTCTTTTCCTCATATCTTCATTTCTTTTTTCTTCTTTCTTTTCCTCATATCTTCATTTCTTCTTTTCTTCTTTCTTTTCCTCATTTCATCTTTCCTCATTTCTTCTTTCTTTTCCTCATATTCATTCTTTCTTTCTTCTTTCTTTCCTCATATCTTCATTTCTTTTTTTCTTCTTTCTTTTCCTCATATTCATTCTTCTCTTTCTTCTTTCTTTTCCTCATATCTTCATTTCTTTTTTCTTCTTTCTTTTCCTCATATCTTCATTTCTTTTTTTTTCTTTCTTTTCCTCATATCTTCATTTCTTTTCTTTCTTTTCTTTCATATCTTCATTTCTTTTCTTTCTTTCTTTCATATCTTCATTTCTTTCTTTCTTTCTTCTTTCTTTTCCTCATATCTTCATTTTCTTTTCTTTTTTCTTTCTTTCCTCATATCTTCATTTCTTTCTTTTTTCTTTCTTTTCCTCATATCTTCATTTCTTTCTTTTTTCTTTCTTTTCCTCATATCTTCATTTCTTTTTTTCTTCTTTTCCTCATATCTTCTTCTTTTTTTTCTTTCTTTTCCTCATATCTTCATTTCTTTTTTTTTCTTTCTTTCCTCATATCTTCATTTTTTTTTTTCTTTCTTTCCTCATATCTTCATTTCTTTCTTTTTCTTTCTTTTCTCATTCTTCATTTCTTTTTTTCTTTCTTTTCTCATATCTTCATTTCTTTTTTTCTTTCTTTTCCTCATATCTTCATTTCTTTTTTTTCTTTCTTTTCCTCATATCTTCATTTCTTTTCTTTTTTTCTTTTCCTCATATCTTCATTTCTTTTCTTTTTTCTTTCTTTTCCTCATATCTTCATTTCTTTCTTTTTTCTTCTTTCCTCATATCTTCATTTCTTTCTTTTTTCTTTCTTTTCCTCATATCTTCATTTCTTTCTTTTTTTCTTTCTTTCCTCATATCTTCATTTTCTTTTTCTTTCTTTTCCTCATTCTCATTTCTTTTCTTTTTCTTTCTTTTCCTCATATCTTCATTTCTTTCTTTTTTCTTCTTTTCCTCATATCTTCATTTCTTTTTCTTCATTTCTTTTCTTTTCTTTCTTTTCTCATATCTTCATTTCTTTTTTTTCTTTCTTTTCCTCATATCTTCATTTTTTCTTTTCTTTTTTCTTTTTCTTTCCCTCATATCTTCATTTCTTTTCTTTTCTTTCTTTTCCTCATTATCTTCATCTTTTTTTTTTTCTTTTTCCTTTCATCTTTTTTCTTTCTTTCCTCAATCTTCATTTCTTTTCATTTCCCATTACCTTCATTTTTTTTTTTCTTTCTTTTCTTCATCTCTTCTTTCTCTTTTTCCCTCCACTTTCTTTTATGACTTATTCAGTCTTTCCTTTTTTCTCCTCGTATTCTTTTTATTGTGGTTTTAAAATTTGATAATTCTTAAAGTAGACATCAGTACAAATGCTTACACCAGTATGAGCAAATAAGGAATTAAAAAAATAAAAAATCAAGGAAAAAAAAATGTTAATTAAGAAAAAAAAAAAAAAAAACTTTTCCATTAATTTTAATTAATCTTTAATTTTGAGGTCAGATATTTTTTTAAATTTTAATTAAATTTAATTTTTTTTTTATTATTATTATTTATTCATTTCAATTTGCCAAAATAATTTTTTTTTCATTTGATTTTTTTTTTAAATTCAGTCCTGTCACATGACATAGCATTTCAAAATGCAAATGTAACCTAATCCACTTGAAAAAATTACAAGTACTTTTAACTTTTTTCCCCCTCATATATATATATATATATATATATATATGTATATATATATATATATATATATATATAAGTATTTATCTTAAATAATACTTGTTTTCATTGCAATTTAATTTAATTTCAATTCTGCACAGGGAAACGTACACATGGAAATTAGATGTTGCATATTGCTGAAATGTACCCTACACTTTAATATATCTTTGCGCATATTCTCCTTTTTTAAAAAGTCCTATACCACCTCATTCCACCCGGCTGGAAGTCACATTTGTTTTCTTAATCTACCCCAAATGATAGCCTTTTTCTTTAAATGTAATATTAAACATATTTAGCAGTCTTTGATGTATGGGAAATAACAGGTAAATTTTAATGAAAAGGCCATTTTTAGTCATTTATATATATCCTTATAGGAATGGGGCTCAGGACTTAGAAAATTCTCAACAGGATGTTAAGAGTTAAAGACATGTAATGTTGTAGAAGGAGGTACTCAGTTTGTAATGGTTATTGTTGTAGGAATGCAACACAGTGACCCAAGTTCAAATCCTGAATGAAGCTGTTAGTAAACAATTATAGCTTCAAGTAACTATTCTTAATACATTGAAAGGCCAAGAATACGAATATCTAGGGAGGTTCTTTTTCTGTGATTACTGTACCATTACAAGCATTTAGCTGATAAATGCAGACATCTTCAAATTTGCGACCATAATCAGTAAAATTTGCAATTTCTCAAGTATTTCTGAACCAATCTTAAAAATGTTTATATGGTTGGGAAGAAAAGAAAATAACCTTTCTAAATATATAATTTTTACATGTTTACATCAATTGAATAATTTTTTACAGCAAGTTAAAATGATATTTTGCTTTGAAAAAACGAAAACATAAAATATGACATTTTTTTTAGGACTAATTTTTACATGCTACTTTTGTTTTTCAAAATCATGGTGGCTAATCTTTATCAATATTCTTGAAATTTTACACTCAATTAGAAGACACCTGGAAGTACAAACAGGGCCTTTTTTTTTTGTTTAAAGGCGATTTCCTTAAAAAATATAAGAGAAGCAAAAAAAAAAGCACTATACCAGTAATAGAAGACAGACTCAGGATTATTTTCCATATATAATGTGTGAAATAAAAACGATTGTATACCATCAGGGATTTTGCTCAAAGTTTTAATTTTGAAAAGAAAACCGTCAAATTTACTCAATTTTCAAATGTAAACAATCTCGTAATTTTGACCATATCAGTTTAAAAAAGGTAATTACTAGCATATTTCGGACCCAATTTAAATAAATATCTATATGGTTTGGAAAGAAAATGAAATAATCTTTCTGAATATGTAATTTTTATATGTTTTTTATCCATTGAATTATCTTTTACAGCGAGTTAAACAGTATTTTGTGTTAAATTGTCTGAAAATGAGTGATAGAAATTTTGGTCCGCGGTCGAATTTTCTGTGTTATTTTTTTTATAGTCTTGAAATTTTACAATTAAATAGTGGACACTTTTAAATACAAACAGAAATTTGTTTTTTTCTTTTCCGACCTTTGGGAATGAAACGATAATAGACCAAAGTTAAAAATAATTTCTTCCAAAAATATAGATAACCAAAAAAAAAAAAAAAGCACTATATGCCTGATAGGAGGCAACCTTAGGATTATTTCATATATAATATGTGAAATAAAAACGATTGTATACCGTCAGGGATTTGCTTTGAAACTTAGAATTTTGAAGAAAAAAACTCAAATTTAGTTGTTCTCCGTTCCGTAACGTAAACTCAGCTAGACATCATTTATCCAGACCATAAAGTTTAAATAGTAATTCATCGCTTATTTCTCGCCCAATTTTAAAAATATCTATATGGTTGGAAATAAAATAAAATAATCTTTCTAAATATGTAACTTTTATGTGTTTTTAACAATTGAATTATTTTTTTTACGTCAGTTTCAATTTTGGAAAAAAGAAAACAACTTAAAATTACGAGAAATGTAAATAAAACTCAGCGGACCGCGGACCTGGATTGTGTAAAAACATATGTAAATAGGTAATCTATTTCTTTTATGTAATTCAATATAAGCATTTAGAAATGTATTTTTAAGTTCAAAGTGATGTTATATATTTAAATTAATACTATATATGTGTATACATGCAGTATAAAAATGAAAATATTGAATAATATTATGGTAAACTTTTAAAAAACACAAAAAAAGCTTGATATTCCTACGTTTTATACCCCAAATAATGGGTTCTAGCATGGAGATACATAAAATTTAAATGCAGAATCAGAAAGAACATAGAATTTTACATAAGAATGCAAAGTTTTATCAAAACTGCTTAAAAAATAAAGAAATGGTGAAGAAATTACTGAATTTCTTGTTCTGAATTGGTCCATGAGTTGATATATTTTTTTATCAAAATCATGTCCACTTTTATACCCCCAATTTCGGGGCTTTGAATTCTCATAACTTTTGAACCACTGGGGATATTTGCATAATTCAAACAGTTCTGAACTCCATTTACAAAGCTCTATATAACTAACATGATTAAATAACAATAACCTCAAATTAAAAAAATCAACTGGGAATGCTACTAATACCAGAAACAGATCCTGATGATCAATATTCAGACTCAGAGCGGCCTCATCCACAAAGGAGGAGATATTTCAAGACAAAATATTTCAGCTCAAATAGGCGACCTCATAACGAGATATCTCCTAATTCGAATAACCTATTGCCAGACCGTGAACTACCTAGACGTTCACAAAGAACACATAAAGAGCCAAGATATTTAAAAGATTTCCTACTATGAGTAAAGAAATACGTGGGGGCGAATGTATTAATAAATCCACCTTAATTACCTCCCCTTGGATATCCGTCATTCAGATTGTAGTCAGAGTAAAGTGAAATAAAGCTTTTCAAAACTCTAAGGCACTGGTTCTGTTTTTACTACAATTACTAAAGAGGACATTCACCTCAACATAGTTTTTGTTAGAGTGTCTGCTCTGCCAAATACCTTATCATTCTAAACCCTTCATGTGTTGCTCTTGTGCTTAGCAAAAGATAGTGAGAACAAACTGTGATTATCTATGTAGTTATTGGTGTTAAATATATTGCAGCAGGTAAGCGGTTATAGTCTATTAAGATGTCTAACGGTACTGACAAGATTTCAGTGCAGAAGAATGTTAATATGCAATATGAGCAGGTATTATATATATATATCAAGCAGTGGGAAATGAAACCATGACGAAAAATAAATAAAATAAAATGGTAAAGAATTGTATGAGAGAAAAAAGAAGTTTAAACCCATTGTACCCAATCCTTCATGTAAATGGTTTTCCCTAAAAAGAAGTTACACTCTCACACCTTTGCCAACCAGATATGAAATAAGGTTTGATTGGTTTGGTTTGGTTGGATTTTACAGCATGTCAACCCTTGTTGGGTTATTTCATACTGAAAACATTTTGTTTTATTCATTCTTGATGAGTATTCAAACATTTTTTTAAAACTCATTTTTCTATTTAACCCATAGATGGGACCCTAACACGTACTCCACTGCAGGTCAGAGTCGGCCAGGAGTAATGGTAATAAATGTGCATTCCACACTCCCCAGAGCCAGAATTAGAACTTCACCATTAGATGCAGTTTAGAAATAATAAGAAAGATTGTGTAGCATGATATTATTATAAAGCCATCATCTGGTATGGGTTGTAGGTCATACCCATTGTATCTCACAAGTTATGTGAATTCTTTTAATAAAATGTGGTTGAAGAGAAAGTAAAATAAAATGTACCACCCAGCACAGGGACTGAACCCACAGACTTGGTTGTGGAATCAGAGTCATGGATGTAACATAATAAGGAGAGGGTATTTGCCTCATACCCCACTTGTATGGGCTGGGCACAAGGCCTCGTTTTAATGTGGGCCCACCCACAAGCCGAAGCTGATGGGTGGGAAAGAACAAAAATTGCGTCGATTCCCCCACAAGGGAGGGGGGGCCTCAGGTGCTGAGCAATAAACCCAGCCCTGTTCACAAAGAGGTAGGTATTGCCTGGGGGGATGGCCCCCTGGGATCGACGCTATTAATTGTACTTTACCAGGCGGACCGGGAAGAATCAGAGCATAGCAACTGGAACAGATACTACACTTTGATCCTCCCCTTTAACCAGGTAACATAATAAGGAGGAGAGAGAATGGAGGAAGCCAGCAATGTAATAGGGTCGGTTTAGCTCAGTCGGTAGAGTGTCTAGGAATCACAAGGTTCTTGGTTCGATTACCAAGCCTCGCCAACTCAGCGTATGAGTAGCACAGGGATCTGTGCGGTAAAGTGAGGAGCTGATGGTAGGTGTGGCGCTCTACCTCAGATGCTAAAATAATCTCCTTGCTCTAGCACTAGTGAAAAGGGGTTAGACTCCCTCGCTGTCTGGCTGATACCGACATTCGGTCGCCCCGACGACGACTTACCTTACTTAGTCTGTAAAGTTATACAGTACACACCCTTTAGTGTTAGCCCGTGTGTGTGACTCAAAACTCAACTGCCTTGACCACAACACCTGGGTTGATCTGCTTCGTTCTAGTCTCGTTCTGCATGGTTGGTCTCCCATTCTTGTCTTACCCTGCATATATGGGGTGCCTCCCTCTTAACCCCCCCTCAACTTAGACCACACAACGTCAGATACCAAAGTGGCTAATCTTTTTTCATCTACCAGTAAGTGCTAAAAAGCAATGTTGAACAAAAGACATTCCAGGACCCTTCTGAACTTTTAACCTCTCTTCCAATTTATCAAATCCACACAAACCAATATATATGCTCACATGCACATACCTGAATAAATATATCTAACTCCCATATAGATTAAAAATGATTTAAATGACATTGAATACCCAACAAGAATGAATAAATTTCTTTGGCATAAAATAACCTAACAAGGGTTTACATGCCGTAAAAACTAACTAACCAGCCAGCCTACCAGCTTAGGGATTGATTCGGTTTCTTTTGTTAGAAAATATATCATCCGGGACAGTGTGCCAGGGACGGTAAAAATTTCAAAAAGTTTAGCATGTCCTTCCCAATAAAGGAAACCAATGATTACATTAAAATTGAAATTTTTAAAAAAATTGAAACTAAGAGGAAAAAATTTCTATAAAAAATTTTTTGCTCGTTATCGAGTATAACAGCTTATCAACAAATTCCGGCTAGCGTTGTTTTTTTTATCATGGTTCAACAAAACAGAAACTCCTGATTATACATTAATTTTTCTTTTTTTTAGTTTTTAACGGATGTACCCAATCAAAAAAATTAATTTATTAATTAAAAATATTTTGATTTTTAATCTGTTTTCTCCTGTCATCCGAAAAAGGAAGATTTAAGACTAAATAATTAAAAAAATACTCCGGTTCAATTTTTGTACTTATTATGTTACCCGGCTACCATATTTCACTATGAGCATGATTCTTAACGTTTTTTTATTTATTGAAAAAAATATTCAAAATTCTATCTTAAAAAAAAACGACTTTAATTAATAACATTTTTTTGAATATTGGAAAACTACCAATTTTCTTGAGAGGAAAAATTAGATTGTTTGACCGGGTTTTATTAATTTCAAAAAAGGGATTTTATTTTTAAGAGTAGTCTTTAAATCATAAGAGACTAAAATTAAAATCATTGTTTAAAAATCTTTGTTTTCAACATTTAATTTTTTTCTTCACATTTTTCGAAATTTAATTGTATATTATAATAAAAATAAAGAGTTAACGTGAATTAAATTAATTATCCATATATATATATATTTTTCAAATTTAACGTTCGACTTGAGGTTCATTTTTTTTAAAAAATCTATCTACGAATTACAAAAAAAGGCTACTTATTTAAATTGTTTAAAGATCTATCTTTATATGACAGTGAATTATTTGTTAAAAACAAAAAAATTTTTTTTTCTTTACAAAAAATCATTGGGGGGGGGGGATCTCTCTCTTTTT
>CM042164.1:78032568-78089684 GCA_023376005.1 Doryteuthis pealeii | reverse complement strand
TGGCTGAGAAGACTACATCATTGTTCTTGTTTCTTCATTCCTGAGATCATACTCAGTACTGCGTCGATCTTCATTCTCCCTTTTTCTCTTAACCTTATTATACATATATATATAAGTTTATTATTATTTATACTAGATAGGTAGTGTGTCCACTGTTCACTGATCATAACATAATCTAAAAGGACAACAAGAAAAATTGTATCCATGTGTCCTAGTATTTTTCTTTTTTTCCCCACCATTTCCAGCCTAACTGTGAATACATTTCAATAGTTCTTGGAAAGGAATTACATTATGAATTAGAGGTTAGATGGCTTTAGTTGTTCTTAAATAAAAACTATAATTTATTAAGAAAAGTTTAGTTGGGACCCATCAAAATTTCCAGGGTCTCCTTCAAATCAAATACATGCGTCCAGGACCCACTAAATTAAAAAAGCTATTAGCATCACTTGTATATGCATTTTACCCAACCCTTTCACGGCATTAAATGACCCACCGATGTTGATATGCTGTAAAACCAAACCAAACCAAACGAACCCTTCCAACTTAAGCAGGAGGCGATACAAGATCAATTTTAAAGCAAACGTTTAACAGGTTTGAATTCAGAATTACCTTCTCCTAGACTGATTGCCTATCAAGTTTAAATTAACCAATCTTCCCTATTATTACTCTTAGCTGGAGGGAGAATAGTTTGAATTGCATTACCTTTCCCAAAGATTACTGCCATGTAAAAATCCAAACTGTCAATTCAGGTTTTAACTCTGTTAATCGTGTCCATTTCCTACGACTGATAACCATTATACCCTGAATTGTTTTCATCACACACACACACATAAGTGAGATTGTTTTTTTTTTTTATTTACAACTTGATGTAAATAGACTGATTGCAGCAAAACATTTACAGTGTTTTATCGATTTTTTTTCTTACAAAGAATATTAGTGCTATGTGAAATGCAAACAGGCCTTCATTCAGATTAGTGAAACAGATCACTAATTAAAACTGAGTCTATTCTAGAATGAAACACCCCAAGTGGAGTTTACCGGTTTGAATTGAGTTTTCCTCTTCTAGACTGGTTGCCTAACTAAGGTTAAAGAGCCTAGTCTGTCCTACTATTTTACCCATAGCTGAGGGAAAGTTATAGATGCATACTTTTCCCAAGGGTGATTAGCACTAGTGAGAAATGCAAACAGCCTTCATCCAGATTTGAATTTCACGACAAGTTTCTTTTCTAGGACTGGTAAAACTAACCAAGGTTATAATAGCCTAGTCTATATAATAATATAATATATATATATATATATATATATACCAACCCTCTGCATGAGCAGGATCTATACACGGTCCAATTTCTTAGCGATTTAACCGGTTTGAATTGAGTTTTCCTTCTTCTAGACTGGTTGCCTAACCAAGGTTAAAGAGCCTAGTCTGCCTACTATTTTACCCATAGCTGGAGGAGAGTAGTTGGATTCATACTTTTCCCAAGGGTATTAGCACTATGTGAACTGTAGCTTTTGTCCAGGATTTGAATTGATTTCCTTCTTCTAGACTGTTGCCTAACCATGGTTAAAGAGCCTAGTCTGCCCTACTATTTTACCCATAGCTGGAGGGAGAGTAGTTGGATTCATACTTTTCCCAAGGGTATTAGCACTATGTGAACTGTGCTTTGTCCAGGATTTGAACTCTGGCGACCAGTTCATTTCCTATGACTCTAACCATTACACCACACCTCCAGTATTTGAAACTCTGGTAACCAAGTTCTCTTTCTTTTCTTCAAGTGTCTTCATACACACACACACACAGAAGTTAAGGATATTTTTTCATTTACATACTGATGTTAAACTTACAGACTGGTGGCAATAAAACATTTACTTTGTTTTATTGTATTCTTTCTTTTCTATCATATCAAAATTTCTTTTCTGACATATAAATTCACGTTCATAAAATAAACATGTCTCCTCCCGTTTTTTTTTCTTCTGTAGAATCCACTTGAACTATTCTAGATTTGAGCAACTTTTCTTTTTTTAATGATTTAAACCTTTGAACCCAGAAACCTCAGATTTTGGGCTGGGCATTATTTTACTATACATGTTTCATGCTCGATGAGTTCATGTCAAGTTTTAATATCATAACTATTCACAGTGTTTCTTTTAACGACGGGATAGTCTTAAAATAAAGATGTCTGCACCTGAAAGTGAAGTTGAAATCTGTTTGGGGCCAATATTTTTCAATTTTATTTCATTTTTTTTTTTTTTTTTAATTTTTAAATTTTACTTTTGGTCTTTTGTCGTTTTTAAATTTATTCTTTATTTTTTTATTTTATTCATTTATTTTTACAATTTGATTTAAAAAAAAATTTAATTTAATTTGGTAATTTTTGTTGTTGTTTTAGGTTTTTAAATTACTTTTATTTTATTTTTGATTCACTTTTCTCAGTTATTTCTTTAAATTTAAATTTTAGTTATTTTTTTATTTTGATCTCTTTTTAATTTAATTTTTTTTTTTTTAATTTTTTAAATGGAGGTAGTCTTAAGTATTTAAAAAAAATTATTTTTAATTCACTTTTGTTAACTTATTTTTCAAATTTAAATTTTATCTTTTTTAAAAAAATGTTTGTATTATCTGTATGAGCAGTAGGAAATGGACTCATCGACTCGAGTTCAACTCCTGGACAAAGCTGTTTGCATTTCACATAGCACGATACTCTTGGGAAAGGTATGAATCCAATTCTCCCTCCAGCTATGGGTAAATAGCAGGGCAGACTGGACTCTTTAACCATGGCTAGGTAACCAGCCTAGGAAGAAGGGAAACTCTGAATTCAAACCTGTTAAACTCCGCTTAAGAAATTGACCGGGTGTTGCCTCCTACTCATGCAGAGGGGTTAGTAAATATATATATATCTGTATGAGCAAGTTTTTGTGTGGATTAAAATGTGTTTATTTATAGTAGTAATTTATGTGGGAGTGAAGAGTATTTCCAGTTGAAAGTTGTCTGCAGACAAAGTGAGTTTTGGTTGACACAGAAAAGGAAAGTTTTGGTATGTAGCTGAGATAGTGTATCAGCTGTTTGGATGTCACAAAGCCTTGTGACTTTGGCAGTGAAGTGGGGAGTGTTTTGATAAACAGATTTTAGCTTTTTTATACCCATGACTTGGATCCGAATCAGACTTAGTTTTAGCAGGAATCATTCTATTTAGTTAGATAATACAATTAATTTACCAAACTTAACAGGAAAGGTGTGTTGAGATTTTTTATTTTATTTTAGGAGTCATGATTTTTAGTTGGCTTAGTAAGTATTCATTTTCATGTCTACATTTTGATATAAGTTCTGAGTAGTTGGGGAGTAATTGGATTCATACCTTCCCAAGAGTATTAGTGCTATATGAAATGCAAACAGCCCTGTCCAGAATTTGAACTCGGGTCGACGAGTTTATTTCCTTTACTTTTTAAATTTAAAAAAAATTACCCTAGGAGTCATTAGTTTTTAGTTGGCTTAGTAAGTATTTATTTTCATGTGTACATTTTGATATAAGTCTGATCATTTGTTGAGTAGTTTGAGATCATTTGGAGTGGAGACCCTAAGGCTGTTTGGCTGTCAACATTGACCCTTTCTGGTAACAACGCAGCCATGCCAGCCCCCAAAGGCTTGCGTTCTCTTAGATCTTATTGGTATGGCTGAGAGAGGGGACCCTGTTGTCTGTCCAGCACAAGATCTTCGTACCCTATCACCTACACTTCTCCTCTGGAGAGGATTCACCACCCAGTATTTTCTAAGAAAATGGAGTTTATGAGCCGAGTTCAAATTCTGGATGAGGCTGTTTGCATTTCACGGCCCATTAAACCTGGTTACTGTCAGTTTCTCGCCTATGTGATCTTAGGCAAAAAAACTGTCAGTAATCAGGTGTTGACTCCATGTCCATACTACCTTAATGCAAATAAAAACACTCCAATTATACTGAGCACTCGCTGCTGATATATATATGATATATATGTGTGTGTGTGTGTGTGTGTATGATATATATATGGTGTATATATATGTGTGTGTGTGTGTGTGTCTGATATATATATGTGTATTATATATGTGTATCTGTTATATGTGTCTGTATATTATGTGTATGATGTATATATATATGTGTGATATATGTGTATATGTATGATAATATGTATATGGTGTATGATATATATGTGTATATATATAATGTGTATATGTGTCTGATAAAATATGTATGTGTGTCTGATAAATATATTGTATATGTATGTATTATGTGTGTGTGTGTCTGATAAATATATGTGTATATGTATGTATTATATGTGTGTGTCTGATAAATATAGTGTGTATTGTGTGTGTGTGTGTGTGTCTGATAAATATATGTGTATTGTGTATGTGGTGTGTGTGTGTGTCTAATATATATGTGTGTATTGTGTGTGTGTGTGTCTAATATATATGTGTATTGTGTGTGTGTGTCTTATATATATGTGTGTATATGTGTATGTGTATTGTGTGTGTGTGTCTAATATGTGTATGTGTGTCTAATATATATGTGTATATGTGTGTCTAATATATATGTGTATATAATATATATGTGTATATGTCTGTATTATATCTGTGCTCAATATGTGTGTGAGATATAGATGTGTATGTATATGAGTGTATGGTATGTATGTGTATTATACATATATATATATGATTGTATGGTATATATGTATATCATATATGTATGTGTATTTATTATATATGCACTTATGTAACCTAATGCCTTAAAGGAAAACCAAATGTGAAAAAGGTTATATGTACTAAGTATAAATAAAATAAATCTGTTTGTTTCTCTTATCTTTTGTTTTTATCTTTTGACCTACATAAGAAAGCAAATTAACTGTAATTCATTCTGAATCAACTGGTGGCTTTCTTACTTGGATGGTTTGCTTTGATTTCTGTGTTTAATGCCATATCAACCTTTTGGGGGTTATTTAATGCCAAAGCCATCCTTGTCAGATTACCCATGCTCTGCTACTCATGTGCTGAGTTGGTAAGGGCCGGTATGAAACCCAGAACCTTGCCAATTCTAGGCCATATCATCCCCTGTTTGGGTCATTTTATGCCAAAGATAGTTTGTTTTATTCATTCTTCATGGGTACTCAATTTTTTTAAACTCAAGTTATAAATGGAACCCTAATGTACTACCACTCCAGGTCAAAGTAGACCTGGGAGCAATTGTGATGAAGGGGTACTCCACATTCCCCTCACAATCAGATAGATTTAGTTGGTTGCTGTTTGGGTTTTATGGCATCATACCCAGGATATTATGACTTAGTCACCACTTTCTAGCACATATATGATAAAGTGTTGGGGTTTGCCATAAAGGCAATAAGTTTGGGACAATCATTTAGGTGCTAGGGCTTGATGTGACCGATTGATTGGAGGAGACCTCTCCAACCACCAGTCTAGCCTAGGCGCATGCTCTACCAACCAAGCTAAACTAGCCCCAAAACAATAATTCAAACCTGTTAATATTCACTTAAAAAAAAATTGACCTAATATCAGTCTCTGCTTGTTTGTAGGGATTGGGTTAATATGTTACATAATTATTGGATCCCTAATATCTTTTTAAGGTAATGTAGAAATCATTATGGCGATCAGTACAGCTGATGGCCTTGAGAGTGAGTGACGGCGCTTGACCTCGATCTCACCTTGCGTTCTGTGGATGGAACGTGAGAACCGGATGGCAATAGAAGGCCCCCTTCCGGTTTAAGGATACTAAGTAAGTAACTTAGTCAGTTAGAACTTAGAAGCCGAGCTAGCAAGATGTAAGGATCCGCGCGCATTGTCTGGTCTGGGGATTTATGAATAAAGTAACATCAACATAAATCGAAGTCTTGTGTTATTACTAAAAACTAACAATGATACAAGGCTTCTGATAACGAGAAACCCCAACAGAAACCAGACCCGGAATCCTCAATAGAAGACCAGACGAGACCTTAGAAGATATACCAGGCCAGAAGAATAGACGACAGAGTAAGAAGTAAGAGAAGTATATAACATATACCTATTTAGTGCCGGTAAAGAAGGCGCTATGCAACAAATACATACACCTCCACCCATCTATCTTGGGGAGAAAGCTGACAGAATTCACTCTAAGAGGCACCAATCATATGTATGTAATTACCTAACCCTTTCACCACAATCAGGATGCAGCCTTGTTGGCTGGGGCTTTAGAATACACTTGCTGTACCTCTGCAGTGGGTAAGACCCTCCCCCTCAATGGGGTCACCTGTTGGCCATAGTTGGCAACCTGTGATGCATAATGATTGGAACCTTGGTGGCTGAGCAGTCCAGGACTTGCAACACTCCACTTCAGTCCTTACTTAGGCTAGACGGACAATTGGAGAGGCCCCCTCTGATCAAGCCCTAGCAGCTATATGATTGTCCCAACACTATGCCCTTATGGCAAACCCCAAACCCTTTTCCCACAAGTCCTGTGCATGTTATAAAGATCTGAATTAAACTTAAAGATTATAGATGCACAAGAAATAAAGAGCTGAAAAATATCAAAGACACTTCTAAGATTTCTTTAACATTATTTTAAAATTGGTGCTGCAAAATTTTGCATCATTTCTTATTTCCATCAAAGGAAATTAAAATAATCACTTTCCCTACAAACAATACTTAAAATTATACATGCGCAAGAAATAAAGAGCTGATAAAATATCAAAGACACTTCTAAGATTTCTTTAACATTATTTTAAAATTGGTGCTGCAAAATTTTGCATCATTTCTTATTTTCCATCAAAGGAAATTAAAATAATCACTTTCCTACAAACAATACTTAAAAATTATACATGCGCAAGAAATAAAGAGCTGATAAAATATCAAAGACACTTCTAAGATTTCTTTAACATTATTTTTAAAATTGGTGCTGCAAAATTTTGCATCATTTCTTATTTCCATCAAAGGAAATAAAATAATCACTTTCCTACAAAAATACTTAAAAATTATACATGCGCAAGAAATAAAGAGCTGATAAAATATCAAAGACACTTCTTAAGATTTCTTTAACATTATTTTAAAATTGGTGCTGCAAAAATTTTGCATCATTTCTTATTTCCATCAAGGAAATTAAAATAATCACTTTCCTACAAACAATACTTAAAAATTATACATGCGCAAGAAATAAAGAGCTGATAAAATATCAAAGACACTTCTAAGATTTCTTTAACATTATTTTAAAATTGGTGCTGCAAAATTTTGCATCATTTCTTATTTCCATCAAAGGAAATTAAAATAATCACTTTCCTACAAACAATACTTAAAATTATACATGCGCAAGAAATAAAGAGCTGATAAAATATCAAAGACACTTCTAAGATTTCTTTAACATTATTTTAAAAATTGGTGCTGCAAAATTTTGCATCATTTCTTATTTCCATCAAAGGAAATTAAAAAATCACTTTCCTACAAACAATACTTAAAAATTATACATGCGCAAGAAATAAAGAGCTGATAAAATATCAAAGACACTTCTAAGATTTCTTTAACATTATTTTAAAATGGTGCTGCCAAAATTTTGCATCATTTCTTATTTCCATCAAAGGAAATTAAAATAATCACTTTCCTACAAACAATACTTAAAAATTATACATGCGCAAGAAATAAAGAGCTGATAAAATATCAAGACACTTCTAAGATTTCTTTAACATTATTTTAAAATTGGTGCTGCAAATTTTGCATCATTCTTATTTCCATCAAAGGAAATTAAATAATCACTTTCCTACAAACAATACTTAAAAATTATACTGCGCAAGAAATAAAGAGCTGATAAAATATCAAAGACACTTCTAAGATTTCTTTAACATTATTTTTAAAATTGGTGCTGCAAAATTTTGCATCATTTCTTATTTCCATCAAAGGAAATTAAAATAAGTCACTTTCCTACAAACAATACTTAAAAAATTATACATGCGCAAGAAATAAAGAGCTGATAAAATATCAAAGACACTTCTAAGATTTCTTTAACATTATTTTAAAATTGGTGCTGCAAAAATTTGCATCATTCTTATTTCCATCCAAAGGAAATTAAAATAATCACCTACAAACAATACTTAAAAATATACATGCGCAAGAAATAAAGAGCTGATAAAATGCTAAGAACTTCAATCTGATATATAGAAAGCTAATTAATTGCTTTCAAGGGTGTTCTTTGGCCCTTACTTCAACATGTGCGGTCGAAGAGGCCCTCTCTGATCAGTCGGATGGTCATACCAAGCCCTAGCATCTATGTGATTGTCCCAATCCTATTGCCCCTTTTAGTGCATATGTGCTAGAAGGCAGTGACTGAGGGTTTTAGTGTCCTGGGTAAGATGTTAAAACTGCATCTAATGTTGAAGTTCCAATTCTGGAGTTCTGAGGAGTATGGAGTACTTCTTTATTGCCATTATGTTTCAGCCAAAGATTGTTAAAACTATAATTTACCCACAAAACAATACTTAAAGAGTACCCATAATTTCGGGGCTTTAAATTCTTATAACTTTTGAACCACTGAGGATATTTACATAATTCAAAAAGTTTTGAACTCCATTTACAGAGCTCTAAATAACAGTAACCTCAAATGAAAAAAATCAACTAGAAATGCTATGTATAGATTGATGCCAATTTTGCCAAAACACAGCATATACAAAATCTATGTACATAAAAGTTATAGCAGATCAAATTGTAAAAAGGGTTGGGCTTTTTTTTTTACAATTACAAAATTAATTCTAGCACTTAGAAATTTTACCATCAAAATAGATAAACAAATAAAATTATATTTTCTATCAATTCAATTTTGTTTCCTTTCTGGAAATATGTTCTAATATCCACTGAATTTCTTGACACTAAAAAAAAGTTCAATTTTTCTTGTGTCTTTGAGGTTGAATAATCTAGAATCATAGAAAATAGTAAAAAAATGATTTAAAAAAAAAACTTTAAAGGCTAAATGTTATACAAGAAATAAAAGCTGAGAAAATGTTGGAGTTTTTGGATATATAAGGCGTGCGGTAGATGCCTACTCCTACTTATATATCTATATATAATGGAGATAGACTGCATTTTTGTCTGAAGCCGAAACTACGTCACGGCTGACGTCACATATTCCAAACTAAATTCTAGCGTTTATCAATGAGAACCTAATTTGTAATCAATTTATGTTATACATAATATTAAAGGAACAAATTGCTTTATATACAAGTATTAAGATGCGTTTGTAATATTTGCTGGTTTGTAATATTTGCATAGCCAATTTTCAACGAATCTTTTAATAAATGCATGTTTAGTTCTAAACAGTTTCTAATTGATATTTTAATTTTTATTTGTATTTATAATTATTTCGTGTATAAAGTTTTGCGAGAAATTAATTTAAAAATAAAGATACAGCACTAATTTAAATCTTACGTTAAATTATTAGTTATGGTCTTTTGTCCGTGACTACTCCCGTTTTCGTTGCGGTAAAAAAAAAAATATTTTTAAAGTTTTAATAGAGTTAATTTTTAATGAAAAAATTTATAGATAAAATTTATTTTTAATTTTCGCGGCACCTTCACAAATATAACAAGTATTTTTTATTTCAAATTATTTTATTTCTATTAGGAATTTTAAAAAATTTATAGATAAAATTTATAGATAAAATTTATTTTTTATTTTCGCGGCACCTTCACAAATATAACAAGTATTTTTTATTTCAAATTTTATTATTCCTATTAGGAATTTAAAAAAAATGTTTACATTTATTTTTAATTCAAAATTTGTTTACGGTTATTCCATATAACTAATATTAAAATTAAAATAACAACCAGTTCTGAGCGATGCTTTTCCGCTAAATATGATGACCGTGATTTATTTAGAAATTAAGAAATATCTTTTAATTTTAATTTGTCATAAATTCCCTTACAGAAACAGACGACAAAAAACAAAAAAAAAAATGATTTTACGTGTTTGTTTTTTTTAACACTTAGCGCTTCTTTCTTAAACTAAAAATTAATCTTTATTTTTTATCATAATTGACGCAATACTTTTAAAATTCATTATTCAACAATGTTTAACCGAAGTTTGGTTTGTATAAACAAAAGCGGTGATAAAAAAAAAAGTCCCCTACCTAATCGATTTAGGTAGGGGACTTTTTAAATACAATAAAAAATGATACAAACACCATGAAAAAATTTATAGATAAAATTTATTTTTAATTTTCGCGGCACCTTCACAAATATAACAAGTATTTTTTATTTCAAATTTTATTATTCCTATTAGGAATTAAAAAAAGATGTTTACTTTTATTTTTAATTCAAAATTTGTTTACGGTTATTTCATATTACTAATGTTATTTTTCATCATTTATTTAAATTAATTGTAGCGAGAAATTAATAGTATTTTGTTCAATGTTTAAACAATGTTTAAACAATACACATTCATCAATAAGAGGATTACTATTCTGTATTAGATGATTGAAAATAGCATTTTACTTCGAGTTTATATAAATTTTGTTTTGTTTTTAAAAATTAAATAAATAAAATTATTCGTCGGACTTGAGCATCTGAAACCCCCCATCTAAAATTTTTAAATCTTTTTTCTTTTTCTTCAATGGATTATTATCGATTACACACCAATCTATCAGATTGTAAAAAAAAAAATTCAAAAAGTTATTTATTTTTCGAGTTTTCTGGGGTGCTCAGTTCCCCGTATAAGTTTATTGTAAATCGATCCCCCATATCGGAACCGCTAAAAAAATTTTTTTTTTTTTTTTTTTCCTTCAATGGATTGTTATCGATTACACACCAATCTATCAGATTGTAAAAAAAAAAAAAGCGCCTGATTCAAAAATAAAGAACTTTTTAGTTCTTTATTTTTTGAGTTTTCAGGGGTGCTCATTTCCCCGTATAAGTTTATAGTAAATCGCTCCCCCTATATCGGAACCGCTCTACCTTAACAGTTGGGCTGAATTTGCACAAAGGTGTCAAAATTAAGGTGACATTGAAAAAAACAGAACCCACAAATTTTGTTATAAAACTGTTAATTGTAACTAGGGGGGTTTAGGGTTAGGATTTGAGGTTAGGGTTGGTGTTGGGGTTTAAGGTTAGTTTAATGGGAAAATAAATAAATAATTTGGGTTCTGTTTTTTCTGGGCCACCCTAACTTTGACACGTTTGCGCCAGTTTCCTTTCGAGCGGTTCTGATATGGGGCAGCGATTTACTATAAACTTATATGTC
Source organism: Doryteuthis pealeii (assembly GCA_023376005.1). Lineage (NCBI taxonomy): Eukaryota > Metazoa > Mollusca > Cephalopoda > Myopsida > Loliginidae > Doryteuthis > Doryteuthis pealeii. Next base: position 78,078,457 of record CM042164.1, on the reverse strand, counting down.
GGCATGAGCACCCCTGAAAACTCAAAAAATAAAGAACATTTAAGAATTTTTTTAAAAACCTGATAGATTGGTGTGTAATCGATAATAATCCATTGAAGGAAAACAAAAAAATAAATAAATGAATAAATTTTGTAGCGGTTCTGATATGGGGGATCGATTTACGATAAACTTATACGGGGAACTGAGCACCGCGAAAAATAAATAACTTTTTTGAATTTTTTGTTCTTTTACAATCTGATAGATTGGTGTGCAATTGATAATAATCCATTAAAAGAAAGAAAAAAAAAATTAAAAACAAAAATTTTAGATTTTCCAGATGCTCAGGTCTGCCAATTATTCAATTTAATGCTTACTTTAATGGATATAAAATTTATTAAATCTCTAAGAAAATGAATTAAGAGTGTAACAACATATATTATATTCATTAATTTATTGTACAAACATTTTTACATAAACTAGCAAAAAATGCCATCTGGGCGGTTATAAAAATTAATTTTTGAAAGATATTGTCTGAGTTAAAATTTCCATATAAGAGGGTTTGTATTATCGGTAAAATCATCAAATTTATTAAAGGAGTAAAGAAAATGAAACCATTTGAAATGGAAACTTACTTCTGTCCCCCTCAAATCAAAATGTTGCATGCATCTATTGATTATTAATCAAATAATATTTTTATCAATGACAGTGTTTTGATGTAAGCAGTGACATAGTTTTAGTTACAGACAAATTGATACTGAATCTATTATCAAAAGATTTTATTTATTGAAAAAATTTTTTACAAAATTCATATTTTTACATAAGTGTACCAAACAAAATTTAGTTGAAAATAAATCTATAAATTAGATATTTTTATTTACTCCAATTAAAAAAAATTAATATTAAATATTATTTAGCATTTAAAAATTGATTTAAGTATCATTACTCTATTTTATTTTATGTAATATTTATTTACACTAAAACTAAATGTTTGTTAAATGTAAAATAAATAAGGTGAATGTTTATTTTTTTTTTATTTCAAAATTTTTAGAAATAATCAAAACAATAAAAAATCATTTTGTATAGTTGATTGTTTTATTCATTGATAAACCAAATTTAATTTTATTATTGAATATTATTTCAGGAAAAACTTTGTGTAGAAAGTTAACTTTCCTAATTTCTATTTCAAATTGTTTATTTTTTACTCCTTTAATGAATTTGATGATTTTAATTACTAAAATCATTAAATGTTGAATGTTTTTAAAGTTTTTGGCATATTTTGGCATTGTTGTTTTTTATTACTTGATTTATTAATTTTACAGCAACATAGTTTTAGTTACAGACAAATTGATACTGAATCTCTTATCATTTTTACAGAATTTTACCAAATAAAATTTAGTTGAAAATAAATCTAAAATTAGATATTTTTATTTACTCCCATTTAAAATTGGTCATTCACCTTATTTATTTACATTTAACAAACATTTAGTTTTAGTGTAAATAAATATTACATAAAATAAAATAGAGTAATGATACTTAAATCAATTTTAAATGCTAAATAATAAATATTAATTTTTTTTTAATCGGAGTAAATAAAAATATCTAATTTATAGATTTATTTTCAACTAAATTTTATTTGGTAAAATTCTGTAAAAAGATAAATTCTTTAAAAATTTTCTTCAATAAATAAAATCTTTTGATAAGAGATTCAGTATCAATTTGTCTGTAACTAAAACTATGTTGCTGTAAAATTAATAAATCAAGTAATAAAAAACAACAATGCCAAAATATGCCAAAAACTTTAAAAGGACATTCAACATTTAATGATTTTAGTAATTAAAATCATCAAATTCATTAAAGGAGTAAAAAATAAACAATTTGAAATAGAAATTAGGAAAGTTAACTTTCTACACCAAAGTTTTTCCTGAAATAATATTCAATAATAAAATTAAATTTGGTTTATCAATGAATAAAACAATCAACTATACAAAATGATTTTTTATTGTTTTGATTATTTCTAAAAATTTTGAAATAAAAAAAATAAACATTCACCTTATTTATTTTACATTTAACAAACATTTAGTTTTAGTGTAAATAAATATTACATAAAATAAAATAGAGTAATGATACTTAAATCAATTTTTAAATGCTAAATAATATTTAATATTAATTTTTTTTTAATTGGAGTAAATAAAAATATCTAATTTATAGATTTATTTTCAACTAAATTTGTTTGGTACACTTATGTAAAAATATGAATTTTGTAAAAATTTTTCAATAAATAAAATCTTTTGATAATAGATTCAGTATCAATTTGTCTGTAACTAAAACTACGTCACTGCTTACATCAAAACACTGTCATTGATAAAAATATTATTTGATTAATAATCAATAGATGCATGCAACATTTTGATTTGAGGGGACAGAAGTAAGTTTCCATTTCAAATGGTTTCATTTTTCTTTACTCCTTTAATAAATTTGATGATTTTACCGATAATACAAACCCTCTTATATGGAAATTTTAACTCAGACAATATCTTTCAAAAATTAATTTTTATAACCGCCCAGATGGCATTTTTTGCTAGTTTATGTAAAAATGTTTGTACAATAAATTAATGAATATAATATATGTTGTTACACTCTTAATTCATTTTCTTAGAGATTTAATAAATTTTATATCCATTAAAGTAAGCATTAAATTGAATAATTGGCAGACCTGAGCATCTGGAAATCTAAAATCTTTTTGTTTTTAATTTTTTTCTTTCTTTTAATGGATTATTATCAATTGCACACCAATCTATCAGATTGTAAAAGAACAAAAAATTCAAAAAAGTTATTTATTTTTCGCGGTGCTCAGTTCCCCGTATAAGTTTATCGTAAATCGATCCCCCATATCAGAACCGCTACAAAATTTATTCATTTATTTATTTTTTTGTTTTCCTTCAATGGATTATTATCGATTACACACCAATCTATCAGGTTTTTAAAAAAATTCTTAAATGTTCTTTATTTTTTGAGTTTTCAGGGTGCTCATGCCGACATATAAGTTTATAGTAAATCGCTGCCCCATATCAGAACCGCTCGAAAGGAAACTGGCGCAAACGTGTCAAAGTTAGGGTGGCCCAGAAAAAACAGAACCCAAATTATTTATTTATTTTCCCATTAAACTAACCTTAAACCCCAACACCAACCCTAACCTCAAATCCTAACCCTAAACCCCCCTAGTTACAATTAACAGTTTTATAACAAAATTTGTGGGTTCTGTTTTTTTCAATGTCACCTTAATTTTGACACCTTTGTGCAAATTCAGCCCAACTGTTAAGGTAGAGCGGTTCCGATATAGGGGGAGCGATTTACTATAAACTTATACGGGGAAATGAGCACCCCTGAAAACTCAAAAAATAAAGAACTAAAAAGTTCTTTATTTTTGAATCAGGCGCTTTTTTTTTTTTTACAATCTGATAGATTGGTGTGTAATCGATAACAATCCATTGAAGGAAAAAAAAAAAAAAAAAAAATTTTTTTAGCGGTTCCGATATGGGGGATCGATTTACAATAAACTTATACGGGGAACTGAGCACCCCAGAAAACTCGAAAAATAAATAACTTTTTTGAATTTTTTTTTTTTTACAATCTGATAGATTGGTGTGTAATCGATAATAATCCATTGAAGAAAAAGAAAAAAGATTTAAAAAATTTTAGATGGGGGGTTTCAGATGCTCAAGTCCGACGAATAATTTTATTTATTTAATTTTTAAAAACAAAACAAAATTTATATAAACTCGAAGTAAAATGCTATTTTCAATCATCTAATACAGAATAGTAATCCTCTTATTGATGAATGTGTATTGTTTAAACATTGTTTAAACATTGAACAAAATACTATTAATTTCTCGCTACAATTAATTTAAATAAATGATGAAAAATAACATTAGTAATATGAAATAACCGTAAACAAATTTTGAATTAAAAATAAAAGTAAACATCTTTTTTTAATTCCTAATAGGAATAATAAAATTTGAAATAAAAAATACTTGTTATATTTGTGAAGGTGCCGCGAAAATTAAAAATAAATTTTATCTATAAATTTTTCATGGTGTTTGTATCATTTTTTATTGTATTTAAAAAGTCCCCTACCTAAATCGATTAGGTAGGGGACTTTTTTTTTTTATCACCGCTTTTGTTTATACAAACAAACTTCGGTTAAACATTGTTGAATAATGAATTTTAAAAGTATTGCGTCAATTATGATAAAAAATAAAGATTAATTTTTAGTTTAAGAAAGAAGCGCTAAGTGTTAAAAAAACAAACACGTAAAATCATTTTTTTGTTTTTTTTGTCGTCTGTTTCTGTAAGGGAATTTATGACAAATTAAAATTAAAAGATATTTCTTAATTTCTAAATAAATCACGGTCATCATATTTAGCGGAAAAGCATCGCTCAGAACTGGTTGTTATTTTAATTTTAATATTAGTATATGGAATAACCGTAAACAAATTTTGAATTAAAAATAAATGTAAACATTTTTTTTAAATTCCTAATAGGAATAATAAAATTTGAAATAAAAAATACTTGTTATATTTGTGAAGGTGCCGCGAAAATAAAAATAAATTTTATCTATAAATTTATCTATTTTTAAAATTCCTAATAGAAATAAAATAATTTGAAATAAAAAATACTTGTTATATTTGTGAAGGTGCCGCGAAAATTAAAAATAAATTTTATCTATAAATTTTTCATTAAAAATTAACTCTATTAAAACTTTAAAAATATTTTTTTTTTACCGCAACGAAAACGGGAGTAGTCACGGACAAAAGACCATAACTAATAATTTAACGTAAGATTTAAATTAGTAGCTGTATCTTTATTTTTAAATTAATTTCTCGCAAAACTTTATACATGAAATAATTATAAATACAAATAAAAATTAAAATATCAATTAGAAACTGTTTAGAACTAAACATGCATTTATTAAAAGATTCGTTGAAAATTGGCTATGCAAATATTACAAACCAGCAAATATTACAAACGCATCTTAATACTTGTATATAAAGCAATTTGTTCCTTTAATATTATGTATAACATAAATTGATTACAAATTAGGTTCTCATTGAAAAACGCTAGAATTTAGTTTGAAATATGTGACGTCAGCCGTGACGTAGTTTCGGCTTCAGACAAAAATGCAGTCTATCTCCATTATATATAGATATATAAGTAGGAGTAGGCATCTACCGCACGCCTTATATATCCAAAAACTCCAACATTTTCTCAGCTTTTTATTTCTTGTATAACATTTAGCCCTTTAAAGTTTTTTTTTTAAATCATTTTTTTACTATTTTCTATGATTCTAGATTATTCAACCTCAAAGACACAAGAAAAATTTGAACTTTTTTTTAGTGTCAAGAAATTCAGTGGATATTAGAACATATTTCCAGAAAAGGAAACAAAATTGAATTGATAGAAAATATAATTTTATTTGTTTATCTATTTTGATGGTAAAATTTTCTAAGTGCTAGAATTTAATTTTGTAATTGTAAAAAAAAAGCCCAACCCTTTTTACAATTTGATCTGCTATAACTTTTATGTACATAGATTTTGTATATGCTTGTGTTTTGGCAAAAATTGGCATCAATCTATACATAGCATTTCTAGTTGATTTTTTTCATTTGAGGTTACTGTTATTTAGAGCTCTGTAAATGGAGTTCAAAACTTTTTGAATTATGTAAATATCCTCAGTGGTTCAAAAGTTATAAGAATTTAAAGCCCCGAAATTATGGGTACTCTTTAAGTATTGTTTTGTGGGTAAATTATAGTTTAACAATCTTTTGGCTGAAACAATAATGGCAATAAAGAAGTACTCCATACTCCTCAGAACTCCAGAATTGGAACTTCAACATTAGATGCAGTTTAACATCTTACCCAGGACACTAAAACCCTCAGTCACTGCCTTCTAGCACATATGCACTAAAAGGGGCAATAGGATTGGGACAATCACATAGATGCTAGGGCTTGGTATGACCATCCGACTGATCAGAGAGGGCCTCTTCGACCGCACATGTACTGAAGTAAGGGCCAAAGAACACCCTTGAAAGCAATTAATTAGCTTTCTATATATCAGATTGAAGTTCTTAGCATTTTATCAGCTCTTTATTTCTTGCGCATGTATAATTTTTAAGTATTGTTTGTAGGAAAGTGATTATTTTAATTTCCTTTGATGGAAATAAGAAATGATGCAAAATTTTGCAGCACCAATTTTAAAATAATGTTAAAGAAATCTTAGAAGTGTCTTTGATATTTTATCAGCTCTTTATTTCTTGCGCATGTATAATTTTTAAGTATTGTTTGTAGGAAAGTGATTATTTTAATTTCCTTTGATGGAAATAAGAAATGATGCAAAATTTTGCAGCACCAATTTTAAAATAATGTTAAAGAAATCTTAGAAGTGTCTTTGATATTTTATCAGCTCTTTATTTCTTGCGCATGTATAATTTTTAAGTATTGTTTGTAGGAAAGTGATTATTTTAATTTCCTTTGATGGAAATAAGAAATGATGCAAAATTTTGCAGCACCAATTTTAAAATAATGTTAAAGAAATCTTAGAAGTGTCTTTGATATTTTATCAGCTCTTTATTTCTTGCGCATGTATAATTTTTAAGTATTGTTTGTAGGAAAGTGATTATTTTAATTCCTTTGATGGAAATAAGAAATGATGCAAAATTTTGCAGCACCAATTTTAAAATAATGTTAAAGAAATCTTAGAAGTGTCTTTGATATTTTATCAGCTCTTTATTTCTTGCGCATGTATAATTTTTAAGTATTGTTTGTAGGAAAGTGATTATTTTAATTTCCTTTGATGGAAATAAGAAATGATGCAAAATTTTGCAGCACCAATTTTAAAATAATGTTAAAGAAATCTTAGAAGTGTCTTTGATATTTTATCAGCTCTTTATTTCTTGCGCATGTATAATTTTTAAGTATTGTTTGTAGGAAAGTGATTATTTTAATTTCCTTGATGGAAATAAGAAATGATGCAAAATTTTGCAGCACCAATTTTAAAATAATGTTAAAGAAATCTTAGAAGTGTCTTTGATATTTTATCAGCTCTTTATTTCTTGCGCATGTATAATTTTAAGTATTGTTTGTAGGAAAGTGATTATTTTAATTTCCTTTGATGGAAATAAGAAATGATGCAAAATTTTGCAGCACCAATTTTAAAATAATGTTAAAGAAATCTTAGAAGTGTCTTTGATATTTTATCAGCTCTTTATTTCTTGCGCATGTATAATTTTTAAGTATTGTTTGTAGGAAAGTGATTATTTTAATTTCCTTTGATGGAAATAAGAAATGATGCAAAATTTTGCAGCACCAATTTTAAAATAATGTTAAAGAAATCTTAGAAGTGTCTTTGATATTTTATCAGCTCTTTATTTCTTGCGCATGTATAATTTTTAAGTATTGTTTGTAGGAAAGTGATTATTTTAATTTCCTTTGATGGAAATAAGAAATGATGCAAAATTTTGCAGCACCAATTTTAAAATAATGTTAAAGAAATCTTAGAAGTGTCTTTGATATTTATCAGCTCTTTATTTCTTGCGCATGTATAATTTTTAAGTATTGTTTGTAGGAAAGTGATTATTTTAATTTCCTTTGATGGAAATAAGAAATGATGCAAAATTTTGCAGCACCAATTTTAAAATAATGTTAAAGAAATCTTAGAAGTGTCTTTGATATTTTATCAGCTCTTTATTTCTTGTGCATCTATAATCTTTAAGTATTAATTCAGATCTTTATAACATGCACAGGACTTGTGGGAAAAGGGTTTGGGGTTTGCCATAAGGGCATAGTGTTGGGACAATCATATAGCTGCTAGGGCTTGATCAGAGGGGGCCTCTCCAATTGTCCGTCTAGCCTAAGTAAGGACTGAAGTGGAGTGTTGCAAGTCCTGGACTGCTCAGCCACCAAGGTTCCAATCATTATGCATCACAGGTTGCCAACTATGGCCAACAGGTGACCCCATTGAGGGGGAGGGTCTTACCCACTGCAGAGGTACAGCAAGTGTATTCTAAAGCCCCAGCCAACAAGGCTGCATCCTGATTGTGGTGAAAGGGTTAGGTAATTACATACATATGATTGGTGCCTCTTAGAGTGAATTCTGTCAGCTTTCTCCACCAAGATAGATGGGTGGAGGTGTATGTATTTGTTGCATAGCACCTTCTTTACCGGCACTAAATAGGTATATGTTATATACTTCTCTTACTTCTTACTCTGTCGTCTATTCTTCTGGCCTGGTATATCTTCTAAGGTCTCGTCTGGTCTTCTATTGAGGATTCCGGGTCTGGTTTCTGTTGGGGTTTCTCGTTATCAGAAGCCTTGTATCATTGTTAGTTTTTAGTAATAAACACAAGACTTCGATTTATGTTGATGTTACTTTATTCATAAATCCCCAGACCAGACAATGCGCGCGGATCCTTATATCTTGCTAGCTCGGCTTCTAAGTTCTAACTGACTAAGTTACTTACTTAGTATCCTTAAACCGGAAGGGGGCCTTCTATTGCCTTCCGATTCTCACGTTCCATCCGCAGAACGCAAGGTGAGATCGAGGTCAAGCGCCATCACTCACTCTCAAGGCCATCAGCTGTACTGATTGCCATAATGATTTCTACACTGCCTTAAAAAGATATTAGGGATCCAATAATTATGTAACATATTAACCCAATCCCTACAAACAAGCAGAGACTGATATTAGGTCAATTTTTTTTTTAAGTGAATATTAACAGGTTTGAATTATTGTTTTGGGGCTAGTTTAGCTTGGTTGGTAGAGCATGCGCCTAGGCTAGACTGGTGGTTGGAGAGGTCTCCTCCAATCAATCGGTCACATCAAGCCCTAGCACCTAAATGATTGTCCCAAACTTATTGCCTTTATGGCAAACCCCAACACTTTATCATATATGTGCTAGAAAGTGGTGACTGAGTCATAATATCCTGGGTATGATGCCATAAAACCCAAACAGCAACCAACTAAATCTATCTGATTGTGAGGGGAATGTGGAGTACCCCTTCATCACAATTGCTCCCAGGTCTACTTTGACCTGGAGTGGTAGTACATTAGGGTTCCATTTATAACTTGAGTTTAAAAAAATTGAGTACCCATGAAGAATGAATAAAACAAACTATCTTTGGCATAAAATGACCCAACAGGGGTTGATATGGCCTAGGAAATTGCAAGGTTCTGGGTTTCATACCGGCCCTTACCAACTAAGCACATGAGTAGCAGAGCATGGGTAATCTGACAAGGATGGCGTTGGCATTAAATAACCCCCAAAAGGTTGATATGGCATTAAACACAGAAATCAAAGCAAACCATCCAAGTAATAAAGCCACCAGTTGATTCAGAATGAATTACAGTTAATTTACTTTCTTATGTAGGTCAAAAGATAAAAACAAAAGATAAGAGAAACAAACAGATTTATTTTATTTATACTTAGTACATATAACCTTTTTCACATTTGGTTTTCCTTTAAGGCATTAGGTTACATAAGTGCATATATAATAGATACACATACATATATGATACACATATATACCATACAATCATATATATATATGTATAATACACATACATACCATACTCATATACATACACATCTATATCTCACACACATATTGAGCACAGATATAATACAGACATATACACATATATATTATATACACATATATATTAGACACACATATACACATATATATTAGACACACATACACATATTAGACACACGCACACAAAATACACATACACATATTAGACACACACACACACACAATACACATATATATTAGACACACACACACACAATACACATATATATTAGACACACACACACACACACATACACATATATATTAGACACACACACACACAATACACATATATATTAGACACACACACACACACACACAATACACATATATTTATCAGACACACACACACACACACAATACACATATATTTATCAGACACACACATATAATACATACATATACACATATATTTATCAGACACACACACATAATACATACATATACAGATATATTTATCAGACACACATACATATATTTATCAGACACATATACACATATATATATCATACACATATATATCATACACATATACACATATATATCATACACATATACACATATATATCATACACATATACACATATATATATCATACACATATATATATCAGACACATATACACATATATATATCAGACACACACACACACACACATATATAATACACACATATATATATCAGACACACACACACACACACATATATAATACACACATATATATATCAGACACACACACACACATATATAATACACACATATATATATCACACACACACACACACACACATATATATATCAGCAGCGAGTGCTCAGTATAATTGGAGTGTTTTTATTTGCATTAAGGTAGCATGGACATGGAGTCAACACCTGATTACTGACAGTTTTTTTTGCCTAATATCACATAGGCGAGAAACTGACAGTAGTAACCAGGTGTTGGCTCTATGTCAACACTACCTTAACTCAAAATATATATATATATATATATATATATATATATATATTAATAATAAGGATTAATAATGACATCAACAAATTGTCTAAGAAAATGCTTAAACAGTGCTATTGTAGCAGACCAAATTCAAAACCTAAAATAAGGACTTTAATGGGCAGTGAAATGCAAACAGCCTCATCCAGAATTTGAACTCGGCTCATAAACTCCATTTTCTTAGAAAATACTGGGTGGTGAATCCTCTCCAGAGGAGAAGTGTAGGTGATAGGGTACGAAGATCTTGTGCTGGACAGACAACAGGGTCCCCTCTCTCAGCCATACCAATAAGATCTAAGAGAACGCAAGCCTTTGGGGGGCTGGCATGGCTGCCGTTGTTACCAGAAAGGGGTCAATGTTGACAGCCAAACAGCCTTAGGGTCTCCACTCCAAATGATCTCAAACTACTCAACAAATGATCAGAACTTATATCAAAATGTACACATGAAAATAAATACTTACTAAGCCAACTAAAAACTAATGACTCCTAGGGTTAATTTTTTTTTTAAATTTAAAAAGTAAAGGAAATAAACTCGTCGACCCGAGTTCAAATTCTGGACAGGGCTGTTTGCATTTCATATAGCACTAATACTCTTGGGAAAGGTATGAATCCAATTACTCCCCAACTACTCAGAACTTATATCAAAATGTAGACATGAAAATGAATACTTACTAAGCCAACTAAAAATCAATGACTCCTAAAATAAAATAAAAAATCTCAACACACCCTTTCCTGTTAAGTTTGGTAAATTAATTGTATTATCTAACTAAATAGAATGATTCCTGCTAAAACTAAGTCTGATTCGGATCCAAGTCATGGGTATAAAAAAGCTAAAATCTGTTTATCAAACACTCCCCACTTCACTGCCAAAGTCACAAGGCTTTGTGACATCCAAACAGCTGATACACTATCTCAGCTACATACCAAAACTTTCCTTTTCTGTGTCAACCAAAACTCACTTTGTCTGCAGACAACTTTCAACTGGAAATACTCTTCACTCCCACATAAATTACTACTATAAATAAACACATTTTAATCCACACAAAAACTTGCTCATACAGATATATATATATTTACTAACCCCTCTGCATGAGTAGGAGGCAACACCCGGTCAATTTCTTAAGCGGAGTTTAACAGGTTTGAATTCAGAGTTTTCCTTCTCCTAGGCTGGTTACCTAGCCATGGTTAAAGAGTCCAGTCTGCCCTGCTATTTACCCATAGCTGGAGGGAGAATTGGATTCATACCTTTCCCAAGAGTAATCGTGCTATGTGAAATGCAAACAGCTTTGTCCAGGAGTTGAACTCGAGTCGATGAGTCCATTTCCTACTGCTCATACAGATAATACAAACATTTTTTTAAAAAAGATAAAATTTAAATTTGAAAAATAAGTTAACAAAAGTGAATTAAAAAATAATTTTTTTTAAATACTTAAGACTACCTCCATTTAAAAAATTAAAAAAAAAAAAAATAAAAAAAGAGATCAAAATAAAAAAAATAACTAAAATTTAAATTTAAAGAAATAACATGAGAAAAGTGAATCAAAAAATAAAATAAAAGTAATTTAAAAACCTAAAACAACAACAAAAATTACCAAATTAAATTAAATTTTTTTTAAAAATCAAATTGTAAAAATAAATGAATAAAATAAAAAATAAAGAATAAATTTAAAAACGACAAAAGACCAAAAATAAAATTTAAAAATTAAAAAAAAAAAAAATGAAATAAAATTGAAAAATATTGGCCCCAAACAGATTTCAACTTCACTTTCAGGTGCAGACATCTTTATTTTAAGACTATCCCGTCGTTAAAAGAAACACTGTGAATAGTTATGATATTAAAACTTGACATGAACTCATCGAGCATGAAACATGTATAGTAAAATAATGCCCAGCCCAAAATCTGAGGTTTCTGGGTTCAAAGGTTTAAATCATTAAAAAAAGAAAAGTTGCTCAAATCTAGAATAGTTCAAGTGGATTCTACAGAAGAAAAAAAAACGGGAGGAGACATGTTTATTTTATGAACGTGAATTTATATGTCAGAAAAGAAATTTGATATGATAGAAAAGAAAAGAATACAATAAAACAAAGTAAATGTTTTATTGCCACCAGTCTGTAGTTTAACATCAGTATGTAAATGAAAAAATATCTTAACTTCTGTGTGTGTGTGTATGAAGACACTTGAAGAAAAGAAAGAGAACTTGGTTACCAGAGTTCAAATACTGGAGGTGTGGTGTAATGGTTAGAGTCATAGGAAATGGACTGGTCGACCAGAGTTCAAATCCTGGACAAAGCTACAGTTCACATAGTGCTAATACCCTTGGGAAAAGTATGAATCCAACTACTCTCCCTCCAGCTATGGGTAAAATAGTAGGGCAGACTAGGCTCTTTAACCATGGTTAGGCAACCAGTCTAGAAGAAGGAAAACTCAATTCAAATCCTGGACAAAGCTACAGTTCACATAGTGCTAATACCTTGGGAAAAGTATGAATCCAACTACTCTCCCTCCAGCTATGGGTAAAATAGTAGTGCAGACTAGGCCCTTTAACCTTGGTTAGGCAACCAGTCTAGAAGAAGGAAAACTCAATTCAAACCGGTTAAACTCCACTTAAGAAATTGACCGTGTATCAGATCCTGCTCATGCAGAGGGTTGGTATATATATATATATATATATATATATATATATATATATATATATATATATATATATGATGTGTAATGTTTACTGTCCTAGAAAATGAACTTGTCGACCCGAATTCAAATCCTGGATGAGGCTGTTTGCATTTCTCACAGTGCTAATACCGATGGGAAAAGTATGCATCTAATAACTTTCCCTGCACCTATGGGTAAAATAGTAGGGCAGACTAGGCTCTTTAACCTTAGTTAGGCAACCAGTCTAGAAGAAGGAAAACTGAATTCAAACCGGTTAAACTCCACTTGGGGTGTTCATTACTAGAATAGACTCAGTTCTAATTAGTGATCTGTTTCACTAATCCTGAATGAGGCTGTTTGCATTTCACATAGCACTAATATTCTTTGTAAGAAAAAAAAAAAAAATCGATAAAACACTGTAAATGTTTTGCTGCAATCAGTCTATTTTACCATCAAGTTGGTAAATAAAAAAAAAACTAAACAATCTCACTTGTGTGTGTGTGTATGAAAACATTCATGGTATAATGGTTATAGTCGTAGGAAATGGACGCAATTAACAGAGTTAAAACCCTGAATTAGACAGTTTGGATTTTTACATGGCAGTAATCTTGGGAAAGGTATGCATTCAACTATTCTCCCTCCAGCTAAGAGTAAATAATAGGGAAGATTGGTTTATTTTAAACCTTGATATGGCAATCAGTCTAGGAGAAGGTAAATTCTGAATTCAAACCTGTTAAACGTTGCTTTAAAATTGATCTTGTATCGCCTCCTGCTTAAGTGGAAGGGTTCGTTTGGTTTGGTTTGGGTTTTACAGCATATCAACATCGGTGGGTCATTTAATGCCATGAAAGGGTTGGGTAAATGCATATACAGTGATGCTAATAGCTTTTTAATTTAGTGGGTCCTGGGACGCATGTATTTGATTTGAAGGAGACCCTGGGAAATTTGATGGGTCCCAACTAAAGTTTCTTAATAAATTATAGTTTTTATTTAAGAACAACTAAAGCCATCTAACCTCTAATTCATAATGTAATTCCTTTCCAAGAAACTATTGAAATGTATTCACAGTTAGCTGGAAATGGTGGGGAAAAAAAAGAGAAAAATACTAGGACACATGGATACAATTTTTCTTTGTCCTTTTAGATTTGTATGATTCAGTGACAGTGGACACATACCTATCAGTATATATATATATATATATATATAAGTTAAGAGAAAGGAAATGAATCCGACAGTATGAGTATAGATAAAAGGATATGAAAACAACACAATATGCTGTTAAAGTGAAAAGATTTTATATCATATTCATAGCTAATAATGAACAATATTTCAATTTTATAAAAATCATCTTCAGAGCTTGTTCATACTCCGTACTATCAAGAGCGGAGACGAAAGTCGTATGAATTCAAAATAGTGGAGATTCAGTGTATGTCTGTCTTTAACCAAAACTACATTACTGCTTACATCAAAATACCCTCAGGAATTGTGAACATTTATCAATAAATATTTAATTTAGGATCAAATCATTAATCTTATTATAATGGAGATTGTGTGTTTTTCTGTCTGTAACCGAAACTATATTCCTACTCAAGTCACAATTCCCTTAGTTATTATACATCACATTCTCAATGATTTTATTTTTTATCTAAACCTCAATTATTAATAAAATTGTCTTACATTATTAATACTGTTAACTATGTCTACATACTGACAACATGCAATTATATTTATATATACAACAAAATAGCGGTTTACACTGAACGGGAAGGCTAATTTGCATATCAATATTAAAAAATCGAATTTAATAAATATGTGCTTAGTATTATTGATTTCTAACTGTTTGGTTTTATTTTAATGAATATAAGCAAAAATCTCTTCAATGAATCTTAAATGAAATCCATTAACAAGATAAAATAACTGTCATTTTATTCTTTACTTCCTCTTATAACTAAATACTTAAATTAGAAAAAATAACAATGAAAGACGAGAGTGATGGAAGAGTAAGTTTCAGTTGTTCTATTTTTTATTATACTTCCTCTGTTTCAAATCTTTTTATCTGTATTCTTATTTAGTTTCATTAGCCTTTCTAATTTAATGCGATATTTCATTACATTAAAACTTAAATACTTGCACCCAGAGGGTGCATATATTTGCTAGTATATAGAATAAATCTTTATCAACTATGTGTTTATGAAAATCTGAGTTAGATTTGCCTCAAAACAGCCCATGTTATTAGTGCATTTAAAATCCTGCAAAGAGTCTTGAATATCACTAAGAAATAAACGTTTTGTGGTTCATTTTCATATTGGTTTTAACAAAACCAGGTTTAATAAATAATTACTTGGTGTTATTGATCTTAAATATTATTGTTTTATTCTACAATGTATTAAAATCAATCCTATTAAGGATTTTATATAGAAACCTATTAAAATATGATTAGAATAAGTAATTTTCATATGCATTCTTATTTAATTTCCTTAGACTTTCTAATTTAACATATTTCATTACATTAAAACTTAAATACTTATGCTCGGATGTCACATATTCTTGCTAGTATATATAAAGCAAAATGTTCTCCCCCCAGATATGGGTAAATAGTAGAACAATTTTTGGCTTTGGTTAGGTAACCTGTCTAGGGGTAGGAAAAGCACTTTTACAATCACTTAAAAATTGAACTTGTGCCACATCCTGCATGTGGGAGAAGGGTTAGTTAAATACATACTTCTAAAGACAGCACACATTTTTTTTTTAAGGGAGAGAGATAAAAAAAAACAAAAAAACAAAAAAACATTTATCTATTAAAGAGGATCCAAACGAAAGCTAAGTACTTTACTATTCATTTTCTACTGCTCCCCTCCCCTGCTTCCTATCACCACCCTCTCAGCCACCGACTTCTCCAGCCCACCTGACACTGGGGCAGATCCCTCTGTATCAAATACCAAAACACCTGTTCCACAAGAAGATACTTGTTGATGCAAAATGGTTCTCGGTCATCACCCCACCCCTGGAACAGCCACCTCTTCCCCCCTCTGCACTGGGATTAAGGTTTATGTGCCAGTGTCCAACTTTTCCACCCCTACCCCCCTTTACCCAGCGGATGCAGCACCACCCACACCCCTGCAGCTCATTTTCCTTTAATGTCTGTTAATTCTAGCCTCACCCTAACAGACTGTGAAACTTATGCCTTTGTTTATACACATACACAGTACACGCGTGTAAGTAAAAAGTTCATGTGATTCCTTGTATACATTCTATATTTATGTTTATGTATGTGTATGTATATAAATACATATATACATACATGTGTATATGTGTAATGTATTCTATTAACCCTCCCCCTCTCTCTCTCTCTCTCTCTGTGTAAGTAAAGTTGGTGAAGCGGCCTATTATCGGTATCAGGTGGACAGCGAGGGAGTCTATCCTCTTTTCATTAATACTAGACCAGGGAGATTTGTTTTTGCTGAGGGCTAGTGGCACACCTATCATCAGCTCCTCCCTTTACCGCACGGATCAGATTGTATAATCTGTGCTACTCATGAACGGAGTTGGTGGGGACTGGTATGGAATCAGTAACCTTGCGATTCCTAGGCTGGTGCTTAATATATATATATATATATATATATATATATATATATATATATATATATACACACACAACACACACACACACACACTAGCACAGTTCTCATAAAGTTTGACAAATTTAGGAAGCAAGAACTCTGCCTTTCATCAGAGTATAGTATCTGTCTGTGTGTGTGTATATAATATATATATATATATATATATATATACACACACACACACACACACATATATATATATATATATATAACACACACACAAATATACATTTACCAACTCTTCCGCACAAGCAAGATTTGACACAAGGTCAATTTCTTAACGAAAGTTTAACAGGTTTGAATTCAGAGTTTTCCTTCTCCTAGATTGGTTGCCATACCAAGGTTAAAGAGACCTGTCTTCCCTACTATTTACCCATAGCTGGAGGTAAAATAGTGGGATGCATACCTTTCCCAAGGGTATTAGCGCTATGCGAAATGCAAACAGCCTCATCCAGGATTTGAACTTGTGTCCTAGACTGGTTGGCATATCAAGGTTAAACATTCCAATCAGCCCTACTAATTACTCATAGCTAGAGAGAGAATAGTTGTATTCATAACTTTCCCGGGGGGTTAATTAGTGCCATACAAAATGCAAACAGCCTTGAACTCATGTTGTTATGTCCATTTCCTACAACGATAACCATTACATCATGAGCACCTCCCCAATTCATATTTCATTGATCGTTTATTTTTCTCCCTTGATAAGCCCAGCCTCGATCTTGGTGCATTTCTGAAGTCCAAGCCATCCTCAACGCGGCAGGACCATATAAACTTGGTAGTGTCAGGCCCACCCAAGGCAGACAGGTTTGGCACCCAGAGTTTTAAGACCACAAGCCAACCAAGGGGGCTCTGGCAAAAAGGATGTCTCCATCATCATCAAGAATCAACAGCTTTTGGCATACTTGTCACTGCGTCTGTGGAAAATCTGCAGCAAACAAGGGCATTTCCTTCCCCTGACCAAGATATGCATGTGGGGTTTGGGGACCGCTTGTGAATTTCCTATTCCCTTGTTACTCCTTCCATGAATTCACCACAGGTAAATTCGTTGGATGGAGCCACTCAACCGACCCAGAAACCTGAAAGAAACCTAGACTGCACCTGAAAATGCTAGTGAACTTAGGCACCCATACCGGATTTTCAATATGAGTGTTTGCTTTTCATCATATGTGATACTATCTCTGGATACACACGTTTATATACACTAGCTGCAGTACCTGGTAATACCCGGGAAAGTTCAGAGGTACCTAGAGTGCACCTGAAAATGCTAGTGAAGCCCATACTGATTTTTAATAGGAGCCTTTGCTTTCTCTACACATGTGATACCCTCTTAAGATGCACACATTTATATACAAAATACCTAGTAGTACCGGGAATGTTCAGAGTACATAGAGTGCGCCGAAAAATGCTAGCGAACTTGGTCGCCCATACTGGATTTTCAATAGGAGCCTTTGCTTTCTACCACATGTGATACTATCTTAAGATGCACACATTTATATACAACTAGCTGCAGTACCTGGTAGTACCGGGAAAGTTCACAGTACCTAGAGTGCATCAAAAATGCTAGCGAACTTGGTCGCCCATACTGGATTTTCCATAGAATAGAGAAAACAGAATTTCTGAGCACAGATTGTACGTGTAAACTGTGGTTGTAATTTCATGACATCTTACATTGGATGTTTACAAGCAAATTCAAGATAAATAAACTATTGGTAAAGATTAACTATTTTTATACAACAATTTTTAAGCAGTCAGATCAGACACACAGGACATTGAAGCCTTGTAGAAAGGCATAAACAAGACTGAGAGTATTTACAAGTTCTTTCTGATCGTGGCTGATGGGAATGTAGAACAGAGGAAAGATTTATGTTTGTGTGAATATATGAGTTAAATTGAGATCGGCTTGTTTGAGAGTGGGTGTTCAGCAGGTACCACCACCACCACCACCACCATGATAGTTCTGGACATCCTATATGACCTTCAAATGTCAAGGTTGACAATGGATATAACAGCTATTTTTATTTCTCTGAATTTTTTAGATGAGGCTTGATAATTAGTATTATTCGGACTATTGTCCTCAGCTTTATTGTTATCTGTACAATGTTTCGGCCGATGTGGCCTCCAGCCTTCTTCAGGTATTTCTTGTCGTAATCGGGAGCCATCACAGAACTTTGAACCCAACCCTTTATTCAATCCATGGGGGTATCCTGTTCTCATTCCGCTAACCATAGCTGGGGTACAGGTGTTAACCTGTGTTAATTATTATTCTATGTTACTGCTGTCCTTGACCAGAGTTGAACCTGTAGCCTAGACT
Source organism: Doryteuthis pealeii (assembly GCA_023376005.1). Taxonomy (NCBI): domain Eukaryota; kingdom Metazoa; phylum Mollusca; class Cephalopoda; order Myopsida; family Loliginidae; genus Doryteuthis; species Doryteuthis pealeii. Next base: position 78,059,277 of record CM042164.1, on the reverse strand, counting down.
GGACATAGCATAGTGGATAAAGGACAATAATCCGAATAATCCAAATAATACAGCTATTTTTGTTCTAAGTTTGTTGTAAGTGATAAAAAGGGTTGTGGCATCATGGATCACCACCCACGGTCAACAGGTAGCCCCATGGGTGGTGGAAACCTTACTCCTCTACAGAGGAACAGTCAGCATATTCTAAAGCCCCAGCCGACAGGGACTGGCATTTGAACTTGCTTACTACGATATCACAGTCCAGCATGTTAGCCATTATGCCACATTGACCACTCCCCCATGTCTAATATTACAAATATGCCAAGACAACAGTATCATTTATATGTAATGAAATTGCAATCATTGTTTCTGGTTTAAATCACTTCTCTTGGTTTTTGATTCATTTCGTGGAAATTCTACGGGTCCCGCTAGTATATATATATATAACAAAAAGTGGAATATAACTGAGTTCAAAACAAACGAAAAATCTGGGAAAAACCAGCTAGTGTAATGGTTAGAATCCTCGCCTGTCAGCTTGACAGTAAGGGTTTGATTCACACACAGAGCAGTCTTCCTGTCTATAACTCTGATGATGAGGCATAATAGGCCGAAATGTACATACAGAGATTGACTTTTTCTCAATTTGTTTAGCCTTACATTTGAACAGGTATGCTCGCCTAATTCATTAATTATCAATTAATTAATTTTCAAAATTTTGTGTGGGGATTAAAATAAAATTAGAATAAAAAACGAATTACAAAAATAACAAACTCTCATGATCCTTCACTGGAAGAACCCTCCTTTTGATTTTTTATATTGATATTGCAGCCCAACATTTTTTCCAAGTTTTGTTTTTGTCACTTTTATTTTTGTACTATTTATTGCAAATACAACAGTAGGATTTATATTTATATTGAAATTGTGAATTACGGAAAATCTTTTTGCTAATTTTGATCTTATGCTGTCTAGGTGCCCTGCCGTAATTTACGCTATGATTTAGTGAGCCAGCCTCAGGCATATTTCCAGACCAACATTTTTTACAGAGTCGTGTTTTTGTCACTTTTATTTTTGTATTATTTATTGCAAAGACAACAGTAGGATTTATATATAATGAAATTACAAATCATTGTTTCTGGTTTAAATAGCTCCTCTTAATTTTTGTTTAATTTCATGGAAATTGTCCGCTAGTCTCTAATATTACGAATAGGGTTTTCTTTATTAATTCAACAGTAGAAAGAATCCATTCACAACATGGTCAATGGCACTTTTAAATCCCTAAACGACAATTTTTGTAAAACCTGAAAAACTTAAGTTTATAGATCAATATAAACACCCTTCCTTTGGGCAATTAGATCATGTGACGAAGAAGAAGAAGAGGAGGATTAAGGGAGTTGGACAACTCTTTGAAAACTCTAGGCATCAGATAACAATTAAGTTAGGTTGGGTTTTGTTTTTGTTTTTTGTGGGTATGTGTGTGTATATATATATATATATATATATATATATATATATTTATATACACACACACACACACACACACACAGATACATTTAATATGCACCATATATATTACCAACACAATGTACTTATCTCTCTCTCTCTCTCTCTTTTCATTACCTGTTTATCTCCATCTCTCTCATGCTTCTAAAACCACCACAAATTATTTTCAAAAAAAAAAAAAAATATATATATATATATATATATATATTAGTGTGTGTGTGTGTACTTATATATGGGTAATTCCATGTCAAAATCATCCACACCATGTCACCACCAATTTGGTACAGGTATGTTAAAGTTAGACAATCCCCAAAATTTGAGCTTCCAATTCCAAAAATTGGTGGAGTTATGTTGATTATTAGCTCTCCAAATTTGGGGGGGGGGGGGATGACCAATTCTTGTGATCTATTTTTGTCTGTAAAATGAGTTCTAGTGCTTCCCTACTCCTAAAAATTGGCTTATTTTGCTCAAGGAATCCAAAAATGTCTGAAAATTAACCAGTTTTAAATTATCAATGATTTCTGATTTGCAAAATTTTACCTGATATTATAGATTTGGTTCTTGACATTGAGTTGGCCCTATAGAATCATCATCATATATATATTGTACTACCACCCATCAATTACTTGAAGAAAATGTGGGGAGAACAAAGTGATATAGATATAAGCAGATATATATATATATATACACACACACATTGAAGCGTGTTGCATAATGGTTAGAGTCATGGGAAATGGACTTGTTGACCCGAGTTCAAATCCCAGACAAGGTTGTTTGCATTTCACATAGCGCTAATACCCTTGGGAAAAATATGAATCCATATATTCTCCCTCCAGCTATGTGTAAAACAGTAGGGCAGACTGGGCTCTTTAACCTTGGGTAGGTAACCAGTCTAGGAGGGGGAAAACTCTGAATTCAAAATTCCTGAAGTCAGTCATTGATTGGGTTTGCGGCATTCCTTCTTTCCTATCAACAGTGCCAAAAAGTGCGGATGGTACAACACAAGCCTTCACCACTATAAACAAATCACTGTATGTGTTGTTCATTGTATGAACCCTCATGCGTCGAAAAAATCGATGAGTGAGGGTTCATTGTATGAACCTCATGCTTCGAAAAAATCGATGAGTGAGTCCCTAACACACACACACACAGTGGTATCTTGACTTACCATTCTACTAGTAAATCAATTTCCTTATATATGAAATCAATTTTCCCCATTGAAATAAACTGAAATGCCAAAAAACACCTTATTTTTTATTAGATATTTTAAATAAGTAAAATAGCAGTGTATTGTATAAAAAATATAATAGAACAAAATGTAATAAATTATGTTTTGTAATATGTTTTAACCTTTATAAATATTTTTATTTGGCAATAAATTTCGTAATTTAAAATGTTTTTAGTAAACTCATTAACATAAAGTTCAAATTTTAGCTCTCACAACAACAACAAAAACGGACCTTGTAGTCCAGAAAACTCATAACTTAGGACACTTGTAAGTCAAGGTATCACTATATATACAAGTGGGGAGCTGATGATAGGCATGGTACTCTACCCAAGATGCAAAAACAATCTCTTAGTTAAAAGGGGGGGGAGACTGCCTTGTTATCTGGCTGATACCAACAATAGGCCACTCCACATTAGCAAAACTGTAAAATGATACGAGTGATATTTTGTAAAGATACTATCCATTGGAGGCATGATTAGCGTAATGGTTATCACCATAGGAAGTGAAATTGGTGACCTAAGTTCAAATCCTGGATGAGGCAGTTTGCATTGACTTTGAACTAATTCCCTGGGGAAAGGCATGAATCCATCTTTCCCCCCAGCCATGGGTAAATAGTAAGGCAGAGTGGGTTCTTTAACCTTGGTAAAGCAACCAGTCTAAAAGGAGGAAAACTCTGTATTAAAACCAGCAGGACTCCACTTAAAAATTGACTTTGTATCACATCCTCTAAGATGAAATGCAAAAATGTAAATCCTGATTATCTGCTGTTGCTTATCCGCCAAATTGTTATTTTGTATCAGTGTTGTCACCTCGGCTAAATAATGTACCATTCTGTTTTTATTATAAAGAAAAGGAATAAAAAGGACATGCTACATCAAATGAATATAAGAAAGAAAGAGTAGGGGTAAGATAGAGAGAGGGAGTGAGCATGCAGAAGCGATAAAACTAATCTGTTTCAATCGAGCATAATGAAAATATGAAAAGAACAAAAAGAAAGTGAAAATTAAATCAAGATTATTATACTTTTTATATAATGAACTAAATTGCAATAACTCTTCATTAAACATATCAAACATTGTGATAATTTAATTATCATTATGTGGTATATCCACAGGTCCTGCTAGTAATTAATTATTGTTTCAATTTTTTTTTTTTTTAGACAAGGTGTTGTTACTATTATCTGCACATTGATTTTTTGAAGTAAGTCCCTCGTGTTTTCATGGGTTTTATTATTGAATTCAATAAATTTCTGGGAATATTGAATAAAACTCCTTAGTTGATCTAACATAGTTATACTGTTCTTATAGTAACACCTGTCACATCTTGGGAATTTCAAAACTTTTAACCAACACTTGATAGTTATAAAGATATACAACCAGTGATAGAAAGATGAATGAATGTATATATGTATATGAAAAAAAAACTAACACTTTGTAATTATGAAGATATACAGCTAGTGATAGAGATATATGGGTGTGTGTAATATATATATATATATATATATTATATATATACATACATATATGAGAGAGAGAGAGAGAGAGAATAAAAGTGTGTGTGTGTGTATATATATATATATATATATATATATATATAAAGTAAAAAGAATAGTAACACTTGGTAGTTATGAACCTATATAGCCAGTGATACAGATGTGTGTGTGTGTGTGTGTATATATATATATAAGAGAGAGAGAGAGAGAGTAAAAAGAAAACTAACACTTGATAGTTGTGAAGATATACTACCAGTGATAGAGGTGTGTGTGTGTCTGTCTCTCTCTCTCTCTATATATATATATATAGAGAGAGAGCTGTACAGCCACTTGCCACCTATCACACAAAGTAAGACAAACAAGACTGCTGGAGAAGCAAGGACAAACCCATGTGACATTCTCCTGTGGACACCTACCCATGGGCACACCAGTTTATTCTGACCAGCAAAAAACCTACATCAGTCAACTCTGAGTGAATTCTGGATGCTGTCCAGAGGACCTGCCAGGGACAGTTGGAGAGAGAGTCATGGATATGCATGCTGCCAGCACAACCTGATGATGAAGTAGCGGATGAAAATAAGAAGATTGTATAGCTCCACTCTTCCCTTTTTGGAGATCAGCATTAGAAATCCTGTTGATAGAACTCATCAACCAGAAAAAATATTGGTTGAAATATTGTTATCAAAACAACAAGAATAAGGATATTAGGTGAAGTAACTCATTGAATAACAACAATACTTCCTCTGAAAACTTCAAACAACATATTTAATTACTTTATTGAACGACACCAAGTACCTCCTCCTGTTTTCCTTGGGGTGTGGGGGGGCCTGTAGCATTCTCAACCCTCAAGTGTAGTCTTTTGGCTATTCAGAGCAATTAGAATGTTATACATCCACTTTAGAAATTGATATCTCAATGCTTTCTTTAAAAAATAAAAAAGCAAATTTAAAAGAGTCCTTAAAATATCAATAAAGTTCTCAATTTCTTTTCAGAACTATATATTATATTTTTATTAAGTTTACTAGCAAATATATGCACCCTCTGGTGTTAGGATTAGGGGTTATTTTTATAATTTAAAAAAAAAACTCTAAAAATCATATGTTAACAAACAACCAAATATTGACAGTGTAAATGAAAAAAATGTCCTTATGAAACGAGATCGTAAAAGGGGTGCCTAAAGGTTATATGGTCCAATCAAAATATTCCTACCAATATCTTTAATAGTAAATACATATGAGGGTCATTCAGTAAACTAGCAAATATATGCACCCTCGGGTGCAAGTATCTAAGTTTTAATGTAATAAAATATTAGATTAGATTAGAAAGGCTAATGAAACTAAATAAGAATGCAGATATGACGTAAAACAAACAAACCAAACCATCATTTTCTTAATTTTGGTGGCTTTTTTAATTTCAACTTATTATTATCTCTCCAACAGGATAGAGTTAATGGTAAAAACAGCTGATAGAGAAACATCCCCCAGGGGCAAAACAATTTCGAATCTTACTTATCTCTAATTGTTGTTTCTTATATTTGTTGTTCGTTGCTGTTGTTGAGATAATGAACAGAGTAAGTTTTGATTAAAAAAGCAACCAAAATTAAAAGGAATAAAATATCAGTTAAAATTAATAATAATGGCACCTTTCCGTCCTCTAAGGACGATGGCGTAGTGTCCAAAAAAATAAATAAATTATCTGCATCTAAGTAAGTGACTGAGCAGGCCAATCCTTGAGTGACAGTCTTTGGTGTATTGACTGCACACAAAATATGATGTTTGTTGGAGCTGCTGTTTTCTTTCCTTCCTTCTGGCTCTCTTTGCTGTGGAAGCTACTCTCTTCTCTGCCTCACTCTTCTTCATGCCTTGTTTGACATTAAGGCCACTAAGGACTATGACATAGTGTCTGAAGAATAATTAAAGTTCCAATAACCATCGAACTGGGAAGACAAGGAAACAAACGGTTGTAACTGAAATACAAACCCGAATGCTACAAAGTCCACTGCAAAATGACAAAGTATATATAAGACTCTTGTCTGAAGCGCGCGATCCTGTTTATAACAACTACTCTTATCATTGATTGGCTGAAGAATTGGCCATTCAGATATCAAAAGTTTGAGGATCGCGTTGACTACATCAAAGTTTTTTTTGTTGGCGTTGCACAAGGGTGGCGTGTTGGAGTTTGATCGTCCAGTCTGGCTGGCTGAGGGGGGTATTATGTTGGAAGACCCAAAACCCCCCTATGAAGCCAGCCAATAACATAACTGACGACGCCATCCTGCGCTAAGTCTAGCGTATTTCAAACAGACTCCACAATGTCATTCAAATCAAGCAGTCAAGCAGCCAATCAGAACTCAAGGAATGGAATCACCCAAATCCCCCAGATTCATGGATGGATCATTCTTGATTCCTATTTATACCAACTGTCTTGGACACTGCTTGAGTTGTACTTGGTACTTAGTAAGCTACTGTTATTAAACCAACAGTAGATTAACTGACTTCAATATGGCGCTACGAACAAAATATAAAAAAATTTATATGCATCTACACAATTGGCTGAACAGACAAATCCATGAGTGACAGTCTTTAATGCACTGACTGCACACAAACTGTGATGTTTGCTGGGACTGTCCTTTCCTCTGGCTCTCTTTGCTGTGGAGACTACTCTCTTCTCTGCCTCACTCCTCTTCATGCCTTGTTTAACATTAAGGCTCCAGGCTGCTTGATTTTCTGTATCTGCCTCCCACATGTTTGTGCCAATGTGGCATATCCTCATGTCTCTCCCACAGACATCTTTAAAGTGTAGGGGTGGTCTACCTACCGATTGGGAGCCTTTTACTAATTTGCCATACAAAAGGTCTTTCAGGATGCAGACATTTTCTATCCTCCTGATATGAACAAGCCAGGAAAGGCACCTATCGCAATTAAGTTATAAAACTAAAAGTTTAAATTTTTAGATTTTTTTTGTTAATACAGTGGAAGCTCGGTTCTTGAACATAATTCATTCCAAAATTATGTTCAAGAAAGATTTGTTTGAAAACAATATTTCCCATAAGAAATAGTGTAAAGTTGATTTATGCGTTCTTGACCATCAAATTGAATGCCTATTTATGTTCCTACAGTTATATAAAATATGGAAAGACGTGTATCTGTGGTTTTTGCTTGCTAACAACACTTGTCACTCCCTTCGCTACATCAGCTGTCTTTATCACGTCTTCATTCTTCTGAAAAGTCAAAATCGTCGATTTCGCCATGTCATATTGGGTAACATATATGCATACACATACACGCTATATACTGAGATACATGTGTGTGCGCTTTTGTTTGCACATGCGTGCGTGTGTATATGTGCATGCAGTAGCTTCTCAATTATCAATTTCTTTATTTAGATTTTTTTTGTTAATACAGTGGAAGCTCGGTTCTTGAACATAATTCATTCTAAAATTATGTTCGAGAAATTATTTGTTTGAAAACTGAAACAATATTTCCAATAAGAAATAGTGTAAAGTGGATTTATGCATTTTTGACCATCAGTGAATGCCTATTTATGTACCTACAGTTATAAGGAAAGATGTGTATTTAAACAACACATGTATTAAATAACACATAAAAATGTGAATACAAAAAGAAAAGCATCATAAAAGTAATATTTAACGTAATTCTTTTTCTTTAATGAATATTAGCAGTAGCTTCTCAATTATCAATTTCTTTATTTAGATTTTTAGATTTTTTGTTAATACAATGGAAGCTCAGTTCTTGAATATAATTCATTCCAAAATTATGTTCGAGAAATTATTTGTTTGAAAACTGAAACAATATTTCCAATAAGAAATAGTGTAAAGTGGATTTATGGATTCCTAACCATCAGATAAATGCCCATTATGTGCCTACAGTTATATAAAATATGGAAAGACATGTATTTAAATAACATATAACACATAAAAATGTAAATACAAAAAGAAAAGCATCATAAAAGTAATGTAAAAAATGTAAATACAAATACGATTTGTTTGAAAACTGAAACAATATTTCCCATAAGAAATAGTGTAAACTGGATTTATGCATTTTTGACCATCAAATTGAATGCCTATTTATATTCCTACAGTTATAAAGAAAGATGTGTATTTAAATAACATATAACACATAAAAATCTAAATACAAAAAGAAAAGCATAATAAAAGTAATATTTAACCTAATTCTTTTTCTTTAATAAATATTAGCAGTAGCTTCTCAAAATTCAATTTCTAAAGTGGATGTATAAAATTCTAATTGCTCTTTGAATAGCCAAATGGCTGCACTTGGGGTTTGAGAATGCTACAGGTTCCGCCACCTCCAGGAAAACTATCTGTGACCTTTGCATACTAACAACACTTGTCACTCCTTTCACAACATCAGCTGCATTAATCACATCTTTATTCCTCAGAAAAGTCAAAATTGTTGATTTCGCCATTGCCATATTGAGTTGCAGGATCAGAGACTAAAACACAATTCTCAAATTTGGCGATTATCTCTTTCTTCAATTCTATCATTGCTCTCACAACTTTCCTCTTTCCCTTTCTGGTAGTATCACTGATGCCTTTTATTAGGATCCATGTAAATATATATATTAGATTTGAGAGATTTGGAACTTGATAATTTATATTTGTATAAGGATATCAACAGATACATACAGATTATTATCTTTTTTTTAAATCCTAGTTGATAATGTATATATATATATAAAAGCACAATCTAATGGTGATAATCTCTTTATATTTGACAAGTAAATCTCTCTGTACTTAAATTTGTGTTTTAATTTCTGTTTGAATGTTAAACTTATCAGTTCATTTTTTAATTTTTTATTTTATCTTTCAGTTGACAAAAAAACTCATTTTGTGTGTCTTTTGGTGTGATTTAACCCATAGATGGGACCCTAACAGGTACTACCACTCCAAGTCAGAGTAGACCAGGCAGCAATGGTGATAAAGGTTTGGTTTGGTTTGTTTTACGGCATATCAACCTCAGTGGGTCATTTAATGCCGATAAAGTTTTGAAATAAATCAATTCTTAATGGATAATACAATTTTTTTATAAATACATTTTTCTATTTAACCCATAGATGGGACCCTAACAGGTACTACCACTCCGGGTCAGAGTGGACCAGGGAGCAATGGTGATGAATGGGGTGCTCCACAATCCCCAAACCTGGAACCTCACCATCAGATAGAGTTTAACGTCATTCCCAGGACATGTAGACCCGCAGCCACCGCCTTCTAGCACCCATATGATAAAAAGGGATTGGGGCTTGCCATAAGGGCAATAGGGTTGGGGTAATCATATAGGTGCTAGGGCTTATATATATTAGATTAGATTAGAAAGGCTAATGAAACTAAATAAGAATGCCAGATAAAAAGATCTGAAACAGAGGGGGGCATAATTGAAAAATAGAACAACTGAAATTTACTCTTCCATCACTCATGTCTTTCATTGCGAAATTTTCCTAATTTAACTATTTAGTTAAATTAGAAAGTAAAGAATAAGATTACAGTTATTTCTTCTTGTTAATGGATTTCTTCTTTCTTCAATTCTATCATTGCTCTCACAACTTTCCTCTTTCCCTTTCTAGTAGTATCACTGATGCCTTTTATCAGGATCCATGTATATATATATTAGATTAGATTAGAAAGGCTAATGAAACTAAATAAGAATGCAGATAAAAAGATCTGAAACAACAAGAATAAGGATATAGCTGAAGCAAGTCATTGAATAACAACAATACTTCCTCTGAGAACTTCAAACAACATATTTAATTACTTTATTGAACGACACCAAGTACCTCCTCCTGTTTTCCTTGGGGGTCGGGGGAGGGATCTGTAGCATTCTCAACCCTCAAGTGTAGTCTTTTGGCTATTCAGAGCAATTAGAATTTTATACATCCACTTTAGAAATTGATATCTCAATGCTTTCTTTAAAAAAAAATAAAAAGCAAATTTAAAAGAGTCCTTAAAATATCAATAAAGTTCTCAATTTCTTTTCAGAACTATATATTAAATTTTTATTAAGTTTACTAGCAAATATATGCACCCTCGGGTGCAAGTATTTAAGTTTTAATGTAATGAAATATTAGATTAGATTAGAAAGGCTAATGAAACTAAATAAGAATGCAGATAAAAAGATCTGAAACAGAGGGGCATAATTGAAAAATAGAACAACTGAAATTTACTTTTCCATCACTCGTGTCTTTCATTGCGAAATTTTCCTAATTTAACTATTTAGTTAAATTAGAAAGTAAAGAATAAGATTACAGTTATTTCTTCTTGTTAATGGATTTCTTTTAAGATTTAACCCCAAGATTTTGCTCATATTCATTGAGATAAAACCAAACAATCAGAAATCAATAATACTAAGCACATATTTATCAAAATAACATTTTTGATATCAATATGCAAATTAGCCTACCCATTCACACTGTAAACCGCTATTTTGTTGTATATATAAATACACTTGCATGTTATTAGCATGTAAATAAGACCAACTTTATTAATAATTGAGGTTTAAATCAAAATAAAATCATGGAGAATATGATGTAAATAATTAAGGGAATTGTGACTTGAGTAGTGATATAGTTTCGGTTACAGACAGACAAACACACAATCTCCATTATAATAAGATTTATTTTATTCATTTTTGAATACAAATTGTCAATTTATATATTAATACTTGTGTTCCTTAATTGCATAACCGTTATATTCCTTTTTTAGGATCCATGAATAAGGGTTAAAGTAACCATAAAATAGAAAATAAACACAAAGTGAAGAATATCAGACACTTGTTCAAGATAGTGACTGACACTAACTGATGCTGCATGGGTAAATTCGATCAGCTGTTTAGCCATCTTCAGTTTGCCTAGACTGTCATTCATTCGACACATGAATTGTTAGACTTCAGAGTTGTTTGAGAAAAGAGGTTCCACTGTATACTGAAAATTTATCAAGTTCGGCTTTATTCGGAGATAACAAGTTTTAAAGTGGTCTTTAAAGATGAAGTGGGTTCCCTACCCCCCTTGGACTGAGAACAATCTTAAGGTACCCCTCCCCACTAAAAAAAAAAAAAAAATATCAATGGAAGATAAGGCTTTTTTTTTTGGTAAGATGATGAATGAAAAATGATTTGAGAGATTTGGAACTTGATAATTTATATTTGTATAAGGATATCAACAAGATACATACAGATTATTATCTTTTTTTAAATCCTAGTTGATAATGTCTATATATATATATATATATAAAAGCACAATCTAATGGTGATAATCTGTTTATATTTGACAACTAAATCTCTCTGTACTTAAATTTGTGTTTTAATTTCTGTTTGAATGTTAAACTTATCAGTTAATTTTTTAATTTTTTTGTTGATTTTATCTTTCAGTTGACAAAAAAACTCATTTTGTGTGTCTTTTGGTGTGATTTAACCCATAGATGGGACCCTAACAGGTACTACCACTCCTACTAGCAGCTTGTTGTTATATTGTGAAGAGTTCATAATGACATAACCTTCACCTTTATCTGAAGTTGTGATGATAACATTGTTATTTTAAGACAAAACTCTTAATGCAGTTTTAAGTCTTCTTGATAAAGTGTGATCATTCGTATTAGACGTGTGTGTGTGTATATATTTGTGTGTGTATGCGAAAACACAAATAAATAAAATTGAATTACTTAAATTTGTGTGTTTATTTGCTCTATTCACATGTAAACACATTATTTATATATATATATATATATATATATATATATATATGGAGATAGGATGGATGTAGTAGAATCCGACAGTATGAGGTAGGTAAAAGGATAGTGAACAAGAAATGATGACTCAAAACAAATCTAAGAGTTGAAACGTTTTGTCCGATTCATACGGACATCATCGGTCAAATGATTTTTATTGAAAGCAAAATTACGTGCAAGTACAAGTGAATTTGGTGAGGGGGGTGAGTTAGTAGCGGAAGTGAAGGGAGGGAGGCTAGGGGCAGATATGAATGAAGTGAGGGTAGTTTACAGGAAGTAAAGAGAGGATGGGAGTAGATGGGCACAGGGGTAGGTTAAGGGAGGGAGGTAAAGTTCTGGTGTGTTTGATGTCAGCGGAAGATAAGGAGGAGGGGAAGAGTTGAGTGATCTTAGGTCACTGGGTCAGTTAGTGGAAAGAGCATATATATATATATGAGAGAGAGAGAGAGAGAGAGAGAGACGGTTTAGCTCAGTCGGTAGAGTATTCGGTTAGAAACCACAAGGTTCCTAGTTCAAAAACCGGCCCTCAACAACTCAGCATATGAGTTGCACATGGATCTGTGCGGTAAAGTAAGGAACTGATTGTAGATCTAACACTAGTGAAAAGGAGATAGACTCCCTCGCTGATAGGCTGATACAGACCTTAGGTCACCCTGATGACTTTTAGATATATATATATATATACATATATATATATATACACTTTCAATAAGAAAGAAAAATGTAAACCATAATTTGGCTATTATAAATTTATTTTGACTAGAACTCAATAAATGAGCTTAGTCTCATCAGACAGCCAACTACATAACCTTTATCTAGTTGGTGGTCTGATGAAACTGGGCCATTTATTGAGTTTTTCATTCTTATTAAAAGTGGAAATATTGCTCACTATATAATTAATTCATTAATTATCATACATTGAGTTCTCTTAGGGATTTGAAATAATCCTTGTATAAATCTATAAGTGTGCATCAACATGGGCATGCATTGTGGATGTACAGGAGATATTGAGGATCCCAAATAGAATTATCCTCAACATACCAGTCAATTAAATACATTTACCTTTATATATTATATGCTCCCAAAACTCGGTAGAGCTCTCTAGGGTGACTTGAATTAACATTCACTGCCAGCATATATAAAGCAATGGATCTCTCTGGTGATCGTAAAATATATAAATAAATGTATGTATTTAATAGTTTAAACACCATCACTTCATAGCAGCTGTCAAATGGCCGAGAGGTTAACGAATCGGGCAGACGAAAAGTCAGTCAGATTTCGTTCCTGGTCAGAGGTAGTTGTTGTGTCTAGCCATACTGAAAAGGCGTGAAATGCCGAAACACAGTGTCTGTGGTTGGTCTATTTGATGAGCTGTGATATGGCGAAACAGTACTCTATGTGGATAACTATATATGTGCACAGTGATATATATATATATATATATATATATATATATATATATATACAACTTATACACACTTCTTTATCAGGATGTATACATCTATATCTAATCTATATACATGCCTCAGCAAGTGTGAGCATATATATATGTAAACACATTTTATATATATTGGAACATAAATATATATCTATGGAATATTGTGTGTGTGTATGGATGAATATATATATATATATATATATATATATATATATATATAAGAGAGAGAGGGAATGTAGAAAGAATAGACATATAAACTTTGGTAAATTTTTAAAAATTTGTTCATCCTGACTGGTTTCAGCCTTAGGCAATCATCATCAGATGTTCATTTCAAGACTAACAGACTTGAAGACGCCAGGGAATTGGCATTCACATGTGAATGAGAGTTAAACTTTATCTTAATCATTTAACTATTTGATTGGCTAGTTTGCTTCTTTTTTTTTTTTTTTTTAAATATTTTCCAATTTAGAATTTTTTTTTTTCAGTAGGAAAATCAGTCCATAAAAGATAATGAATTTTTCACATTTTAGGTTTGGTTGGTTAGTTGGTTGGTTAGATTTTACGACATGTCAACCCTTGTTGGGTCATTTTATGCCAAAGATTTTGTTTTGTTTTTTTATTAATTCTTAATGGGTACAAAATTTCTTTTTTTAAATCAATGGTTTTAAACATTTAAACTTATTTTGTTCTATTTAACCCATAGATGGAACCCTAATAAGTACCTCTCAGAGTTAGAGTGGACCTGGGAGTAATGGTGATAAAGGGGTACTCCACATTCTCCAGAGCTCTAGAACTGGAACTTCACCATCAGATGTTTTGGTTTGGTTCATTTATTTAATGCATATCAACATTCATGGGTTATCTAGTGCCAAAGCCATCCTTGTAGAAGAACAGTAGTGGTACTATATTTAATATGAGGGGATGAGTAGGTTCATACCTTTCCTAAAGGTATTAGTCTGTAAATGAATGAAATAGCGCAATTACTCCCATTCTTTCTTTCCTCCTTTATTTCTTATATTCTTCTGTGCTTGTGCTTTTCCTTCCCTTTTCTTTCTTTATAATAAAAACAAAATGGTACATTATTTAGCTGAGGTAACGACACTCAGAAATAAGAATACAGCAGATAATCAACACCGGATAATCAGGATTTACATTTTTGCATTTCATCTTGTACAATTAGGACGGTCTTATTTTTAAACAGAGGGTGTTGCAAGATGATTAAGGAACACGAGTATTGATATATAGATGAGTGTTAATTAAAACATAGTATTTTTTTTTGGGGGGGGAGTAAGTTGCAGAGTCCATATCTCTCTCATTATATATATATATATATATATATATATACACACATGTAGAATTAAACAAAAGGCACATCTCCTGTTTAACAATTTTATTTTTGATCTTTTCTAGTTTTCTAGCCAACTTTTTAATATTTGGGTGGAATTGGTGGATAAGTCCACCAAAGTTCGGTTCCCGAGTACTTTCAGCACTTCGAAGTGCCATCATCAGGGGTGATGTATTCCAGTTTGTTTTTTGTTTTTTTTATTAATGTGGAGGCTGGAAGGAGAAGAATTGGTGAGAAAGGTGTTATAGGCATTTTAGAATGTGTGTACTGTATTGGAAATTAATTTTGTTTAAGGATGGTTTATATTGTTTTATGTATAGAGCTTCTAGTATTTGGAGTTTTTGTTTATTTTTTTCTTTGTGCAGAATGTGTGCATTTTCTATTTAAAAAACAAACTGGAATACATCACCCCTGATGATGGCACTTCGAAGCGCCGAAAATACTCGGGAACTGAACTTTAGTGGACTTATCCACCAATTCCACCCAAACATTAAAAAGTTGGCCAGAAAATTAGAAAAGATCAAAAATAAAATTGTTAAACAGATGTGCCTTTTGTTTAATTCTACATGTATAAATGAAAGAATGCTGCCCAAATACACATACATATATATATATATATATATATATATATATATATAACAGATCAGATGAGTGTTAATTAAAACAGATGAGTATTTTATAGATGAGTGTTAATTAAATGTATTTTGGGGAACAGTTTCAGTTGCCGAGTCCATATCTCTCTCTCTATATATATATATATATAAATTTCTTTTCGTATGATTCACAATTACTATGTCAAGCCCCATTGAGGGTTTATTAAAACCGAAACACTTTAGTATCGGCTGTAAGTCAATCTTTGACTTAATTTTGTTGTTTTTTCAAAACTTTATACTTTATTACAAAGTCGGATTTTATATCCATTTTTTTCTTCTTATATATATATATATATATATATATATATATATATATATATATATATATATAACAGATCTATCCACTTATCCTCCTCCAACTGTGAAGCATTAAGGAATGGAAGACATTTAATAAATTGACTATCAACTTCAAAAAGGTACAAATCTTATCATTTACCAAATCAGAAGGTTTTTATACATTTTCAGCTCTCTTTCTCTCTCTCTCTCTCTCTCTCTCTCTCTCTCTCTCTCTCTCTCACCATCCGACCCCAACCGAATAAACCCAACCCCCCACCCACAGTACCAATCCTCTCTTCCTTTTCAACACTTATTCCACTTAACATCTTTCCTTTTGAAAACACATTCACAGTAGCAATATATATATATATATTTACCAACCTCTCTGTAAGAGCAGGATGCGACACAAGGCCAATTTCTTAAGTGGAGTTTAACAGGTTTGAATTCAGAATTTTCCTTTTCCTACCTAGCCAAGGTTAAAGAAATAGCTTGTCCTAGTATTTACCCATAGCTGGAGGGAGAGTAGTTGGATGCATACCTTTCCCAAGGGTATTAGCGTTATGTGAAATGTTTGGATTTTACAGCATGTCAACCCATTGGGCGTTTTATGCCAAAGACGTTTGTTTTAATCATTCTTTATAGATAGTCAATTTTTTTTTTTTTTATACAGCTCACTTTTTTTCTATTTAACCAATACACAGAACCCCAACATACGTACTACTACTCTGGGTCAGAGTGGACCTGGGAGTTGTAACGTGACCTCTACTGTAGATGTACTGACCCCCGCGTAGCATAGACGATACATAATGCAAACATATACAAGGAGGGCACAACAGTTTGTTTACCAAAACAACTTCTTCCACTTTTCCATTAGAAGGCAGCAGCGAGGACTATTGTGGTCAGGGGAGATCTAGTTACAGTGGGCAGAGGAAAAGATGTTAGTGGACAGAGAAGGAAAAGACGTCAGTGGACACATATCGTTGTCATGGTCAATTGACTTAAGTCAACAAATTATCTTTCTGTTTCTCGTCTTGGCTTGGGGCGAAACTGCTTACTATTTGTTTAATCCTTCACATTCATTCACAAAGTCTTTTCGTAGTGACAAAGTTTTTAGACAGGAGTTTCTTTTCTTAAACCAATTTATTGTCTCAGATAGTGTTCCAAGAGAGAGAGGAAAATATCATTCAGTTTCATTCTCCCTGTATCTTGCTTAGGTTTTCTTTGTATTCTTCATTAAGTCCGACTTAACCGATCTAATGGTCTGTAGCTCTCATCAACTTAATTCCAACCCCAAGTACCAGTCGTCAAGTCCAAAACTCTAACTCAGGTCTGATCCATCCAAGTACCTGACCCCAACTAACTATCTGCTTTTCCGTTTGGAACATTCTCGAACATTACAAAATTTCCACAAGTGTTTAACTAGTTTAAATATCTTGGTCACTCCTAAGACATCAGGTCCCCCAGATCAAAAGAAACTAATCCCTTTTCAGTCGTCATTAAGTCTGATTTTTAGCGAAATTGATTATAAAAGAAAATATTGGGTCTTGTTTTGGTTTATTTCTATCTAGTAATGGGAATTTAATATCTCTCTCAGATTACTGGGACACCTGTTTTAATCCTTGGATATCATTTTTCCTTCAGGCCTTAAGACACCTGCCTAATTACATTACATTGGAACTTCATCATCAGATAGTGTTTAACATCATACCGAGGACACTATGACCCTCAGCCACTGCCTTGTAGCACATATATGATAAATAGGATTGGGAGTTTACAATAAGGGAAATAGGGTCAGGACGATCCAATTAGGGAGGCCCTACCCTTCTGCAGATGAGCAGTCGGTGTATTCTAAATCCCCAGTTAACAAGGTTTAATTAGTATGATGATAATGTTGATAATTTGAACAAGCAAATATTAACAACATGCCCGCCATCATCTGCAGGAGATGCCTGCAATGGCTTGGCCACATCAGGAGGATGGACAAAGGCCACATCTCCAAAGACCTACTGTATGGTGCGTTAGTAGAGGGTCCCTGACCGATAGGGAGACCACACCTGTGCTTTAAAGATGTCTGCAAGAGAGACATGAAGACATGCCACATTGACATCAACACATGGGAGGCTTATGCAAAAGACCATACGACCTGGTGCCTCCTCGTCAAACAAGGAATAAAAAAGAGTGAAAAAGAGGAAAGAAGCCGCCACAGAAAAGAGAGCCATAAGGAAGTAGAGGCAACAGCATTTCCAGCAAGCATCACTGTTTGTTTGCAATCACTGCACCAAAGATTGCCATTCAAAAATTGGTCTGTTCAGCCACTCACACATTTGTACATATATTTTTTTAAAAAGAAGTGGACACTACACCATCGTCTTCAATAGACGGAAGGTGCCAACAATGTTGATAATTATGTTGATTTTCATATAACTGATGATGGCAATGTTGATAATTAGTATGCTGTTGATTATGATGATTTAAAATATATACACTTATCAGTTCTCGCCTCAAATAAAATTCTGATGAAGCCTTGTTAATACACCGAGGTGAAATATCAATTGAATGAAATTGTTTGTGTTTTATCTGTTTTTATTCACCCTTTTTTATTTTTTATTTTACAAAATCTTTTATTTGCTCATATAATCTATACATATGTAACGGGCAGTTGTGTGTATGTATATCTGTCCGGAGGAAACCATAAAAATAAAACAATTAATGACAAAGTAAATATATATACACATTCACTATCACCAGAGCTTGCTTTTTGTGGAAAAATAATGATGATTCTATTTATTTTCATGAAGCTATTTAAGAATTAGAACTTGAATTGTAAGAGAAGGGAAAGTCATTAGGTAGCGTTCGTGATTAAAACTTGAACAAATAAATTATGGAAGACCAAAACAATCAATGGATCTATGAGTCATATATTTTTTTTTAATTTTAAAATTTTAAAAAGTGGACACTACACCATCGTCTTCAACAGATGGAAGGATGCCAACAATGTTGATAATTAGATTGTTTATGCTGAATTTCATGCTGCTGCTGATGATGTTAATAACTGATGATGGCAATGTTGATAATTAGTATGCTGTTGATTATGATGATTTTCATGTTTATGATGATGATGATGATGATAATCTTGATACTGTTCATGATACAGTTGATGATGATGATGATTATGAGACCAACCCAATATTAAGGTTCTCTTAAGTGCACACTTTCATGTCATATAAAAACCATCTGTCCAAAAATTAAAAGACCTCACAAACAACATGCAGATTTGAACAAAGGATTCCATCCGCCATTCACTTCCAGTTGTCCAAATATGAAAGCAAACAGAAGTTATGATAGAAAACATCTCAGTAAAGAGCCAGATATTAACGAGTATGAAAATCAGAGAGGCAGGACTGTTGGGCTCAGTAGACACACGTTGCGTAAACATTGGTGAACTAATTAAAACAGCCGACAATAAGCACATTGTAAATGGGAATAGTTGCAATGAAAAGTATACAGGTCTCCAAAGTGTTGGGCTGTTGGCAACACTGTTGTGTTTTGTTGTGCATTGTTTGTAATAAAAACTACAGGATATCTGGATATTTTATCTCCATTATATCTAGAATTGTAGTCTAGGACTGAATGTAAGTCTGTAAAATTATCATTCAGTTCGAAGTCAGACTGGAAATTGCTTCATTCACTAAGAGCATTTTCAAGTGTATAGCTTTAATAAACTCTCACTATGATGTGCCAATTTTGCAGGGTTACAATTATATATATATAATATATATATATATATATATATACACACACACACACACACACACACACAAATAAAACACACAATTATGATAAAAATTCATCACTAAAACGGCTTTAAATCTGTAAAATACAGTGCTCTATGTACAAAAATTCTGAGCAATATATTTTCATGTACAAAATAAAATAAAACCGTAAAAACACAACTCACCAAGTATTGTATCGATAAGTCTGAAGTATTTTCAGATATGTCAATATAATTTCATCTGAAGATTGTAGAATAATCATACTAAGTTCCAATTACCGTCGAATTGGTAAGACAAGATAACAAGTAGCTGTAACTCAATACAAATCTAACCATGTTGCAATCCTGTTCAGTTGTGCTTAGCCAGTTGCTGTTGTCCAAAACGAACAGTATACTGACTGACTTACTTCAATAAAGATCAACTATGTGAAACACTTGAGATGATATGGCTTTTTAGCCTGCTTTACAGCTTATAAATTAAATTTTCACAAATGCTCTATTCTCATGGCCTTGTGCAAAACTAAACAGTAAATGGCTGCAGAATGCAGCATCCTTGTGTAGTTGCCATCTCCAAGCACTTTGTTAGAATCCAAGTGATGCAACCATGAGCTTCGGTTTGTGCATGGCTCCCCATAATAATCAGATTTCATGTTCATCTCGCATGGTGGGAGGTCAGAAAATACTTACATAAGAAATATGTACAACCACTTTGAGTCAGAGTGTACCTGGGTATAATTGGCAATGAAGGGGTACTCAGCACTCTTCCGATCTCCAGAACTAGAGCCTCACCATCAGATGTAGTTTAGTATTTTAGGTTGGAGAATATACCAGGGAAAACTTGATTCCAATTGAATATATTTCTGATGTTTCAGTAATGAAATTGTCCCATAATGATTGTCACATTCAGTGTATAAAATTTATATACAAATGTACCAACTATTATGGGACAGAGTTATATTATTTTACTTCCTCTGTCCCATAATAGTTGTTACATTTGGTTTATGAATCAGATATGGCTACAGTTTGGAAGATCTCTAGTTTTATGTAATAAATATTTATTTTAAATGCATTTGTTAATGCACTTTATTCAATTGGTCTGGTTTAATTCTTTGATGATATATCAACCTTAATGGGTTATTTAATGCCAAAGCCATCCTTGTAGAAGAACAGTAGTGGTACTATTTAACCCATAACTGGGGAGATGAGGGGGTCCATACCTTTTCCCAAGGGTATCAAAGTAACCATAATAGTGTGACTGGAATTGAATTGGAGACCATTCCAATTGTTCTAACTACAATTGGTATCACCGTCACTTTTATTACCCATTGCTTTTTCAGCTCTCAGGCAAGATCTGAGTATTTGTCTGTCATCTCTTATTTTCACTTTTGCTGGAACAGCAAAAATCCACTACATAACAGGTTCTTTTCCTTCTTCTTTGTCATCGTCGTCGTAGGTGTATTAGAAAATCGCCTGCAAATGCTTTATGGCTATCACCTATTTTGACACAACATGAAGAAAAAATAAATTTAAAAAATATACTTTTAGTATCAAATTAAAGACTGGTTGTACCTCATAACCACATTTAGTGAGAGAAAGAGAGAAAGAGAAAAAAGAGAGAAAGAAAAAAAAGAGAAAAAAGAGAGAGAGAAAAAAAAGAGAGAGAGAAAGTGAGAGAAATATATATATATATATAGAGAGAGAGAGAGAGAGAGAGAGAGAGAAAGAGAAAAAAAGAGAGAGAGAAAAAAATAGAGAGAGAGAAAAAAATAGAGAGAGAGAAAAAAGAGAGAGAGAAAAAAAGAGAGAGAGAAAAAAAAAGAGAGAGAGAAAAAAAAGAGAGAGAGAGAAAAAAGAGAGAGAGAGAAAAAAAGAGAGAAAAAATAGAGAGAGAGAAAAAAAGAGAGAAAAAATAGAGAGAGAGAAAAAATAGAGAGAGAGAGAAAAAGAGAGAGAGAAAGAGAGAGAGAGAGATAAATTAACAAAATAAAATAAAAATACTTTTAATCCTTCCCCTAACTGGCAGCTACAATCTGTGTATCTATTTGTATATTTTAGGAATAGTTCCTCGTCATCGTCCCTAAGGCATTGAAGGATTGAAAAACACAATTCTTATCTTCTTGTAAGATTTTTAGAAATCTTTACAGCAATGTGCTGTTTCTATACTTGGAGTTTTTCAACAGATTGTAAATCACTTCAAGATAAACTTGCTTTGCTCAACAAATACACAACATTCAGTCAGAAGCCAAATGAAAGCTGCAAATGATAAAAGCCTTTTTTAAAAAAAGATGCACATGCAGTTTGCATACAAAATGAATCAGTTTTGGCAATGTGCATCAAAATGCACAGGCAATTTGCATACAAAATGAATACTGTGTGTAAGCAAATTTTAGTTGAAACACATGCTGGCAAATCTTATTATAATGGAGATTGTGGGTTTATCTGTCTGTAACCGAAACTATATTAGTAATCGAGTCACAATTAACAGTTATTTTCATCACATTCTTCATGATTTTATTCATATTTAAACCTCAATTATTAATAAAATTGCTTCACCTTTTTATCATTGTTGTCCATATCTACATACTAATAACATGCTATTGTATTTATATATACAAAAAATAGCGGTTTGCAGTGTGAACGGGAAGGCTAATTTGCATATTGATATTAAAAATGTGATTTTATTAAATATGTGCTTAGTATTATTGATTTCTAACTGTTTGGTTTTATTTTAATGAATATAAGCAAAAATCTCTCCAATGAATCTTAAATGAAATCCATTAACAAGAAAAAATAAGTGTAATTTTATTCTTTATTTCCTAATTTAACTATTTAGTTAAATAAGTAAAATTCAGCAATGAAAGACGGCAGTGATGGAAGAGTAAGTTTCATTTCTATTTTTCTATTATAATCCCACTCTGTTTCAAATCTTTTTATCTGCATTCTTATTAGACTTTCTAATTTAATACGATATTTCATTACATTAAAACTTAAATACTTGCACCCGGAGGGTGCATATATTTGCTAGTAATAATAAATTTCATTGAATAGAAGAAATTTATTTATCAATAGTAGGTACAAGTTATAAAGAATAAGTAAAAGAAAAACTTTATTTTTGTTAAACTACTATTGAAGGGAGTCCATGCCTAATAGCATGAAGCTAAGCCCATGGACGCTCACAGGAAACGATACAAGACACACCAGACAACACAAACATATAGATATATATCATGAGACAAATTGATACCTAAGTATGTGGTTGAAAATAGATGAAAATGTAGATATAACAACACAGACAGCTAAATTCAATTGATATTTCGCCTCATTATTGGATGAAGCTTCTTCAGAATTTTAGGCGAAATATCAATTGAATTTAGCTGTCTGTGTTGTTATATCCACACTTTCCTCTATTCTCAACCTCATTTTATCGGATTTATTCAAATCCTTCACTTCTCATACCAGAGTGTGTGTGTATATATATATATATATATATATATATATACACACACAAACAGTGATGCTGATAGCTTTTTGATTTAGTATTATCCTGGGACGCACATATTTATGAGTCCCAACTAAAGCTGTCTAACTCCTACCTTGTAACCTATCCTGTGTAATTAATTTTTTAAGAAACTATTGAAATGTATTTACAGTTAGCTTAAAATGGCGAGGGAAGAAAAAAGAAAAACACTGTGACGCATAGATACAATTTTACTGCGTCCTTTTAGATTTTTGTGCGTCAGACACAGGACATGTACCTATCAGCATCTCTGTATATATCTTTTTTCTTCCAATTAGCTTTTCAACATACATACACACACTATATATATATATATATATATATATATATATATATATATAAAGTAAAGTCGTCGGTGCGGCCTAAAGTCGGTATCAGCCAGTCAGCGAGGGAGTCTATCCCCTTTTCACTAGCGCTAGACCAAGGAGATTGTTTTGGCATCTGAGATGGAGCGCCACACCTACCATCAGCCCCTTACTTTACCGCACAGATCCCTGTGCTACTCAAACGCTGAGTTGGCGAGGACCGGAATCGAACTAGGAACCATGTGGTTTCTAGCCGAACGCTCTACCGACTGAGCTAACCCGGCCCTACGATATATATATATCCCCCAAATTATTAATAATAGCAGTTGTTTATTATATAATAATTAAAACTTCCTTTATGTTTAAAAACACATTGGATCTAATTGATCTATTGAACAAATTAATACTAAAAAATGCATAAAAGCTGAGGAGGTTAATGCTAAATAATTGATTGATTGATTTTAACTGCATTTCAACCTGTCTAGGGTTATTTTATACCGAATGGTTAGGGAATTGCATACATTGTACATTTATATTTTCTGTAGTTGTTTCTTAAGAGATTTTTTGCACACAGTTGGGGCCGGGTTAGCTCAGTCGGTAGAGCGTTCAGCTAGAAACCACAAGGTTCCTAGTTCGATACTGGCCCGTATGAGTAGCAAAGGGATTTGTGCGGTAAAGTAAGAAGCTGATGGTAGGTGTGGCACTCCACCACAGACGCAAAAAACAATCTCCTTGGTCTAGTGCTAGTGAAAAGGGGATAGACTCCCTCGCTGATTGGCTGATACCGACTTTAGGTCGCCCCGACGACTTTACTTTACTTACTTATATGATATCAAATATTCCTAGCTAATGCAAATAGTTTGCACAAGTTTCAAGTATTTCTATCTAAGACGGTATTAATTATTGGTAACTGGTATCTCAATTGTAGCTCATCTAAAATTTTCATTTTTCTTTTACTTGGCAAAAGGTAAGGTTAAAAGAGCCCTCTATTCGTTGGGGGGTTTAAAATAATTTGTAAATTTGATTTGTGCAAGACCATTGGAGGAAAAACAAACAAACAAAAATGGTACTTGTCCAGAATAGCACAACAAAGAAAATATTTATTTCTACAGTTATAAAGAAAATAACACAAGCGGCAGTACTCCGAGGTTTGTATGGAGTTAACCACGAGTGTGGCAGACAGGTTAAGAGTTAAAGAAGTAAAACGAATGACAGAATGTGAATAAAAGACTGTATTAGATATAAAGAGCTTGCAAACTTTAGTTTCGTTTGCACAAATATATAATATGTATATAATATGTATATAATTGTCACTTAGCTGTTTATACTGGGATATGGGGTATTAACGGAGCCCCTTGCTACGGCCTTCTGATATAGTTGGACTTTTGCTTGTGTCCAACTCCGGTTCTGGATGTCTATTGTAGTATAGTAGGAGCGACCTTTTGTGCGGTCCGTTCCCTTTCGTTGCTGATTCAGAAGAGCATGAGTTTCACACTTTGGGTTTACTGCCAAAGTATGCTGGC
Organism: Doryteuthis pealeii; assembly: GCA_023376005.1. NCBI lineage: Eukaryota > Metazoa > Mollusca > Cephalopoda > Myopsida > Loliginidae > Doryteuthis > Doryteuthis pealeii. The sequence goes on along the minus strand of CM042164.1, from coordinate 78,034,493 downwards.
TCATGATTGGTTGGTTTGAAACAGAGGCTCGCAGACAAGGGACAATAACCCCATACCCCAGAATTCTTAATACAGTAGCTTATGAAATTATATACATATATATATATATATATATATAATGTTCACTATCCAAATAAAAGTAACATTTAAGTCCCAAAAAGTATACATTGGCAATTAGCTGTAACTGGACATAATCATCATGTTTGCAGGAGAGAAAGACTAAATAAATATGGTGGATTGTTAAATTGTAGCATGTTGAAGATGTAAATTTTGGGATTTAATTATTCAGTAAAAAAAAAATACTGAAGCAAATGATTGAAACTTACTCTTATCTGAATGATGAATGTAAGTAAGTATTCTTACATTTCTTTATAATTCTGCTATTAATTCTGAATCTGCACAACTTGTACTTGAACGAAATTCTTAGAGGAAAAGCTAGAATTTCGGAAATGGATACTGGACACAGCATCCTTCAAAACAGCAGTTGTACGACCATTTGCCTCCTCTATCGTAAACCATCCAGAAAAGAAGAGAAAGACATGCGGTGCACTGATGGAGAAATACAAACGAACAAGTCCTATTGACTCCTATGCATAGACACACCGGTGTTGCCTGACCAGCAAAAACCTACCTTCTTCAGCTTTGTGCGAACGCTGGAGGCCGTCTAGAGAACTTACAAAATGGCAGATGGAGACAAATATAAAGAGAGTGTCAAGCGAATCCGTAATGTTGGTCATAATGATGATTACACAATGATTAGGATGGTGATCACTTAGTAAGATTATGTATTTATCGAAGCACCAATAATTTATACATAAACAGATTTTTTAATCAGAGTGCACCAATGATAATGAATATAATGATAATTCATTATACAATGATAATTGATAATGAAAATAAAATAATTGATAAATACAATGATAATTGATAATGAAATAAAATAATGATAAATACAATGAAAAAATTGATAATGAAAATAAAATAATTGATAAATACAATGATAAGATAATGAAAATAAAATAATGTAAATACAATGAAAAAATTGATAATGAAATAAAATAATTGATAAATACAATGATAATTGATAATGAAAAGATAACTTCACAATCTTCTACTGAAACTTCACCATCAGAAGCTGTTTAGTGCTATACAAAAGATAACCTTTTTTTTTTGGGGGGGGGTCTTATCTCTCTGCAGGAGATACAGCCAATGTATTTTATAGAATATTTATATCTATGTATGTATGTCTTTTACCTCACTCATATATTGTGATCCCCCTCACCAGTTCAACAAGAAACACCTGAAGAAGGCCAGAAACATTGTGTATTAACAAAGATGTGAACAACAGTCCGAAAAATCTAAAAACAAAATTTGTCCAATTTTTTACTTTAAGGTATTAATATCAAATTTGCTAAAACCATGTAGTCGATAAAATGAACAAACAAAATCATAATATATGAATCATTCAACTTAAACACACAAGTATTCTAATAGTCTTTAAAAATGTAGATGCTATCTTAATAATTTGTTTGTTTTGTTTTACGGCATATCAACCTCGTTAATGCCGACAAAGTTGTGAAATAAATTCATTCTTAATGCATAATACAATTTTGTTTATCAACTCATGTTTTTCTATTTAACCCATGGATGAGACCCTAACAGGTACTACTACTCCGGGTCAGAGTGGACCAGGGAGAAATGGTGATGAAGGGGTGCCTCACATTCCCCAAACCTCCAAAACTGGAACCTCACCATCAGATAGAGTTTAACGTCATTCCCAGGACATGTAGACCCTCAGTCACCGCCTTCTAGCACCCATATGATAAAAAGGGGTTGGGGCTTGCCATAAGGGCAATAGGGTTGGGAAAATCTTATAGGTTCTAGGGCTTGACGTGACCAGCCGATTGATCAGAGGGGGCCTCTCG